>JAANYP010008229.1:0-165326 GCA_020465985.1 Centrapalus pauciflorus
GCGCCCACTCAACTTTGAACAATTCACATAGCAACTTTCAGGATCATATATTATTAAAACTATAACTAGATTAAGAAATATTGAACTTAATTTTGTGACACAACCTTTAAATTTAAGTAACACATATTTTCTAAATAAAGGAATTTCAAACACTTTTATTTCGAAATAGAATTATTTAAAAAATATCTAGAATTTAACTAGAAGGTGGATTCAACATGCCGATTTGAGATACTAAGAACTGAAAACGAGATTCTTCAAAAGCATTTGTAAAAATATCAGCAAGTTGTAAATCAGTGCCTACAAAGTATAATTCAATTGTTCGTTTTTCTACGTGATCTTTAATGAAATGATACCTGAAGTCTATGTGTTTTGTTGATGAGTGCTGCACCAGATTGCAAAAGATGGCAATTGCGCTTCTAGAATCACAGTATATTGGGATGTTGTTGAGCGAGAATCCATAATCATGTAACTGTGTCCTCAACCACAGCACTTGAGAGCAACAACTTGCATCTGCTACATACTCAGCCTCTGCTGTGGATGTGGAGACACATTTATGCTCTTTAGAAGACCAACTCACCGGTCTGTCACCCAAAAACTGTATTCCTCCTGATGTGCTTTTCCTATCGACTATACAAACTGCAAAATCAGCATCTGAAATTGCGGTAAGATCAAAATTGGTTCGCTTTAGATACCATAGACCAAGATCGAGCGTACCCTTAAGATAACGAAAAATGTATTTTACTGCAGTTAGGTGTGATTCTTTTGGGTCGGCCTAAAAAAGAGCACAAAGACATGTTGAGAACATTATATCTTGTGTACTAGCCGTAAGATAGAGTAGAGAACCAACAATCCCTCTATAAGTTGTATTGTCGACACTTTTTATGGCAGGATCAGTTTCTAACTTAAAGTTTGAAGCCATGGGAGTTGCGATACTTGTGCTAGAGTCTAACTTATACTTCTTGAGAATGTCAAGAGTATATTTCGACTGGTTCACAAATATCCCTTCTTCAAGTTGTTTGACTTGTAATCCGAGGAAAAAATTCATTTCCCCCATCATACTCATCTCAAACCTGGACTCCTTTCGGGATGAGAAATCCTTACAAAAATTACTGTCAGTAGATCCAAATATAATATCATCAACATATATTTGAACTAGCATTATTTTTTGGCCTTCCTTTCTAGTGAACAATGTTGTGTCCACCACACCTTTGCTAAAACCAGCAGAGATAAGAATGTTTGAATACTGTCATACCATGCTCGAGGTGCTTGATCAAACCGTACAGGGTTTATCTAGCACATAAACATGATCCGGTTTATGTGCATCAACAAATCCTTGTGGTTGTTCAACATACACCTCTTCGTTGAGTTCACCGCTCAGGAAGGCTGTCTTGACGTTCATTTGGTACACCTTGAAGTCTTTGTGTGCAGTGTACGCCAACAAGATTCTGATTGCTTCAATTCGTGCAACTGGAGCGATCTCTTGTCATAATCTATTCCTTCTTGCTGTCGGTAGCCCTTAGCGACTAGTCTTGCTTTATTTCTGTTGGGTGACTCCGGGTCCATTTCGTCTCATCTGGAAGGGGTGAACGTGATCGAATCTCAGTGGTGTGTGTGGGGATGGATGATGATTTATGGTCAATGGTTTCGGATGAAGGTACCACTGGTTCCAGTTCAGGTTCGGCTTGATCTTCTAGAAGGATAACATTTGGAACTATGTGTGAGGGCATTAGAGGAGTGGATTCAACTGGAGGTGTGTCTGTGGATGAAGTGGAAGGTGGAGGTCATAACGTGGAAGGTGTATGGATTGATGTAATAATTGGTGGATCGGATGGTGTTTGTTGAGCGGTTGAATCGTTGGAGGATATGTTAACTACATTGGAGGTCATAACGTGGAAGGTGTATGGATTGATGTAATAATTGGTGGATCGGATGGTGTTTGTTGAGCGGTTGAATCGTTGGAGGATATGTTAACTACATTAGAAGGAAAAGGAGAAGGATTAGTACTAGAACCAAAAAATTTTAACAAAAAAAGGATCAAATAAGTTAACTAAGTCAGATGAAGAAAAAGAAGAAGATTGAGATGAGTCTCCAGGCATTGGTGTAATGCATTGTCATGATTGGTCAACTTCTAGAGCCAGTTCAAGAATTTCATCGAATGTGACATGCACACTCTTATTGACTGTCCTGGTGCGAGTGTTGAATGCGTAATATGCCTTTGAATTGAATGAATATCCAATGAAGATCGCTTCATCCGCCTTCTCGTTGAACATTCCGAGGTTGTCCTTGTCATTTAGAACATATCACCTGCATCCAAACACTCGTAAGTACTTGATATACGGAACTTTATTCAAAAAGAGTTGTCGGCCCACAGAAACGGAGGTAGCTTTGAGTAGGTCAGCATTGTGCGTGCGACTTCCACGAGGGTATGGTTACGCCTCTCAACAATTTCGTTTTGTTCAGGTATTCTAGCAGCTGAAAACTGATGATGATTACCTTTAGATCGAAGGAAGCTCTCAACTACCGAGTTCTTGAATTCCGTACCGTTGTTAGATCGGATTGATTGTACAGACAACTGTTGTTGGGTTTTTACACTTTTAATGAAGCCTATGATTTCTTGAGTTGTCTTATCCTTGGATCGCAAAAATTTAACCCAGGTATATCGCGAATAGTCATCAACGATAAGCAACACGTATCGCTTCCAATTTATGCTTTGCGTTCGCATGCGACCACATAAATCCATATGAAGTAAGTCCAACACTCTCTTTGATGATGGTTTGGGTTTTGGCTTGTGAGATGATCTTTTCATCTTTCCTTTCTCACACGCTCCACACAGATGGTCCTTCTCATAGCGAAGTTCTGGAGTCCCTTAACTAGTTGTTTTGAAGCCAACTTGTCTATATCGTCGAGGTTCAGATAGGATAACCTTCGGTGCCTTAACCAAGAGTCTTTTGATGAGGCTTTTAATAATAGGCAGATGCTATCCTTGACCATAAGCTTAGCTACGTCTATGGTGTAAAGGTTTGAGTTTCGGGAACTAGTTAAAATCTCTATTCCATCAATGCTCTTATCACTACAGTTCTTAGCCCTAAATGTGACCTCTAGCACCTTATCACAGAGTTGTCGTATGCTAATTAGATTATGTGATAACCCCTCAACATAGTCAACATCCTTGATGACTAGATTATTTAAGAGTAAATTCCCGTATCCTTTGATTTGAGCATGATTGTCGTTGCCGAACATTCCCACAATACCATTGTTAGACAGTAACTCTCTCCTCCCAGGCATGTGTTTTGAGCAACCCGAATCCATATACTAGATGGATTTATCCTGAAAAGAAAATTGCATACAATGAAAATCTATGGGCATCAAATATATCCATCGGAAATTAACGTGCAAACCGTGTTCTAAACCGAGTTGTTGAGAAAACATGAAGAGTTTAGACCGGTGTGAAGACCACCCCTCACGGGGAAATCCTAAGAGTCTAGGTCCCACATCTTGCAACATGATATCAATCATAACTAAAATAGAGTAATTATATTGCGGAATTCAAATTACAAGTACAAAATATTAGGATAAGTTTAATACAGTTTTAGTTCAGAATTAGAGTTTTCAAATTAAACTTATAAAGGGTACAAGACTAATCTAATTCATGTCATCATTCAATCAGATTAAATCTACCCCAGACAACCACATTCATCATCTGCCAATCAGTACCGAAGGATTTCTTGAGTAGTGGTCTATAGAAAACTTCAATCTTGATCTTGTAAGACCTAAGAACTAGGTCCAGCAGGTGACTTTCATTTATCTTTTCCTGTAAAAAGTGTAAACAACATATGTAAGCAAAGCTTAGTGAGAATATAGATTTTCAGATTACATGCATTAATCAAGCGGATCATCGGTCTAGCGTGATATGTCTTGACTGCCGCTGCAGCCACTCATGATTGAGACATAGTAGTCATAGGATAGGATGATGTCCACGCCACGCACACGCTTTTTAGTGGAAGCTATGCACTTATGTTGGGCTAGCTACCAGCGGTCAACATGGGGGAACATCGGAGTGTCTATACCAAGTTCAAAAGAACTGGTGAAGTAGCATGGTCTAGAACAATAGACCGTCAAAACTAATCATGCTAAGTTGAATCAATATGTCAAAGATGCGAGCAATAATGAAAGCTTAAGTCATCAAGGTCATGATTGCAATAAACACATAGCAAAATCTGAAATGAACTGTAAGTACAATGTCATGCGGAATGATTAGTCAAATAGCTATCATGATCCACAGGGCATCACCGAAACATGGTGTGCACAGGTCGCAATCCAGCTGAGCATGTATGAATGTCAAATAAACTATCATCAACAATATGTCTCAACCGGAATCTAACATGCAAAACTGAATATCTATAACTCACTGGTTCTGTGGTCATTATCAAGGAGATTTAAATCCACCACCTGCATTATCTCAGGAATTTATCTTTAATCTTTGTCTATATGATCTCTGGCTTTTCTTTTCAATTCTTTGACCACTTTCAATATCTTTAAATCATCAGTTCTTTGTTCAGAATTTATCTGAACCTATACAGAATTATATCATAGCAATATCATTAGCTTTTAGCTTTAAAATCTTTATTTAATCTGATTCTGATAACTGATTACTCATCAATCATTCATTGGTTCATTTTCTTTGTTTCTTTGAATTCTCAAAAGATATATATATATATATATACATATATATATATATATATATATATATATATATATATATATATATATATATATATATATATATATATATATATATATATATATATATATATATATATATATATATATATGTATATCATGTTGTTTTTTTGATCTTTAATCCTTATAATCGTTTATTTGTTTTTATTAAAAATATGAAAAATAAGACATCCGAATTTGGCAACCGGATTCGGACCATCCGAACCAAGCATCCGAATTCGGACCGAGCTGGCTAATCCGAATTGGCATCCAAATTCATGGCAACCGAATTGGACCACTTTCTCATCCGAGTTCGGACCACTTTCTCATCCGAAGTAGGCTCAATCTTTCATCCGAAAAGATCCGAAATGGGCTTCATCCGAATTCGGGTCTCAACCGAATTCGGATCCCATAACTTAGAAATTTCCAGATTTGTGTTCTTGGTGTTCCAACTTTGCAAATACGGGTTTTTCATCAAAATTCAATTAAACCCACTTTTATCAACATGAAACTTACAAATAAGTTCTATTATCATTATTGGGTTGTTTTTACACTATTCCGCTATCATTAACACAATAAATTGATCAAAATCGTCCAAAACCATTATTTTTTTTGTCAAGAACACATATTTTACAAAATTTCAGATTTCTTGCTTATTTGAACGATTTAAGCTACGATTTTTGTTTCTGTAACATCTAATGACTTCAATGTATGATTATTAATCAATCTTTCAAACATGCAACAACATTTATCATGATATAATCTTTGGTTTCGATTTATCACCAAAACCGAACCAAACTCATAATATTTCGAAATTTAAATAGATTTTACCTTGAATTCTTTGTAGTTTCTTGTTGTTGGATGCTTGTGGAAACATCTCTTTTATTAATTCTTCATTCAATTGCACATTTATGAAGTTTTTTGATGAATTTGTTGAAAGGCTAAAAGAAGTCGTAGCTTCTTAGAGAGAAGAGAGAGAGTGAGTGAGTGAATTTCTTTTAATTGTGATTATGAGCATAAATGCTCCGTTTCTTGTCTTATATGTTAATTTTGATAATTGTTCTATTTAACCCCCTACACTTTTGCATATCACATCTCTTTTAAATTTGATCATTTAAATACTTTATAACATTTATTCAACTTAATTAAATAATTTTCATTACTTAATTAAATTACAATTCAAATAATGTAATTAAATTACAATATTAGCTCAAATGCATAAATCAAATCTTGATTAAAAGCTAGGTTGTTACAGAATGGGCTCCACCACGCACAAACTTCTTCCTTGAAGTTAGCTTTGTTCGAACAGACTTGGATACGTTACTTTGATGACATCTCTTGATTCCCCTTTGTGGTGTTTCCCCTGAACGAGCACCATCTGTATCTCTTTATTTCGAAGCTTTTTGGTCTTCGAGTCCAGAATACATTCTGACTTTTCAACCACTCGAAACTTCTCATCAATTTGCACATTAACGTGTGGTATTTGCACTTCTCTTTCGTCTGCTAGACTCTTTCTCAAATGACTAACATGGAATACAGGATGTATTCCCGCTAAGTCAGTTGGCAATTCAAGACGGTATGATTGGTTTCCTATCTTTTCAACAATCTTGAACGGGCCAATAAGTCTCAGAGCTAGCTTGTTTCGCTTTATAAACCGTACCACATTCTTCATTGGGGATACTTTCAGCATTACCCAATCATTAACTTCAAAACTAATCGATCGATTCCGATTGTCGTAGTAAGACTTCTGCCTGCTTTGAGCTTCAAGTATATTCCTTCTGACAAGTTGAATCTTTTCATGAGTCAACTGTAAAAGGACAGGACCTGCTAAAGGCAATTCACCTGTTTCGTGCCAACAAGTGGGTATTCTGCACTTTCGTCCGTATAGAGCTTCAAAAGGAGCCATCTTGATCGTGGACCGATAACTGTTATTGTATGAGAATTCGACCAAAGGTAAATGGTCATCCCAGTTACCACCCAGATCAAGAACGCAAGCACAGAGCATATCTTCAAGAGTTAAGATAGTGCGTTCACGTTGGCCATCTGCATTAGGATGATAAGCTATACTCATAGAGATTCGAGTACCCATCCCGTCTTGCAGCACTTTCCAAAATC
Source organism: Centrapalus pauciflorus (assembly GCA_020465985.1). Taxonomy (NCBI): domain Eukaryota; kingdom Viridiplantae; phylum Streptophyta; class Magnoliopsida; order Asterales; family Asteraceae; genus Centrapalus; species Centrapalus pauciflorus. Next base: position 6,835 of record JAANYP010008229.1, read on the forward strand.
TTGAAGTGAAACTAATATCTCGATCAGAGACGATAGACTTCGGCTCACCATGACGAGAGATGACTTCAGTGATGTACATCTGTGCCAATCTATCAAGAGAGTATGTCTCTTTCATCGGTATGAAATGAGCTGACTTCGTTAATCGATCCACGACTACCCAGATGGAGTCATGCTATCTCTTGGTTTTTAGGCAATTTGGTGACAAAATCCATAGTTATATGCTCCCCCTTCCACTCAGGAACTGGTAGTGGTTGCATATCCCCGAAGGGTTTCTGATGTTCTGCCTTAAACATTGCACAGACTCTGCAGCTTTCAACATATTGACCGATGACTTTCTTCATTCCTGGCCACCAATAATCAGCTTTCAGATCGAAGTACGTCTTTGAGCTGCCAGGATGAATAGATAACTTGGACAGATAGGCTTCTGACAGAAGAGTGTTGCGGGTTGAACCATATTTAGGATTCCAGATTCGGTTTCCCTTGAGACATTGAAGTCCCAAATGATTCACTGATAACAACTGAAGTTGCCCTTTTAGATTTTCAGAACAGAGATTCTCTTCTTTCAATGCTTCAACTTGGGTAGATTTGATGTCTTCGACAAGATCAGAAGAGAATACAACGAGAGTTAGGGCATAACAACACTTTTCAGGATAGACTTTTCTACTCGAATCATCCGCGACCACATTGGCTTTGCCAGGATGATACAAGATCTCACAATCATAGTCCTTGATAAGCTCCAAGGACCGATGCTGTTTCATGTTCTGATCCTTTTGAGTAAATAGATGCTTGAGACTTTTATGGTTGGTGTAAAGCTGACACTGAGTCCCATAGAAATAATGCCGCCAGATTTTCAATGCGAAGGTAACGGCAGCTAATTCAAGATCATGAGTTGGTGCACTTTTCTCAAAGTCTTTCAATTGCCTTGAAGCGTAGGCAATGACTTTTCCCCTTTGCATGAGGACACAACCTAAACTTGTACCGGATGCATCGCTATAAACAACAAAGTCATCATTGCCCTCTGGTAAGGCTAGGATCAGCGCTTGAATAAGATTCTGCTTCAATGTTTCAAATGCCTCTTGCGGTTTATCAGCCCATACGAAAGGTGTATTCTTTCGTGTCAGCATCTTGAGTGATACAGCAATCTTCGAGAAGTCCTTAATGAATCGCCGGTAGTAACCAACCAATCGAACGAAGCTTCTGATTTCAGAGGCATTGCGAGGCGTTTGTCATTTTTGAACAGCCTCGACTTTGGAAGGATCGACTGAAATACCTTCGCCAGATACAATATGGACAAGGAATTGGATCTATAAAGAAATCAAGTAGAATTTCAAGTTTTGTTTGAAACAAAGAACGCTTTAAGAAATAACTCAAGACAATGTAAGGTTATACCTGTCTGAGCCAGAATTCGCATTTTGAAAATTTTGCGTACAGTCTTTCCTTTCTCAATAACTTTTGCAGTTGACGCAGATGAACAATATGATCAGCCTCCGTTTTGGAGTAAATCAGAATATCATCTATGAACACAATGACTGACTTATCCAAGATAGGCATGCACACGCGATTCATGAGATCCATGAACGCCACTGGTGCATTCGTTAAACCGAAAGGCATTACGAGAAATTAATGGATGTATCTCGTTCGGAAGGCTATTTTCGGGATATCCTCATCTTTTACTTTCAGCTGATAATACCCATAACGAAGATCAATTTTGGAGAAGTAACTTGCTCCTTGTAGCTGATCAAATAAATCATCGATTCTGGGCAGAGGATATTTATTCTTGATAGTGACTTTGTTCAACTCGCGATAGTCGATGCACATACGGAGAGTTCCGTCTTTCTTCTTAATGAATAAGACAGGTGCACCCCACGGAGATGATATAGGTCGGATAAATCCCTTCTCTAACAGATCTTGCATTTGCTTTGCCATTTCCTGCATTTCTGCAGGCGCAAGTCTGTAGGGAGCTTTAGCAATTGGAGCCGCACCAGGAACTAAGTCAATGCCAAATTCAACTTGACTTTTCGGTGGCACTCCAAATATATCATCAGGGAAGACGTCTAGGAACTCATAGAAGATTGGGATATCAGAAATGGATTTCTTGTTATCTTCATAAACGGATTCAGACGATACAAAACACAAGTAGGATTCGTGACCCTTAGATAAATATTTATGCGCTTTCTCAACGGATATGAAACAATGAGCACGTTTTCGCTTGTCGCCTTTGATTTCTAACACTCGGCCATCTGAGGTCTTGATTCGGATGATTTGGCGGTTGCAGACTATCGTAGCTTCATTATTTATTAGCCAATCCATGCCGATAATGACGTCGAACTCTTTTAATGGAATCAGGATAAGATCAAGGTTGAACACGATATTGTTGATAAGTTTAGTGCAATTTCAGTAAACAGAATCAGTCATAACATAACTGTTACTTGCTTTATCAATATCAAGTATGACAGGAAGCCTCGAAGGAAAAGAAGACAATCTTTGAGCAAAAACAGTCGAGATGTATGAACGACTTGCACCGGAATCAAACAGTACACGAGCAGGTATCGAATTTAGCAATAACGTACCAGTGACCATATCAGGGGTTTCTTTTGCTTCCTCCGTTGTTATCTGAAATGCACGGGTCCTTGCTGTTGGAGTTACGGCTGAACTTTTCATTGTAGAACCTCCTGCTGATGATTGTGATTGGCCTCGATGTCCATTATGGCACTGATACATGAAGTGTCCACGCTTTCCACATTTAGCACATCCAAGACCTCGCTGGGGGCACTCTTCACTACTGTGGCCGATCCTGCTACATACATAGCACGTGACGTCGTTCGGATTACACTATCCCATATGCGATTTTCTGTATCTTTTGCAGAATCATGGTTCAATTGTAAGCGAGTAGAATTGAGCTTTCTGTGGCGAACTATACTGTTGGGATTGTTGAGGTTACTGGGACCGAGATTTTTTTGGCTTGAAGAATCTGCTGAATCTTTGCTTCTTTGGAGGAGAAGGACATGTCGGGTTAGTTGATGGAGCATAGAGTTAATCGCCATAATCTAGATATCCCCTCTCGATCAATCTTGTAGCTTCAACCATCTCTAAGTAACTCTAATACTTTATCGCGCTCATCAGGTGTCTGTATCTAGGGTTAAGCCCTTCACGACATCGGTTCATCTTTCTTTCTTCAGTGGCTACTTGATACGAGGAATAGCCACAGAGTCGCGAAAATTCTTGCTCGTACTCATCTACAGTCTTGGTTCCTTGGGTTAGCTGCATCAGTTGAACCTCCATCTTGTCTCGTTGGTCAACAGGACGATATTTCGCATTAAACATATCGAGGAACTGGTCCCATTCTAGAGTCTGGATGACCTCCTCGCCATAAATACTTCTCTGGGTTTTCCACCAGGCACGGGCGTCACCGACGAACAAAGCAGATGCATAACTCACTTTCTTTGAATTTAGGCAATCGGATATCCTAAAGATTTCTTCGGTGTGGCTGATCCAATGCATCGTTTGAATTGGATTTACTGTACCCTCAAAGTTCAGGGCACCGCTCGCTTTGGGCATTGGGGTTTGAGTTATCAGAATCAGATTCATAATTCTGGATTTGTTTATCTTTTCTCTTATTCTTTTTATCAGCACGTCTTTTTGCTTCGGCATCATCTCTAGCCTGAAGTTGTTCTTGCATATTCTTGTTTTGTTGTTCTGAGTGTTTGGCTAATAGTTGTTGTACCATTTCAAACATTTGTTGGGGGGGGGGTCATGTTGTTGGGAATATCACCTGATCCTGACATCTTTTACTGAAAATTAAAATCATTTAACTATTAGTTTTTAGACTTAGATCTATGTACCCTTATTCCCATCCAAACAGTCTGTACATCCTATCTCAGTTCAAACCACTTAAATGGTTGATACATATGTATTGCTTTAGTTTGAGACCAAGTATTACTCATGTAATACTTGATTCACTCAAACTATGGGCTCTGATACCATCCTGTGAAGACCACCCCTCACGGGGCAATCCTCAGAGTCTAGGTCCCACATCTTGCAACACGATATCAATCATAACTAAGATAGAGTAATTATATTGCGGAATTTCAAATTACAAGTACAAAATATTAGGATGAGTTTAATACAGTTTTAGTTCAGAATTACAGTTTTCAAATTAAACTTATAAAGGGTACAATACTAATCTAATTCATGTCATCAATTAGTCAGATTAAATCTACCCAGACCACCACAATCATCATCTGCCAATCAGTTCCGAAGGGTTTGTTGAGTAGTGGTCTATAGAAAACTCCAGTCTTGATCTTGTAAGACCTAAGAATTAGGTCCAGCAGGTGACTTTCCTTTATCTTTTCCTTTAAAAAGTGTAAACAACATCTGTAAGCAAAGCTTAGTGAAAATATAGATTTTCAGATTACATGCATTAATCAAGCGGATCATGGGTCTAGCTTGATATGTCTTGACTGCCGCTACAGCCACTAATGATTGAGAGATAGTAGTCATAGGATAGGATGATGTCCACGCCACGCACATGCTTTTTAGTGGAAGCTATCCACTTATGCTGGGCTAGCTACCAGCGGTCAACATGGGGGAACATCGGAGTGTCTATACCAAGTTCAATAGAACTGGTGAAGTAGCATGGTCTAGAACAATAGACCGTCAAAGCTAATCATGCTAAGCTGAATCAATATGTCAAAGATGCGAGCAATAATGAAAGCATAAGTCATCAAGGTCATGATTGCAATAAAATCATAGCAATATCTGAAATGAACTCTAAGTACAATGTCATGTGGAATGATAAGTCAAATAGCTATCATGATCCACAGGGCATCACCAAACCATGGTGTGCACAGGTCACAATCCAGCTGAGCATGTATGAATGTCAAATAAACTGTCATCAACAATATGTCTCAACCGGAATCTAGCATGCAAAACTGAATATCTATAACTCACTGAATCTGTGGTCTTTATCAAGCAGATTTAAATCCACCACCTGATTTATCTCAGGATTTTATCTTTAATCTTTGTCTATCTGATCTCTGGCTTTTCTTTTCAATTCTTTGACCACTTTCAATATCTTTAAATCTTTAGTTCTTTGTTTAGAATTTATCTGAACCTGTCCAGAATTATATCATAGCAATATCATTACAATTTAGCTTTAAAATCTTTATTTAATCTGATTCTGATAACTGATAACTCATAAATCATTCATTGGTTCATTTTCTTTGTTTCTTTGAATTCTCAAAAGATATATATGTATATATATATCATGTTGCTTTATTTGATCTTTAATCCTTATAATCATTTTTTGTTTTATTAAAAATATCAAAAATAGGACATCCGAATTTGGCAACCGGATTCGGACCATCCGGATTCGGACCATCCGAACCAAGCATCCGAATTCGGACCAAGCTGGCTAATCCGAATTGGCATCCAAATTCTTGGCAACCGAATTGGACCATCCGAACTCGGGTCATCCGAGTTCGGACCACTTTCTCACCTGAAGTAGGCTCAATCTTTCATCCGAAATATATCATCCGAAAAGACCCGAAATGGGCTTCATCCGAATTCAGGTCTCAACCGAATTCGAATCCCATAACTTAGAAATTTCCAGATTTGGGATCTTGGCAACTTTTCATATATGGGTTTTTCATCAAAATTCACTAAAACCCATTTTTATCAACATACAACTTACAAATAAGTTCTACTATCATTATTGGGTTGTTTTTACACAATTTCCCCTATCATTAACACAATAAATTGATCAAAATCGTCAAAAATCATTATTTTTTTAGTCAAGAACACATATTTTACAAAATTTCAGATTTCTTGCTTATTTGAACGATTTAAGCTACGATTTTTGTTTCTGTAACATCTAATGACTTCAATGTATGATTATTAATCAATCTTTCAAACATGCAACAACATTTTCATGATATAATCTTAGGTTTCGGTTTTTCACAAAAACCAAACCAAACTAATAATATTTCGAAATTTAAATAGATTTTACCTTGAATTCTTTGTAGTTTCTTATTGTTGGATGTTTGCGGTAACTTCTCTTGAATTAATTCTCCATTCAATTGCACATTTATGAAGTTTTTTGATGAATTTGTTGAAAGGCTAAAGGAAGCCGTAGCTTCTTAGAGAGAAGAGAGAGAGAGAGAGAGAGAGAGAGAGAGAGAGAGAGAGAGAGAGAGAGAGAGAGAGAGAGAGAGAGAGAGAGAGAGTGAATTTCTTTTAATTGTGATTATGAGCATAAATGCTCCTTTTCTTGTTTTATATGTTAATTTTGATAACTGTTCTATTTTAACCCCCTACACTTTTGCATAACACATCTATTTTAAATTTGATCATTTAAATACTTTATAACATTTATTCAACTTAATTAAATAATTTTCAGTACTTAATTAAATTACAATTCAAATAATGTAATTAAATTACATTATTAGCTCAAATGCATACATCAAAGCTTGATTAAAAGCTAGGTTGTTACAACCGGGTCCTGAGATGAGTGCGTAGAAGCCAAACATGTCGGTTTAAGCACAACTGACAAGAAGATGTAAGGTCCACCATCTACGAATCCAATCAAAGCGTCGTGACATGAAACGAGTGCGGAATCCTCGTATCACGGTTAAGGATCGATCACGCGGGAACACGGAGCCGAACAAAAATGCTGGCCGATAGAATACCGACCCTACACGATGTATTCCTCCGTTAGATGCTGTAAAACACTTTAGGTTCGTCTGAATTCTCTCACGAATCTCTGAAAGTTTATTTCTCGAAGTGTTTCTTCAGCTCTCAAAATCATCTGTAGTACAATTCTCTGAGCTCTAGTAAATCTTCTCAAATCACAAGGATAAGTTAATGAGATAACCCTTAAGTTCGTGTATGGCCCAAGCCGACGAACTTTTAGGTTCAAGCCCATGCAGATAAGTTCGTATGAACTTATCAGGGCTAGGTTCGTAGCCTCATGAACTTATTCTCATAAGTTCATAGCCTCATGAACTTATCCTCGTAAGTTCATAGCCTCATGAACTAATCATGTAGTCATGAACTTATCAAGACATTGCATTAACAAGACCCTATCTATTGCAATATACTATCAATAACAAAACTAGACTGTTGTCGTCACACCAGATGTACCATCATACTCCCCCTAGACGATAGCTTCTAGTTGTTATTCAATGATCGCAATTCTAGGCCTGTTCAGATTGCTTCTGTACATAGACCCTGTTTAACGCAAACTCTAACCATTCTCTAGTGTTTTCTGCCTTCAGATCTCCATCCTTAATGAAAGAAAATCGGGTGCTCATGAAGCTTCTGCAGATCACCCTGAGAGAGGTTCACAAGGTGCAAAGGGTCATAAGCCATAAAAAATTAAAAAAAAAAAAAAAACTTTCTCATCTTCATCCTCCATTATAGCATCAGCTGTTTCATTGTCAACAAACCAACACTTCATGTTTCTCAGAACATCCTGTGGCATTGTCCTCAATGAAACCTTCTTCAAGCATTTAACTTGTTTGTAAACCATTTTAGTCCATGGCCTACCAATAAGAGGATCTATTCTTGTTTCATCCACTGCACTTCTACCAACTCTAGGATTAATCTTTTCAAACCTTCGAGATCGACCCTCTCTTCTGATAATTTTTGCAACCACTTCAGCATAAGAGTCGACTCGTAGGTTGATAAGAAACTTCCAGTCATGTAATTCTGAATCTGATTTATAATTTAGTGCAGATCTCTGTATATCTAGATCTATCCCGTTCTGATCTTCAATTATAGAATCCTCATCCGCAATTACTTCATTGTCTGACTTCCAATCAGGTACATCTTCAGGAATCAAAATTCCTTCCTCAAGATCCTCCTGTTCTAAGTCATCTTTGAAGTCGAACCTTATTTCTTATTCATCCAATCCTGACAATGCTCCGATCAGAACTTATCTTAAGTTACTTTTGTCGCCACTGAAGCCTTGCCTTTTCCCTTGTCAGTGGCGGATGATCCAGACTCCCCATGAGGATCAGCAATCTGACCAGATTGTTGTCTTCAAAGATCTGCCAGCTCACTATCCTTTTGTGCACTCGGGTCACCTACTTCGGCTTCTCTACGAATATGCCTCAAGGATCATTGCTACAATTCTCCCCGTGAGATGGACGATCTTTCAACAATTTCTCCAATATAGCCTCCAAATTTGCAATCTGTTGCTGCTGATCAGGCACTGTCTGATCCAAATAGGCATTATGCTGTTGAAGTTCAAGAATCACCTTTGTCAGCTGAAGAATCTGTACTTCCTATTAAAACTCCAAATCTAACATTGTATAGACATAATAAAAAAATGAAACAAGCCTAATAGGTTTAAGTCGAGCATATAGTGGTTCCAGTTTTGAGCCTTATATCCTAAAACCTAAAGTTATAAACTCTTTGTTAGTCGGACAGCAAAAGCCCCTACTAACCGTTTAAGTTCCAATTAAAACTCCCCAATTAAGTTCTTACCAACTTAAGTGCGTGCGAACTTATGCCCATAAGTTCGTACGAACTTATCTTGTCACGATATTAAGCTGAAACTTGAAAAACTTTCAAATATTTTCTACTTTTTCACTTTTTGCGAAACACTTCACATTAAGCAATAGATTATCACGCATCTGTTGTTTTTCCAACTGAAATGCATCCTAGTATCCGACCTTGATCCTACTTATTAAACATTTACTTAATAAACTAAAGATAATATAGAGTAAAATAAAATAAAAATAAAACTGAATTGCAAGATTTTATAGACAAAATAACACTAACGAAATCTTTTCTGAGAGAGACATATAAGGTTCAATCAGATAGCTTTGCCAACGCACTTTCGGTGTTCCACTTTCAAACTTTGGAATTTTTAATTCCTTTTATTGTTTGTCGTAACATACACACCATGTCGATTGTCTGTATGTTTGTCCACTTAAACACTCTACACTTAGAATTTTCCTTTGGCCTTTTTATTTATCAAGTAATTTCCTTACGAGTCCCACACTTAGACATACTTCTGTGATTAAGACAAACATACAATCATTATGACTTTTTGGTAGTTGCAAATCATCATTAAAAGGAAAACGGCGGACACAGTTCTGTATTTACATATAACAGAGTGTCTTAGTTTGTCTTAGGGTAGAGCATATTTCTTTTAATTAGCCAAGACAGCGGTTACAGGATTGTACTTACGTATAACAAAGCGACATATCTTGCTATATTGAGTCAAAGCAGCGGTGACAGGTCTGTACTTACGTACAACAAAGCGACATGTCTTGACTCTTTTTACATCTCAAACTTGCTCTTTTTAGAATGTATTTTGATGAAGCCATACATCCCCCAGACTGATTTACATACTAACTCATAACTATTGTATGTGAGTCTCTAACACAGAAATTAACACCTGTTGGTCATACGTCTAAGTTAGTTACCCATATGACAATTTCTTGATTGTTTTTTTAGCTTTTAGGAAAACCTTCATGTTTTATGCCTACCAACAAATCATAACATGAACATGTATATCACTTTGATCTTATACTGCATTATGTATGAAAGTTTAACATTTAGAGTTTGTTAGACAGTGCTAAATTTCGTCACGTTGAACCTTGAACTCTAAGACTTCTCTCTTTATTTTCATTTTTCTCTTTTTTTTTTGAATTTTTTATGGTTTTCTCTCTTTTTTCATTTATATTTCTCCCTTTTTAAGTAAAATAACTAAAAAGACAAATAACTTAAAAATATTTAAAAGAAAAATTATCTACTAAGGTCAGGTTACTCTGGATTTCACATCCCGTTTAGTTGGACTAACAACTCAAAGCATGATCTATCAAATGCTTTTGTGAATAGCCACAGAGTTGTCTTTTTCCAAATTTGTTATCCCAACTAACACACTTTACCCTTTTCCCGTAAGAATTCTCAACTTGGTCTAAGGACCTAATCAGCATGCCTATTGTTTCGTCCTTTGTACCCCTGTCCTGTGTCGAGAGCCACAACTATCCTCATACCATTTGTTGTTTGGACCTGTGGCTAACTCCTGCACACTAAACAAGACAAGTTAGTTATCATGGGAAACCCATGCCATGACTAACATGGTAATACCATTCTCATCCACAAACTTAAATATTTTCAAATACCCATCTCTCCTTTCAGGTGACTTGGGCTTTTGATCAAGAACAAGTTATGGATTCGAGTGATTAACATCCACTCTCGGCCTTTGGGTTGGTCTTTGCTGTTCAGCTATTGAATAATTTCTGTTACAGTACATCTCCGTTTGATAATTATGGGCTCTACATGGTGTTTGATATCTATTAGGAGTATGAGACCCAACTGGAGTGTGACTCCTCTTAGGTGTATTATTCCTAATGATGGATTGGGAGCCAGACCTTGATTGACTTGGGAATCTATCCGGTGAATTAATCCTAAGTCCTTCATTTTGTCTGAGAGACACCGGTGGTTGTAGACTATCTAATCATGACAGCACACTAGAGTTCTTCTCAGAAATTTGAGAACTACTCCTGCTTGTATCACTAGTCATTTTTTTAAGGTTTGTTGTTCTTGTTTCCCTAAGTTTGGTGAAGACTCTGGCTTCTTATAGGGACAACCTAAAGCAACATGTCCTTTCTCAAGACACTTAAAGCAAGAGACCTTCTCAATAGATTTCATATAGGCACTCTTTGACTTAGGTGTCTCACTAATGTCCTGTTTGTTTGTATCAACAGCTTTGTATAACTCCTATTTGTTATTATTACTTACATTCTTAGCTTCCTCTAGTTTTGGCTTAAAACTAGACTGCACAAACTGTAACATTTTCCTAACCTGAGGAGTAGTTGATGATACTTTAGTAGACACAGTTACCTTGACTTCCTCTGATTTAATTGTTTCCTTTGTCTCATCCTGAGGAGTAGGTACATAGTTGCTATTTGCCACAGTAACCCTATCCCTAGACTCAGCTAATTCCATATCTTTAAGAGAGATATATTAGGTTAGTGACTCTACATGCTCATAAATTAGTTCATTCCTGACACTTTGTTCAATTAATTTGTCATTCAGAACTATCATATCTTGTGCATTAGCTTTCAGTTTAGCCTTAAGATATTCCTTAATGTCTAATAAACTAGCATTATCTGATTTTAAGGATTGAATTTCAGCAGTCATCGATGTATGTGCCTCTAGTACTAAATTTAATTGATCATTCAAAGTAATACTTGAAACACATAAATCATGAAAAGTAGAGAAGTTTAGGATTACCTTTTTTCTGTCTGATTCGACATTGGCGATCTGAGCAGCAAACTCCAATGTAGTAAGCTCCTCAGTTTTCTCCAGCGCCAAGGGATCTGAATCGGACTGCTGAGTAACCTCTCTCCTCACATCTACTACTCTAGTATCCACTTCCGTCACTTCATCCATGAAGGCTCTAGTGTTTGTCTCAGGATGTGCATTCCAATCATATGTACATTCTCACTGTTTGTTAGAGGACATATTTGTCAACAACCCAGCTACTGACACCTGATTCCCTGAACTAGTTGCGGTTTGACGTCCTGAGTACTGATTGTTATTCATCTTGGGTCTTTGACACTCTCTCACAAAGTGTCCCAACCCCTGACAGTTATAACACTTGACTTTTCATTTATATAATCCTACATTGTTCACACTTAGATTTCTTCTAGTTCTTTTCATGAACCTTTTTTAAGTATCTCTATGACCATGGTCAGTTGCCATTGTAGGTCCATTTGCTCCAAATCATCCGGATCCACCTGATCGTAATCTTCTTCCCATAGAGCTGGATCGTTTATTTTCCCTTGAATACAATTCCCGTAAGCTGCTACAAACGATGCTAGAAGCTTCAGTTGCTTCTCTGAAGTTTTAGAACTCACTGGAATTTTTGGGTATCCATGAGCTGATGATCCTGAAGTAGACGTCTGTGTCTGATCATCCATTTGCGAAAAACACAGAAAGGCCCTACCATAAGATTCTTCTGCTTCTCTTGGTATGCCCTCTTGTTCTCCATAATAGAATGTTGTAGCTTCAGACTTAGGTACACTAGAAGTAGATGGTTTAAATTTACCAAAGTACATCCCCGGATCTTGTACCTGATCGTATTCCATCTCCTTCTTCTGTATCTTGAAGTTATAAGCCCTCAGTGTTCCAATCACTTCTTCAAGAGTGAGAGTGTTCAATTTATCTTCATCATGCTTTATCAAGGCAGTGTACATCTCCCACTTTGATGGTAATGCATCTAGAAGTTTTTCAATCTTATCTGATTCTTGATACTCAACTCTGTGGTTATCAAGCTAGGTCAACAGATGATAGAACCTTGTGACTATCTCATCCAAGGTCTCATTCTTCAAACTCTTGAAAATCTCAAACTGTTGCTTTATCTATTCCGTTCTCCCCTTCCTCACCCTTAGATTTCCCTCATACCTCTTCTCTAGAGCTTCCCAGAGTTCCTTAAAAGTTCTGTGATGCTTAAATGTATGTAGAATTTCTAATGGTAAAGCCATTTTGATGGAAGACATGGCTCGATTCTCAGCTTCATAGACTTTCTTATAGTCGCCTTTCATTTGCAGATAGGAAAGAACTTTAATCCTGCCCTCGAACTCCTGAGTAGGAGGAACATACCCTTCATTTATGCATATCCACATACGCATATCATTGAATCGAGTGAAGTCTGCAAACCTATCCTTCCACCAGTAATAGTACTCAATCTTCATAAGCTTAGGTGGTGAATTTGATTTGCCCACTTCATAATCCATTTCAAAAAACTTGTGTAAGCTAGACATTCTCGATGACTTTTGGTTCACAAAACTTAATGTTAAAAATTAATTTTATGCAAGTTCGTACGGACTTGTTTTAACTTCGTAGGAATTTTCAACTAAGTTCGTTTCTGAAAATTAAGTTCCTTTTAAAGACAAGTTCGTGAACCCACAAGTTCGAGAAAGCCTAGTTTGTCTGACAAGTTCGTGCCAGACAAGTTCGTGGCAGACAAGTTCGTATAACCCTAATTTGACAAATTCGAGAACTCTGACAACTTCGTGCACTGCAAGTTCGTGGAGAAGTGTGTCTGACAAGATCGCGAAAACCCTAAAATACCCTCCTAAGTTCATGCTCCGCAAGTTCGTGAAACGGCCAAAAATTCAACTTTTTCAAAAACTTAGATTAAATCAATGTTTTTAAGGTAAAAAACAATGTATCTCACTAAATAGACGAACTAGAAGGATTATAGGCTTGAATAACTGCTCAAAACACTGTAAAAACCTCGAGAAAATGTGATTTATTCGTAAAAACGTCAAGAAACCACACGAAGAACATTCAATTGTTTTGCTCTGATACCACTTGTAAGGTCCACCGTCTACGGATCCAATCAAGGCGTCGCGACGTGAAACAAGTGCGGAATCCTCGTATCATGCTTACGGATCGATCATGTGAGAACACGGAGCTGAACAAGATGTTGGCCGATAGAATACCGACCCGACATGATGTATTGCTCCGTTAGATGATGTAAACCTCTCCAGGTTCGTCCGAATTCTCTCACGAATCTCTGAAAGTGTATTTCTCGAAGTGTTTCTTCAGCTCTCAAAATCGTTTGTAGTACAATTCTCTGAGCTCTTGTAAATCTTCTCAAATCACAAGGATAAGTTCATGATATAGCCCTTAAGTTCGTGCATGGCCCAAGCCCAAGAACTTATAGGTTTAAGCCCATGCTATTAAGTTCGTACGAACTTATCAGGGCTAAGTTCGTACGAACTTTAGAGCCTTAAGTTCGTAGCCTCATGAACGTATTCACATAAGTTCATAGCCTCATGAACTTATTCTCATATGTTCATAGCCTCATGAACCTATCCTCCTAAGTTCATAGCCTCATGAACTTATCATGCAGTCATGAACTTATCAAGCCATTGCATTCACAAGACCATAACTATTGCAATATACTATTAATAACAAAACTAGACTGCTGTCGTCACACCGGATATACCATCAGCAGAAGAACTGGTCATAGTCTAAGATAACTAGAAGCCATTTCATTGAAGTGCGTGTTTTGATTTTAATTAACGAAGAACCATCTGCACTAAAATCACACAAGTTTGGGTACCCATCTTATGATGGGTCCTTTTGGGTTAGGTGTTCCAGGTGTATATGACACATTTACAGTCTTAGGAACTCATATTGCAGTTTTGTGTGGAATAAATGCATAGCCGTTTGGAAACCATTTAAGTTTGGATTCAATCGGCTTTGGAACCTTAGGCGATGAAATTGTCTATGATTTTGGATGTCTTGAAACCTGTTTTACATTTGCTTTAGGTTTAGTCCTTGGCAAAGTACAAGTCTCAAGTTTGGTTGTGGCCAATGATGTACAATTTTTTATTTTCTTTTTACGAATTCTTTTTGCCGGATAAGGCACGAATTTATTCGTTTTGGGCAGTTGATTTTTAAGACTAGTTGGACATAAATTAAACAAATCCCTAAATGAATACTTCAAGCAAGAAAAAAAATTCGGTACATCATTACAAACATTGTTTTCAGAGATTACATGCATCCTATCTCTAGAAACAAAATCAACTGGCATTTTAGCCTTCTTCACAAGGAAACTTGAAAAGTCTTGCATAGATGTTTTTGGTACTCTTCTCACATGATTTGTAGGAACAAACTATGAGAGTCAGTACATTTGGAAGACTTAGACTTGGAGAAATTTCCTTGGTGAGTAGGTTTCTTAGAAGACTTAGATTGACTCTGAGTCTTCTTTGAAACCTCATCTTTGGAGGATTTTAAGCACACACCTTCACAAATGATAGAAGGAACTTCAATCTTGGCTTTACCTTTTTCACATGATGCAAGACGGACTTTGGTAAGATGAGAAACTTTTGAGTCATTTAAGTGAGAAATTAAACTCTCTGAAACCATGTCAAACTTTTGTTTGTAGATGATTGATTCTACATTTTGTTCAAAGCTTTGACTTGCCAATTTTTCCTCACTCTAAGCTTCTTGATAACCAAGAGCTTTCTTTCAAGCTGTCTTTAATTCCTTTTATAAAACTTTTATTTTATGTTGAAGAACTTTTGTAGGATTGTAAAGATGATGGATTGGTTTGACAGGTTCAATGTTCACTTCAGCTGATGAGTAGGTAGAAAAGAAGTCCTCCTCTAGAGAAGGTACTCTATAAGGATAACTTTCATTTAGTTCATCATATTTTAAAGCATTTCCTTTTCTTTATTTTCACTTCGTTTCTCATCCTCTTGGGTTAAAACTTATTTCGATGATTGGTAAACGAAAGACTTAAACCCAGCACCCATAAACCTCATATCATAAAAAATAGGTAAAACTGACTGAACCTTTTCCAAATACTTAGGATTTTTAAAACGAATTCCTTGTTTGGAATGATAAAACCTAGTCTCTTTGGGTTGATTTAGATGAATAGTTTGTTCAGTTTGACCCCCTTTTAGAAATTCATCATCTAGGGTTTTTATTTGTGAGTACAAACCTATTCTCTCTTCTTCTATCAATTTTATGTTTTCCATATCGTCTAAGTTTTCCATGCTTACAAACTATAAGCGTTTTGAAAGAACAGACATTTCAGACTTTAAGGAGTTCTTTTCCTCAGTAATTTTATTCATACAACTCTTAAGGTAAGTAATTCTATCCTCAACATCTACTTTTTCAATTACGATTTTCTTTAACAGCTCTGGTTGTTTATCACTTCTTTTCATATTCTTCAGATGTTTCATTTAAAGATTAGGCTAAATGTTCAGACTTGACACACTTTTCCTTTTCAGTATTATACATCGCTTCTAACTCAAGTATTTGTGTGTGCAAGTTACATTCATTTTATACAGATTAATTATTTACAAAATCATGAACATAAAAGGAATGTACCTCGTTTATCTCTGAATCTGACGTGGAGCACTCTGAATCCCCGCACTTGGCCATCAGACAGGCTGTAGAGTATTTCATTTTATCCCCCTCCACAGTCGCGTCTAATTCTGAATCTGAAGTAGTCACATAATCAGCCAGTCGAACTCTGTTAACCAAGTAGCAGTTTCTGCCCCTATCATCTTCATCATCAGATTCATCATTCATAAAGAACAGAATACTTAGAATCTGTCCAAGCTGCTCAACAGGTTAGAGCAGCATAGACAGTTTATGTCCATCCTGTTCAATAGAATTAAACAATTTGGACAATCTTCATTAGTTGCAACAAATGCAACTGGGTAAGCCGCTTTGACTTATATTGCAAATCATTTTTTAGTTTTCAATAAGGCATTAACAGACCTTAAATTATACCTTCAAGTGCATTCAACCAGGTTTGATTAATAATCTCCCCCTAAGATGTATAACAGGTTTGACTGAGGCCTTTTTGTGCCTAACAGATAATGTTTGAGACGATGTGTGAGGGTATCAATGGAGTAGATTCAACGCGAGGAGTGTCTGTGGATGAGGTGGAAGGTGAAGATAACGAAGTAGACGGTGTATGGATGGATGAAAGAATTGGGGAATCTGATGGTGATGGTTGAGCAGCTGAATCAGATGAGGATGTGTTGACTGCGCAAGAAGAAACAGAAGAAGAATTAATACTAGGACCAAAAAATTCCACATAAAAAGGATCAAATAAATCAAAAGAAGAAAGAGAAGTAGATCTAGATGAGTCTCCAGGAATCTGCGTATTGCGTGGTCCTGATTGGTCAACTCTTAGAGCCAATTCTGCCATTTTATCGAATGTGATATATACACTCTCATTGACTGTCCTGGTGCGAGTGTTGAGTGCACGATATGCCTTTGAATTAGACGAGTATCCATTAAAGATTGCTTCATCCGCTTTCTCGTTAAACTTTCGAGGTTGTCCTTGCCATTCAAAACATAACACATGCAACCAAACACTCGTAAGTACTTGAGTTGTCTCATTCTTGGATCGTAATAATTTTACCTACGTATATCGTGAATAGTAATCCACGATAACCAACACGTACCACTTCACGTTTGTGCTTTGCGTTCGCATAGGATCACACAAATCCATATGTAGTAACTCCATAACTCTTTTTTATGATGGTTCGGGCTTTGTCTTGTGAGATGATCTCTTCATAATTCCTTTCTCACATGCTCCACACAAATGGTCCTTTTCGTAACGAAGCTCTGGGAGTTCCTTAACCAGTTGTTTCGAGGCTAGCTTATTCAGATTTTCAAAGTTCTGATGAGATAGCCTTCGGTGCCATAACCAAGAGTCTTTTGACAAGGCTTTTGATAATAGACAAATGATCTCCTTGACAATAAGTTTGGCAACGTCTATGGTGTACAGGTTTGAATTATGGGAACCAGTTAGAATGTCTTTCCCATCACAACTCTTAACACTATAGTTCTTAGACAACCCCTTTGTCACTATGTTGTCCAATGCTAAATAGCTTATGTGATAACCCCTCAACATAGTTAACATACTTGATGAGTAGATTATTTTAGAACTAAATCCCTGTAACCTTTGATCTGAGCATGGTTATCATTTCCGAACATAACTGTCCCACAGTACTGTTCTACAACCTTAGACAGCAACTCCTTCCTTCCAGTCATGTGCTTTGAGCAATCCAAATCCATGTACCGAATGGTTTTTGCCTAAAAAGAAAATTTGTTACAATGAACATTCTTAGGCTTAACAAATCCATGGAAACTTGACATGTAAACCGTGTTCTATACCGAGTTGTTTAGAAACTTAAAGGGTTTAGTGTAGCCCCTGAGCTGAGTGCACCGAAGCCAAACATGTCGGTTTTAGCACAAGATTGTACATTAACTGACAAACAGAAGAACGGGTCCTAGTCTGAGTTAACTAGAAGCCATTGTATTGAAGTGTGTGTGTTGATCTGAAGTAACCAAGAACCATCTGCATTAAATCACACAACTTTAGGTACCCATCTTAGGATGGGTCCTTTTTGGTTAGGTGAGTCAGGTGTGTATGGCACATTCACAGTCTTAGTAACCCATATTACACTTTTGTGTGGTCTAAATGCAGAACCTTTTGGTATCCACTTGTGTTTGGACCCAACTGGCTTTGTAACCTTAGGCGATGAAGTGGCCTTTGGTTTTGGACTTTTTAAAACGTGTTTTGCATTTGCCTTTGGTTTAGGCCTAGGAAAAGTACATGAATCAAGTTTTGGTGAGGCCACTGATGCACTCTTTTTTATTTTCTTTTTACGAATTCGTTTTTCAGGATAAGGCACAAATTTATTATTTTTAGGTACTTGACGTCTAAATTTAGGTGGACATAAAGTAAACAAATCAGCAAATGAATACTTTGAACACGACATAGAATCTGTTACAACACAAACATTGTTTTCAGAGATTACATTCATCCTATCTCTAGAAACGAAAACACTTGGCATATCAGCCTTCTTCATGAAACAACTTGAAAATCTTGCATAGTAGTTTTGGTAACTCTCTAACATGATGTGTTAGAAAAAAATGATGAGAGTTAGTACGTTTGGAAGACTTAGACTTAGAGAAATTTCCCTGGTGAGTGGGTTTCTTGGAAGACTTAGATTGACTCTTAGTCTTCTTTGAAACCTCAACCTTTGAAGATTTAGGACACTCACCTTCGAAACTGATTATTGGAACTTCAATCTTAGGTTTACTTTTACTTGATAAGATATGTGGGACTTTTGTAGGAAGATAGGTTTTTGAATCTTATAAGTGAGAACTTAACCTTCTGAAATAGTGTCAAAACGTTCTTTGAAGATGGTTAGTTCTACATTTTGTTCCAAACTTTGTTTTACCAAATTTTCCTCACTTTTGAGAAGAGCTTCTTGATAACCAAGAGCTTTGTCACGAGCTGTCCTTAAATCCTTTTCTAAAACATTTATTTTATGTTGAAGAACTTTTTTAGCAATGTAAGGATGAAGGATTTTTTTTAACAGGTTTCGCTTTCATTTACGTTGGTGAATAGTATTAAAGAAATTATCTCTCAGAGTGGGTACTCTGTAGGGATTAGTGTCATTTAGCTTTTCATATTTGAAAGAAATTTGCCTATTTTCATTTTAATTTCATTTCTCCTCTTGGGTTAGGGCTTCTTCTGATGTTTGAAGGAAGAAAGTCTAGTACCCGCGTCCCTTGTACCTTCTCTCATAATACATTGGTAGAATTGATATAGCCTTTTCCAATAACTTGGGTGTGACACCCTTGCCACAACAACCACCAATTACAATACACCCAGGATTAATCATCAACATGCAATAACATAATGATCTGATAACCAAAATTAAGTGCGGAAGCATTAAAAACATAATTAAAGTAGTGCAACAAGTGTTAAACACCCTACGGTGCTATAAGGTACCAAGTCTAAGTCTACACACCCATACAATTATTACAATCATCCAGAATATTACAACATTGTCTCATAACATAAATTACCGATGAAATAGTGATGAGTCTCCCAAATCTTCCAAACGACCTAACTAGAAGGTCCGGCCGTAGACTTTCCCTTTCCTGTAAAAATAAAGTCAACTGAGGGGTAAGCGAATGCTTAGTGAATACACAGATTTACGCATTTTATAAATCCTTATGATGCCTACAAGAGTAGCACCGACGACGCACGTCGTGCACTCTCCACGTACACAAAGTACGACCACACAAGAGCCGTCGCTCTACGAGCCCGCAACTCGTCTTTTAAAATACACTACTGAGACCAACATAACATCGGGGATGACATACTGCCTACGGACCTGGAGGGATCAGCTCCAGCGTCTTATAGAGCAGTAACATCAGAGTAACAGATGCGACCCGCAGGTCCATCATAGATGCACAACAAACGAACGGACATGCATCAAATAAGAATGTGCATCCAAATTTACGCAAGTTAGTAGAATTCCAAACGAATAATGAAGCAACATGTCTCAGTAAGCAAAAGCAATCATAAAGCAGATATAAACATGCGAAATCATATGTACTCACAGTGGGTGCGTAATTAAACTTTAACCAAATTTTATTTCTCTTCGGGCTTTCAACCGGATCCACCAAGTACCCCACTGTGGGTTAAACAACACCACAAGGGACCTGTTATGTTAATTTACAACAATACTTCGTATCAATAACTGTTTAAATCATAAAACCAAGTTTCGTAAGTTTTGCAATATTTTTCCCCATTTCGGGTACATGTCCAAATTCATACCATAATTAAGTTTGAACCCATTTCAAGTTTACATCTTGTCCTAAGTATAACTTATGACATTTTATGTGTTGTTTATGAGTTTCATTCATAATACTCGAGTTTAGAGAGTAGCATTCTCAATTTTAGGCATTAAACTCGAATTTAATGGGTTAGATTCGAACCCACCATCAAATCTGATGATCAGATTCGAACCATATGCTAGATTCGAACCCCATCTTCGAATCTATGGGTAGATTCGAACCCCATGCTTCGAATCTAGTGTTAGATTCGAAAACACACTCGAATCTAGTACCAAAATCGAGTTTGTTCTTGCATTTCGATTCTGTTCTTGGCATATTCGAGTCTGTTCATCATTTCAGCTTAAATCCATCATTCTAAGGCCTAAAAATGACTGATATATCATGTGTGATACCTAGATTCGGTTCTACTATGCATATACTATCACATTCCAGCAATATTTTAAGCAAAACAAGCTCCAATTTACATAAAATGACAGATTCGAATTCTAGTTTACTTCAAAACCAAAACTATAAACTTAAAAAGGGTTGATTCTTACCTTAATTCGTACGAAATCAGAAATCCGTTTGTAGATTGTTGTTGTACTCCTCGATACCTTTCCGTTGACGTATAATTCTCGATAATCTGACGGTCGGTTTGTGAGATAACTTAGAGAGATGTAGAGAGGAAATTTCTAGAGAGAGAGTGTAGTGAGAGAGTGAAACCATGAAAATGAAGTCTTTTGCCTTATTTATTCCATTTTCATCATTTTTGCACATTTCACCCCTCGACCTAACTGGTTCCTTAAAATACTGATTTATTCATAAAATTATCATTAATAACTTTTAAATTCATAATACTCCATAAAAATGATTCCGTGTTCAATTTCTCTTAAAAATAGCAACAAACTTCTAAATAACCCAAATACATAATAATTGCTCAATTTTAACTTAAATATATATTTTCCACTTAATTAACCAAAATACATTAAAATAAATCCGAGGATGTTACATTGGGATTTTTAAAATCAATTACTTGTTTGGAATGATAAGACCTAGTTCCTTTGGGTTGATTTAGATGAATAGTTTGTTCTGTCTAACCCTGTTTTAGAAATTCATCATCTAGGGCTTTGATCGGTGAGTACAAACCTATTCTCTCTTTTTCAATCATTTTGTACTTTCTCTCGTTGTCCGAATTTTCCACGCTTAAAGACTCGAATCTTTTGGTGAGAACAGACAGTTCTGGCTTCAAGGAATCTTTTCCTCGGTGATTGTATCAATACAATTTTTAAGGTAAATATTCCTATCCTCAGCCAATACTTTTTCACGAAAAAAGGTTTTAACCAAATCATGCTCCTTTAACCAATTCTTTTCAAATGTGTATGATGTTTCTTTAAGAGATTGGGCCAGTTGTTCCGCTTTGAAACACTTTTCTTTATTGGAATTGTACTTAGCTTCTAACTCAAGTATCCATGTGTGCCATTTACATTCATTTTGTATGATTTCGCATTTTAACACTTATGAAAGTAAAAGGAACGTACCTCATTTGTCACAGAATCTGATGTAGACTTCTGAATCCCCGGACTTGGCCATTAGACAGGTTGTAGGATCCTCTAGTAGTCTCCCCCTCTACAGACTTGTCTGATTCTGAATCAGAAGTAGTTGAAGTTTCCAGGAATCCAATCCTCTCTAGCATATAGCAGTTTCATCCTTTGTCTTCCTCATAATCAGATTCTTCATGCACCCAATAGTCCTCCTGGGCAACAAGGGCCATTGCATCAGCTCGATTTTTCAAAATTGTGACCTTTCTTGCGTAGTAACCTAGGTCATGCTCGGAATGATTTTCGCATTCTCAAGAAAAGTGACCCTTACCCACTTTTATAGCAGTCTCGTTCGTCAAGTGTCTTGGGCTCGTCATTTCTGGGTCTGTCCTCTCTACATTCAACTGGCCTCTTCTCAGCCCAGCGGGATTCCCGGCTATCATCACGACGATTCTACTCCCGTCTATCATCAATCCTCCTATCGTCATGCCTTTCAAAATGGTGATCATCTCGATAATCCCTCCTATCGTCTCGTCTCTCTCTCTCCTATCATCATAACGCCTATCATCACGATCATTTTTCCTCCATTCGTCATGGCCCCTATCATCCCTATATCTCTCATATCATCTCTGCTGTCATCAGAATACCTACGTGGACCAGTGTCATTTCTTAGTTGGTTATTGGTCTTATTTTGGTAGAATCGCTTCTCCTGAAGACAATTAGACAAGAAGGTCATCTGCTCATGATTATAAGCCTCTTCTGCATCCAGAGGCTCAGGCATTTGGGGTATGGCATACAGATATTGAGTCGAGGAACCAGTGTGGTGGTAGTATGGCAGGGGTGAAGGGTTTGGATGTTGTTTAGGAAAGTGTGTTTTATTAAATAGAAGGGTCAGGGAGTCATTGGGTTTTGCAGTTTGGTTCGCATTCAGTAATAGAGAGGACAACGTGTTTGTCATCTGTTTGTGTGCATCAACGTCCCCCTGATATTTCTTTAATTTGTTGAACAACACTCTGATGGAGACATAAGTGATTGCCAGGGCTCTCTTGGTTGCTCAACTTGCAACTCCCCATTCTGGAGGCAAAGTTGATAAGAACTGAATATTGATGTCATCCCTTTCTTTATGGATATGGAGCTTGTTCAGTTAATTTAGTACAACACAAAATCTTGTGAAGGTGCTCTGTAGTGATTCTCCATCCTTAGCCCAGACCTCAGAGAATTTGCTTTAGCTTGCTCTATCTTTGCCCGATCATTCAGGTCAGCTCCCGGCATTTGCATTTCTAGTTCATCCCACATCTCTTTTGCTGACAACACTGATGAATATATTAGTAGGAACTGCCTAATAGAGTAGATATTCTTCCCTATGATCTATCGCTTGTCTTTCTCTCTCTGTCTCATTCTCAGGACCTCGAACTTCCTTGGTTGGGGAATTGGAGAATTAGCAGTTGTAATTTTAGGAATGTCAGCATAGAAGACAGCTGGGCCCTCGTTTATGGATTGGATCATGAGTGGACCAATTGGCTGCATGCTGATGAACTTTAGGAAACGCTTCTTTCATTGCTCATATTCATCTGCATAGAGAACTAGTGGTCTGTTCCCTGATCCAAGGAGAAGAGCTTCTCTAGACATGATTTTTTGGTGAGTGTTGATTATGAAATAAGGTACTTTGGAAGTGGAAACTAATATCTCGGTTGAAGGAACCGAAATTCGGATAGTGCGAAATTCGAGTGAAGAACCGATAGTCAGATGAGCCGAAATTCGGGTGAAGAATGGAAATTCGGGTGATGCGAATTTCGGATGTATGAGTTGTCCGAATTTCGGGTGGATCAGTTCGAGTGATTGTGAATTCGGGTTAAGTGTTCCGAGATGCGGGTGGATGGGAATTCTGGTGGGTGGTCCAAGATTCGGGTGATCAGAATTTCGGGTGATGATTCGAAATCTTTTTCAGAATTTTCAAAGTGAAGAACAAGTGATTTTGAGAACCCGGAAAATTTTTAAACCGAAAATCGGGTGTGTTTTAAAACAACCGAATTTCGAATGAGATCCAAAAAATGATCCAAGTGGGTCCGAGAAGGGATCCGATATGGTCCGAATTTTGATCCGAGATAGGATCCGAATTTCAACTTTATAAAAAAATTCAGATTTGCATAATTAGAAAAATGTGTTTTTATAGCTGGAAATAATTTCTAAATGGTTGGTTCGATTTTAGAAACAAGTTTGTGAAAAACAATTAACTAAAAACACCTAAAATTATTAATTTTTGAGCAAAAACCGAGTTTAAAGACAATATAATTTCCGATTAAATATTCCAACAATTAATCAATAAAAACTTGTAAAGATTGAACAAAAAATGCTCGAAATCAGCACTGGAATTATTGTTGATGATTGTCAAATATAAAAACACACAAAAACAGAGGAATGAAATGGGAATAAGAGAAAAACCGTGGGTTTTTGGGATGAACATGAAAAACAATTGATGAACATGCATCGATCAAATCAGTTGAAATGCGCTTCCATGGCTCTGATACCAATTGTTAAATCGCCACAATCAATAATCGTTGCCCTCACAATAATAAACAATGACAATAATGTTCAAACAATGAGAATAAACACTAAATCAAAGAAGAAATGACAGAGAGCAGAGTGATGAAGTCGGCGGCCGCTTTCTTTCATTTAGAATAATGACAAAGTTGTGGAAAACGCAAGGAGGGTTTCCCTTAAATATTAAATCCAAGTTTGAAGGGTTTACAAACTACAGCCCTCAAATTCTAAATAAAGAATAACTTACAATAGAAAGAAATTAAATTACATGGAAATAATATTAAACTAATTATTACAAAATAAACTCCACATGATTGAAATTTAGAATTTAACAGTTCTTTCATTAAGAACATTTTTCTCTCATCTTCAAATACAACAAAAATTTCTCTGAAATCTTGTCCTTTAAGTATGAACTTGTTTCTTTCCTTCTCAAATAATTTTTTAGTTAAGCATAACTATTTTCAAGAGTAAAAGATTCTTTAGATTTATTTGAAACATAATTTTGATCGGAATGATTTGTCTTTGAAAGTATTTCTTCTTGATCTTTAATTTTCTTGTACAAATCAGATCATATCAGACGAAAGATGTCTGAATTGAATAGCATTTTGAAAATGCTCACGGTTAGAATCTTCAAGTTCATTTGATAATTCAGCTATTCTCAATTTTAAGAGTATGAATCTCAGAACTCATAAGTTTATGCTTTTCTTCAAAGCTAAAAACTTATTGTTTCAATCTTGTGACATCGTTCAAAGCAAATGTTTTATCCGCATTTAGTTGAACAAAGATATCATATTTGTTCTTACAAATCTTTTCAGATTCAACAAGTTTTTAATCAACTCAACTTTTTTAGTTAACACAAATGTTTTCAGTATGTCCCAAAAGGTTTCCCAAGTATCTTTAAATTAACTGTAGAGGGGGGTGAATACAAATTATCCTTTATCACACAAAATTTTCTTAATGTTTATATATGTATATTAACACTTGTTAAATTTACAAACCAGTTTGGATTGCGGAAAGAACCAAACAGAGATGGCAGATATAAACAAGAAACTTTAACTAATCTAAAACATACTCAAACTAGTTACAATGATATGGCTAACTAATATTCACTCACTGTTTACACACTCAGTGTTTACAATACACAAATTGATTAGCTTCGGGAAACTAAATAGCTTAGACACACAAGGCTTTTTCACTCAAGTTGAACGGAACGTGCATGCATGAAAAACACACTTTATTTTTGCACTCACGTTCTCTGTTTGTGTATGTCTCACACTTACTTCTCTCTCCATGGAAGCTTCTCTTTTTATATGCATTCAGAGGATCCTAGGAAGCTTCTTCATTGGTTGTTGAGAAAGTCGGAATGTCTTGTAATGAAACAAATTTGCTTTTCTGCACCACGACAAATCTGAAAAAAGTATTTTTATCTTCTGACTGCAAAATCTTTGTCTTTTCCTTTTTGTCTCTTTCATCTTTAGCTTTACCCCAAAGAGGAATGTCAACATGTGACCTTTATTCTTCTTTGTAAAGCCATTTTGGTATAAGAAATGGTTTGTCACCCATTTCAGAATTCCTTTTTTTCTTCATACCTTTATGCTAATGCCAACATTCAAAATTTGTATGAAGATATGGAAACATATTCCAGGAAGTGTTAGACCTGTTCACAAAGAACATAATACTTAACCGTGTAAAACTGTCCAACAGATATGGTTAGCTTAGTCATAATCTGTCAAACCTGTCCAAGAGATACAAATAGTTTTGACAAAGTGCCACGTTACAACTAATGGAATAGTGTAACACAGACTTGGGTTGATTTTGCAAATCACTTATCAAATTTTGATTGAGGCATTAAAATGCCTTAAAATCTCCTCCTAAGTGTATCTAACAAGTTTGATTTGAAATCTCCCCCTATGATATTGAACAGATTTGATTGATGCATTTTTGGGCCTAACAATCTCCTTCTAATTGCAATATTCAGTCTACGGCTGATTACATTAGCTTTCACTATATATTTTAACAATACAGAAAAAGAAATTACAATGTTGAAGTAAAGTAAGTGATCAGCTTACCAACAATGAAAACTGTCTATAAATAACTGATGTTTAAAAAAAAAAAAAGTACAACTGATGTAAATTACAACAAAAATTACAAGCACAGCTAATGGACTATTTTTTTTGGGAGTAGTTAATGGTAAGCGTGACCAACTAATGATCATCTTCCATTCTTCATCTACACACCAGCTGTAGATGGATCCTTGTCCTTCTCCAATTCAACAACATCTTGGATGAGTTTTTCTTGTTCCAAACCTACTAGGATTTCCTTTCTGGCTTCAAAGCATTAAACTTCTTATTTGAGGTAGAAAAGCTCCTAGCTGAGTTAATGGTAACTCTCCATTTAAAGTGTTTACATATGCAGGTGTGCATCTGAAGGCAATAAGCTGTTTCGCACCATCTTTTTGAAGATCTGAGCTCTCTGGAAGCACATCTTTTTAGAAAGAGGGTCCACAAAGAATACTCCAGCTTTAGGTTCTTCAATGAACTTTCCTTCAACTGGTTCCACACCTTTGGGTAAATTGTGATTCGTACCCTTTATGTCAGTGGCATAGAACCCCTGCTCTATCAGCATCACTATATCTTAAAGTTCTATATCCTTCTTTTGTCTTCTTGGCTTGATTTTGGACTCCATTCTAGAAGTACCTTCATTCATTTTTTGACATATAAGACACAACCCCTTTACCTTTTCCATCAGCTTCCATACAAATGCTCTAATAGTTTTAGCAGTTTCAAACTTTGTGTTACTTAGAGCAACTGCAAGCTCAAACCATTCCCTATACCCCATCTTGGCTACGTCTGCTGCTTCATATAGCTCCATTTCATGGCCATTATCGCCGAATCTTGTGATTTGTAGCTTCCAAGACTGATTTTTCCTTAAGGAGGGTAAAACTTTAACGATGGTTTCCCTGGTTAGCCTTCTTTCAGCAACTTCAAAAAATTTGTTTTTGGCCAGATTGTCAAAGTGGAACTGGGTCTTGATTGACGAAGGCGTGGTGGACACATACTTTTCTTTGGTCACAGAGACCTTTTGATTCCTTCTTTCCCGATGTCCTCTTCTTCTCACTGTAAGGTTCTTTGACATCTTCCCCTAACCTTTTTTGCACTACCAAAGATGGCATTTTTAATTTCTTTGCCTTTTTGGCAGCCAAAACCTGAGCAGCTTTTATAGAGGCTTTCCTCTTTTTCTCTTTCCAAGAGCTCAACTTGCTCTTGTTTCCACACATAATATGTTTCTAGTGGAATTATCATCTCTTTTGCTTTGGCTTTATCATATTGAAGCTGAAGGTCTCTTTCAACATCCACATCCATAAAAGCCTTGCCTTTTCCTTTGGCTAATGTGGATGGAGCAAACTCAACCTCGTCCTCTTCTTCTGATGATTCCAAGACTAATTGTATTCTTTTGTTGGGCCTGGCCTAGGTCATAAGTTCCTTCCTCTTAGATGGTGTAGGGCTTGGAGACTTAGCCTGAGTAGTCTCAGCAGTCCTGGAACCAAGAGATGTGATTGCAGTAACACCAGCTGTTAGTTGGCCTGTTGGTTGCTCAATTGAAGTTGATATTTCCTTAGAAGAAGATGAAGATTCTCCCCATTAGACTTAGAGGAAGATTTTTCCTTTTTCACCTTTGGGCCAGATTTCTTCTCCCCTTTGAAGGAGATGGCATAGAGCCTTCAAGATGAGTGCTGCCGTAAGGAACAGATCCACTGGGCTTAGTTGCAGCAGGTTTGGTTACAGGTGTTGGTCCAACCAGGCTATGCACTTAGAAAGCCAAGTTATCCTTCACCTCAGCTAACTGGGTAAGGCATATTTCTAGAGAGGATGACTAAGAGGTAGTAGTGGATGAAAGAATGGAAATTGCACCCATATCAGCATTATTGAACATGAGGCTTTTAAGCTGTGCAAGAGTGAGATTTATGGACTCCTACACATCTTCAAAGCCAGATGCCACTGAATTTTACAGAGATGCCACTAAGGTATTTAGAGAGGCTAAGTGGGAGGGTGAAGACACAGAACAGGTTTCAGCAATACATTACAGCTATTGAGAAATAGTAGTCAAGCTAGACACAAAGTCCTGCTGATGATAGAGAAGGGATGAGAAGGAAGATGAGAGTTGATGCAGCTGGGTAGTGAGTGCCATTAGCTAAGAATAATAATCCGGTTGAGGAGAGGGCTGGGAAAAAGATGACTTGAATGTATCAAGGAATCCTGCAAGCTGTACAGACACATAGTCTGTAATGGTGGATGGTAGGGTGGACATGGTTTTTTCCAAAGAATCAACCTTGTTAGACAGCACATGAAGCAAATTCTTTCAAGGAAAGATCCTTTGGTGACGGAGGAGTGTGGGTGGATTGTGTATAAGGGGATGAAGGTGAGGACGGAGGTGAAACTTGGGGGGATGATAAAGGTTCACTTGGTGATGGTAGATGTAGAGTGGAAAGAAGTTCCACAACCTGTGCAATTGAGGGATGACCCAATTTAGAGGGGTCAAGGACACACTCAGCAGTGGCTAAACCTGCATCATGGGGTGAGGTGGTTGAAGTGATTGGCTTCTCAAAAACCATTGGTATTGTGATTCTATCTTTGAATTCGTGGGTAGGACCCTTAGTGGTGTCGTGGTCTAAAGGCACCTCTTCATTTGCTAAGGTTTGATGCATTTGAACATCAACAGTGGTGAAGATTGGTGATGGAATTTGCAGATTGTTGAAGCCTTCACCAAGGGCTGGTCTGTACCCTGTGGATGTGGTTTATCAGGTTGGGGTATTGGTCCTTCAACAACTGGTGGGGATGTACCAGTAGTATCCTAAGGAACATAGATTGAAGGCTAATCAGTTGGTGGGCTAGAACCAACAGTTTTGACACCTTGTGCAGACTCAGATGGTGTAGAAGAAATATGAGTAGGGGACAGTGTGGACATAGTGCGGAGTGAAGAGAGCTCCTGTCTTTCAAGGTCCTCACCCTGTTGGGAGGGTGGGATAGTGGATGTGGTTGTCTCCATTTATAAAACGAATTTTGGGTGGACACTTGGTGGAGTGAGACAGGCACTAAAGGGGTTGCAACACTCTCCAAGAAAGGTGGAGGTAAGGCTGCAGGGTTGGGTGCTGTTACAACTGGCTCCTGTTGGGAGGAACTAGAGGGACTTCGGGAGGTAGGAACACTTTTCTACTTTTTCTTTGCTAAAAACCTCTTCCTTATCTTGGAGGAGGGGGGAAATGGCAGGGTCATGGGATTGGACTGGTTGTTAGACTGGGTTTGAAACAGGTGGTGTAGGTTGTTCCCTGGTCTCGGATGTCATAAAGCCACTGGCCACAGAGGCCTTTGGTGCAATAGATGAACCTGAGGTTACAGCCTTCTCCCCCTCAGTCACATAGACTGAAAGAGCACACGTTGCCTTTTTGGCATTCTTGTGGACAGGCCCGACATCACTAGGCTTGAGGGCACGTTATGCCCTTTTACCTAGGACTTTGGATTTTGTAGTTGGAGCAAGAATTGGATCCACCTTCATTTTAGAAGGTCCTTCCACCAGACCCAGCAACCTCCTCATAGGTGTTGTAAGAGGAGGCTCTTAAAGACTTACAGGTGTATGGAACCCCTTGTTTCCAATGACTGGTGTTCCCAATGACTGGAAACATCATAGACTTCAAGAGAAGCTGTGAGGGAAGACATTCTTAAATATGAGACTAAGAAATCTGGGGTACTTTACAGATGGTGACCTGTGGTCTTGTTCCACAAAGTTCCTGAAATTGCCAAAGATCCATTTGGCCATATTAAGATTAGTCTCAACCACGAAATGCAGAGCCACTTGTATTTCATCTTTGCTAAGCTGGTCAAAGGAACCAACCTTACAGATCAGACTCATTACCACAAAGGCGAAGAGAAAGTTGTAGGTTGGTGCCAATTCTTATCAGAAAAGAGTAGCCCCAACTCCAGGAAGTGTTAGATCTATTCACAAAGAACAAAA
Source organism: Centrapalus pauciflorus (assembly GCA_020465985.1). Taxonomy (NCBI): domain Eukaryota; kingdom Viridiplantae; phylum Streptophyta; class Magnoliopsida; order Asterales; family Asteraceae; genus Centrapalus; species Centrapalus pauciflorus. Next base: position 37,062 of record JAANYP010008229.1, read on the forward strand.
TACTTAACTGTGTAAAACTGTCCAACAGATATGGTTAGCTTAGTCATAATCAGTCAAACCTGTCCAAGAGATACGGATAGTTTTGAAAAAGTGCCAAGTTACAACTAATGGAATAGTGTAACACAAACTTGGGCTTATTTTGCAAATCACTTATCAGGTTTGATTGATGCATTAAAATGCCTTAAAATCTCCCCCTAAGTGTATCAATCAGGTTTGATTAGAAATCTCCGCTTATGATGTTGAACAGGTTCGATTGAGGGATTTTTGTGCCTAACAATCTCCCCCTATTTCCAATATTCAGTCTAAGGCTGATTACATAAGCTTTAACTATATATTTTAACAATACAGATGTAAAAAAAAATTACAATGTTGAAGTAAAGTAAATGATCAGCTTACATACAATGAAAACTCTCTATAAACAACAGATGTTTACAAAAAGAAAAGTACAACTGATGCGTTTTACAACAAAAATTACAAGCACAACTAATGTTTTTGTTAGGAGTAATTAATGGTAAGCATGACCAACTAATGAACATCTTCCATTCTTCATCTAAACACCAGCTGTAGATGGATCCTTCTCCATCTCAAGTTCAACAACATCTTGGATGAGATTTTCTTGTTCAAAACCTACTAGGATTTCCTTTCTGGCTTCAAAGCTTTCAACTTCTTCTTTGAGGTAGAAAAGCTCCTACATGAGTTAATGGTAACTCTCCATTTAAAGTTTTTACATATGCAGGCATGCATCTAGAGAGAATAAGCTATTTGACTCCATGTTTGTGAAGATCTGAAGCTCTCTGGAAGCACATCTATTTAGAAAGAGGATCCACAAAGAATACTCCAGCTTCAGGTTATTCAATGAACTTTCCATCAACTGGTTCCACACCTTTGGGTAAGTTGTGATTCATACCCTTAATTTCAGTGGCATATAACCCGTACTTTATCAGCATCACTATCTCTTAAAGTTATGTACCTTCTTTTGTCTTCTTGACTTGATTTTGGACTCCATTCTAGAAGTACTTTCAATCATTTCTTGCGGTATAAGACACAACCCCTTGACCTTTTCCATCAGCTTCCTTACAAATGCTCTAATCACACTTTGAGTTACTTAGAGCAACTGCAAGGTCAACCCATTCCCTATACCCCAACTTGGCTACGTCTGTTGCTTCATATAGCTCCTTTTCAGAGCCATTAGCACCAAATCTTTTGATTTGTAGCTTCCAAGACTGATTTTTCCTTGAGGTGGGAACAACTTTAACGATGGTTTCCCTTGTTAGCCTTCTTTCAGCAACATCATATGATTTCTTTTTGGCCAGATTGTCAAAGTGGAACTGGGTCTTGATTGATGAAGGGGTGGTGGAAACAAACTTTTCTTTGGTCACAGAGACCTTTTGATTCCTTCTCATTCACTGTCCTCTTCTTCTCACTGTCAGTTTCTTTGACATCTTCCTCCAGCCTTTTTTGCACTACCAAAGATGGCATTTTTACTTTTTTTGCCTCTTAGGCAGCCAAAATCTGAGCAGCTATTACAGAGGCTTTCCTCTCTTGCTCTCTCCAGGAGCTCAACTTGCTCTTGTTTCCACTCATAATATGTTTCTAGTGGAATTTTCATCTCCTTTGCTTTGGCTTTATCATATTGAAGCTGAAGGTCTCTTTCAACATCCACATCCATAAAAGCCATGCCTTTTCCTTTGGCTGATGTGGATGGAGCAATCCCAACCTCCTCCACTTCTTCTGATGATTCCAAGACTAATTGTCTTCTTTTGCTGGGCCTGGCCTAAGTCATAAGTTCCTCCCCCTTAGACGGTGTATGGCTTGGAGACTTAGCCTGAGTAGGCTCAACAGTACTGGACTCAACAGATGTGATTGCAGTAACACCAGCTGTTGTTGGTACACCCGGTGTGTGGATAGCAGTGAAGTCTTTGTAATAGATAGGGCTTTATTAATACAAGTCATGATTGTTTGTTCATAGTTATGTCTAAAGTTCATAATTGTGTATTGTGTTCATATTTGCATGTTAAGTTAATGATTGTAAGATAAGTTCATGAGATATGAACTTATGGTGATAAGATCATGAGGCTATGAACTTATGAGAATAAGTTCATAGCGCTATGAACTTATGAGAGTAAGTTCATCAGGCATAGGCTACGAACTTAGGGCTCATAAGTTCGTACAAACTTAGCCTTGATAGGTTCATACGAACTTATCTGCATGGGCTTTAACCTATAATTTCGTGGGCTTGGGCCATGCACCAACTTAAGGGTTATATCATGAACTTATCTTTGAAAATTCATTAACACCTTGAGATTCGGCTTTCAGATTCGTGGGAGAGCATTCAGACGAACTTGGAGAGTTATACAACATTGAAACGGAGTAATACATCGTGCTGGGTCGATACGTGTTCAGCTAGCATCTTGTTCGGCTCCGTGTTTCTGTGTTATCGATTAGTCAACGGTAAACGAGAATTCCGCACTCTTTTGACGCTGTCACGCCTTGATAGATCCGTAGGGGGCGGACCTTACAAGTGGTATCAGAGCGTATATTTAATTATTCTTCGTGTTCTTCACGATTTGTTGAACATTCAAAGGTTTCTTGGCGTTTTTCCGGATATATCACATTTTCTCGAAGTTTTTACAGTGTTTTGAGCAGTACTTCAAGCCAATAATCATCTTAGTTCATCTATTCAGTGAGATTCATTGGTTTTAGCCTTAAAAACATTGATTTAATATGAGTTTTTGAAAAAGTCGAATTTTTGGCCGTTTCACGAACTTGCGGCGCACGAAGTTAGTGGGATTTTAGGGTTTCTACGAACTTGTCAGAAACGCTCCACCACGAACTTGCTACTCACGGGCTTGTCAGAGTTCACAAACTTGTCAGTTTAGGGTTCTACGAACTTGTCAGTCTTGAACTTGTCAGACACGATCTAGGGCTTCACGAACTTAGTTTCCAGGAACTTAATATTCAAACGAATTTAATTTACTGAAACGAATTTAAATTAAATTCGTACGAACTTAATAAGTCCGTACGAACTGGTTGCAAATTTATATTAAAAAGTAATTAATTAAGTTCGTGAATAAAAGTTTCGAGAATGTCAAGTGTACACAAGTTTTTGGAAATGGATCATGAAGTAGGCAAATCCAATTCACCACCTAAGCTTATGAAGATCGATGATTATTATTGGTGGAATGATAGGTTTGCGGACTTCGCTCGATTTAACGATATGTGTATGTGGATATGCATAAATTAATGGTATGTTCCCCCTACACAAGAGCTCGAGGGTAGGATGAAAGTTCTATCCTATCAGCAAATGAAAGATGAGGATAAGAAACTTTATGAAGCTGAAAATTGGGCTACGTCTTGTATCAAAACGTCTTTACTGTTGGAAATTCTACATACATTTAAGCATCACAGAACTTCTAAAGATCTCTGGCAGGCTCTAGAGAAGAGGTATGAGGGAAATCCAAGGGTGAGGAAGGGGAGAACTGAGTTGTTGAAACAACAGTTTGCGATCTTCAAGAGTTTGAAGAATGAGAGTTTAGATGAAGTGATCACTCGATAATCACAGAGTTGATTATCAAGAATCTGAAAAGATTTACAAACTTTTAGATGCATACCGAATAAATGGGAAATGTACACAGCTTTGATCAAGCATGATGAAGACAAGTTGGACACTCTCACTCTTGAAGAAGTTATCGGAACTCTGAGGGCTTATAACTTTAAAATACAAAAGAAGGAGATGGAATACGATCAAGTACAAGATCCTGAAATGTGCTTCGGGAAGTCTAAGCCATCCACTTCTAGTCTATCTATGTCAGGGCTACAGCGTTCTACTCTGGTGAAGAAGAAGGCATACCTGCAGAAGAAGAATTATCAAATGGTAGGGCCTATCTAGGGCTTTCCAAACCAGATGAGCAACCACAAAGCTCCGGATTTTCATCTCAGGGATACACAAAAATGCCTATGAGTGCTAAGACAGCAGAGGAGCAACTAAAGCTTCTAGCATCGTTGATGGCTGCATATGGTAATTGCATTCAGGGAAAGATCAATGATCAAGCTCTATGGGAGGAAGATTATGATGAGGTAGATCCCGATAATTTAGAGCTGATGGACCTGCAATGGCAACTTGCCATGGTCACACAGAGGGTGAAGAGGTTCGTGAAACGAATGAGAAGAAATCTTAGTGTGAGCAATGTGGGCTTTGATAAGTCAAAAGTAAAGTGTTACAACTGTCAGGGGTTGGGACATTTTGAGAGAGAATGACAGAGGCCAAAGATGGAAAACTATCAGAATCCGGGTCGACAGAAGTCAACTAGTTCAGGGAATCAAGCTTCAGTGGCTGGGTTACTAACGAATGAATCTTCTAGCAAGCAGTTAGATGGTACCTATGATTAGAGTTCTCATCTGGAGACAAACACTACAGCTTTTATCGCTGAAATGATTGAGACTTTTAGTGGAGATGAATAGGGAAACATGGAGGATACCCAGTAGTCCGACACAAATCCATTGGTACTGGAAAAATCTAAGGAGCTGACTACTCTGGAGTTTGCAGCTTAGATGGCCAACGTCGAATCGGATCTGAAAAAGGTAACTCTAAACTTCTCTACTTTTCATGATTTATGTGTTTTATGTACTACTTTAAATGATAAATTTAATTTACTGCTAGAATCACATTCATCCATGATAGCTCAAATTCAATCTTTAAAATATGACAATTCTAGTCTATTAGACATTAAGAAAGATCTTCAGGCTAAAATGAAAGTTGATGCTCAAGAGTAATAGTTCTGAAAGATAAATTGAGCGAACAATGTGTCAGGATGGAACTAATTTATGAACATGTAGAATCACTGAATAAGGAGATTACCCTTAAAGATGTAGAATTAGCAGAAGCTAGGGTTATGGTTGCTGAGGCTAATAGTAAAATTGAGATGTTTAGGAACTCATCCTTGAACTTAGGCAAAATCTTAGATTCGCAGAGACAGTCTAAGAAACCATTTGGCCTAGGATATCAGGATGTGCCTCCACCTTTCAACAACAACTATGTGCCTTTCCCTCAGGATGAGACCAAGGAAATGGTTAAGTCAGAGGAAGTAAAGGTAACAAAGTCAGATAAGGTGTCAACAGCTATGGTGTCTACAACCGCTTCTCAGGTTAAGAAAACTATAAAGTTTGTGCAGACTAATAGTGTGTTAAAACTAGAAGAAGCTAAAACTGTTAGTGATAATAAACAAGAGGAGTTGAACAGAGTTGTTGATACAAACTAACAGGACATTAGTGAGACCCCTAAGTCAAAGAGTGCTTATAAGAAATCTATTGACAAGATGTCGTGCTTTAAATGTTATGAAAAAAGGTCATGTTGCATTAGGTTGTCCCTATAAGAAACCAGAGTCTACACCAACCATAGGGAAACAAGAACAACAAACCTTCAAAAACATTGCCTAGTAATGCGAGCACGAGTAGTTCTCAAAATTCAGAGAAGAACTCGAATGTGACATCACAAGTAGGTAGTAAACAACCACAGGTGTCTAACAGACAAAATGAAGGAACTAGGAATAATTCACCAAATAGATTCCTAAGTCATTCAAGGTCTGGCCCCCAACCTGTCATTAGGAATCATACACCTAAGAGGAGTTGTACTACAGTTAGGTCTCATACTCCTAACAGACATCAGACACCTGGTAGAGCCCAGAGTTATAACACTGAAATGCATTATAACAGAAATTACTCTAGGGCTCCACAACTATAGACAAACCAAAGGCCAAGAGTGGATATTAATCACTCAGCTCCACAACCGGTTCTTGCACAAAAACCCAAGTCACCCGAAAGGAGAGATGTGTATTTGAAAGAGTGCAAGTTTGTGGATGAGAATGGTATTACCAAGTCAGTCATGGCTTGGATTCCCTGTGATAACTAATTTGTTTTCTTTCATGTGCAGGAGCTAATTACAGGATTTAACAACAATTGGTTCGTAGATAGTGGTTGCTCTCGACACATGACTGGGGAAAGAAATTTATTGACGTACTTCAAAAGTGGGTATAAAGGATTTGTCTCATTTACTGGGAATAAAGGAGGCAATATCACTGGATCTGGAATAGTCACTAATGGGACAATCACTCTTGATCAAGTCTACTATGTAGAAAAGCTTGATCATAATCTCATTAGTGTCTCTCAGATCTGTGATAAACAAAATCCGGTCCTTCTTACTGAAAAGGAAGCGCTAGTGATAAAGCCTGGATTCAAGATACCTGAAGAATGGTTTATGATGAGAGCCCCAAGGGTGAATGATCTGCACATGATGGACATGTCCGTAGCAGATTCGTTGATGGATCCTATATGTCTACTATCAAAAGCTTCTGAGTCAGAATCCTTGTTGGGGCACAAGCGAATGGCACACTTGCACTTAAGGAAGATGAATTTCATCACAAAAAATGGCCTTGTGCAAGGTGTTCCCTTGAAGAGCTTCCAGTTTGAAGATAAGTGTGTGTCATGCAAGAAAGGGAAACAACATAAGAAGGCACACAAATCGAAGACTCAGAACTTAATCTCCTTCACCTTTGACTTGTTGCATATGGATCTTTTCGATCCAATGAATAAAAGGAGTATAGGTGGGAGTTGGTATTGTTTAGTTATTACTAATGATTACTCACGTTTCTCTTGGGTTTTCTTTCTAGGTACGAAGGACGAGACAGCAGACACGCTGATTAGGTTCTTAGACCAAGTTGAGAACTCATATGGGAAAAGGGTAAAACGTATCAGAATTGATAATGGGATAGAAAACAAAAATGCAGTAATTGGTGTATATTGCCTAACTAAAGGCATAGTGCATCAATTTTGTGCACCATATGTGCCTTAGCAAAATGGGATTGTAGAACGGAAAAACAGGACATTGATTGAGGCAGCAAGGACTATGCTCTCGGATTCAAAGCTTCCCACTATATTTTGGGGGGAGGTAGTGAATACCGCATGTCATGTGCTAAACAGAGTCCTTACTGTCAAATCTATGAACAAAACATGTTATGAGATTTTATATAAAAGACCACCAAATTTAACTGGCTTTGAACCATTTGGGGTGTCATGTACTTTGTTAAAAACGAAACATTAACCTAAGTTTGGTGAAAAGCCAGACGAAGGATACTTCCTAGGTTATGTCCCAAATTCACCAAACAAGAGGGTTTTTAATAACACTACTGATACTGTAGAATTTGTGTTTAACATTGGTGTAACCAGTTATTTCACATGAAACCCAAATAGGTCCAGAATGGTTATTTGATTATGACTCTGTGTTTGAATCATTTAACATTCCTTTATGAGGTGATGCAGGAACTGTGAAGAATGACTTCTCAACCTTAAACCTTAATGACGAGGTTAGGGTATTTTCCAATTCGAGCATTCCCACGACATCTAAAAATATACCGTCATTGCAAACTGATGTGAATCAGACAAATGGTCCAGCCTCAGAAGACAATGATCACGAGGAGGATGTTCCGTCTGAAGTCACACCCCCACTAGGCAAAATGAGATCTAATCTGGGAGACAATCTGGAGGTCGATGTAGTGGAAACATCGAGAGTAAATAAGGATCATCCTATTGAAGACATCATTGGGAATCCAAATGCTGGTGTGAGAACTCGGAGCAGTGTGAATAGTAACACAGTGTTGTTGTCGATGATCAATGACTCCGAGGCATTTCACACTTGTCTGTACTATTGTTTCATCTCACAAGTTGAGCCTTAGAATGTACAAATGGCTCTAAAGGATAATTCTTGGGTTGATGCAAATCAAAAGGAACTCTCATAGTTCAAAAAGCTGGAAGTCTGGGAGTTAGTGCCTTTGCCTCGTGGAAAAGTTACAATACGGACCAAATGGGTCGTTAAGTGTAAAAGGGATGATTAAGGCATCGTTACTCGTAACAAGGCAAGACTTGTAGTCAAGGGGTTCAACCAAGAAGAAGGGATAGATAATAATGAGGTGTTTGCATCAGTAGCGAGGCTTGAAGCTATTCGACTGTTTCTTGCATTCGCATCCTTCAAAAGCTTCAAAGTTTATCAAATAGACGTCAAGAGTGCCTTCTTGTACGGGAAAGTGAAGGAATTGGTGTATGTCGAACAACCGCCAGGGTTTACTGATCACAAGTATTCATACAGAGTATATAAATTGGATAAGGCTCTGTACGGGTTACATTAGGCACCTAGGGCGTGGTAGGAGACACTATCTACACATCTCTTAGAAAATGGGTTCGAGAGAGGGAGAATATATAGTACACTGCTCATTAAAAGGAAAGGTGATGATTTCTTTCTGGTACAAATTTATGTAAGGTCTTCACTCTACGGATCTATCATGACGCGACACGTTCCAACGAGTGCGGAATCCTCGTTAGCGGCTTGACGGATATATCACGCGCACCTAAACACAGAGACTACCACGGTGATAGACGAACAACTTAGAACGCCCCGACATGATGATTGTCTCCTCACGAAACTCACTGATTGCAATCAAGTTCGAGATCGCCTTCTGCTAATCGTTTGACAGATTATACCAAAGTCTGATAATTAATCGAATTAACCCTTAATTATACTGACAGATTCGACTTTGTCTAGGACAAATTCGAATCTGGCCCAAGGCCTTATTCGAACTTGTCCTCCTAGACAAATTCGAATCTAGCCTAAATTCGAACCTCATCATTCAAACTTATGTTTGAACTTATGTTTTATCTTATGTTTGAATTTATCTTTGAACTTTATGTTTGAACTTCTTGTAATACATTACACCAAGTTCAAACATACAAACAATCAATATCAAACACACAAAATCAAACATATATCCAACACTTGTTAATATTCAATATCAAGTAAATTGACTTTACACAAAATGCTATCTAAACTTAGACTGTTATCGTCACACAGGATGTACTAAAAGACTCCCCCTTGACTATAGTTTCTAACTTTTTACATTTTGTCTAATTACTTGAACCATATAGACTACTTCCTGCAAATAAACCTATATCTATACATATTCTAACTATCTTCTGGAGTTTCCTAGCTTCAGATCTCCATCATTCGTGAAAGAAGATAGGCTGATCATGTAGCTTCTTTAGGTCATCCTTTGATAGATTTATTAGATGTAATGAATCATACACTCGCAAAATAACTTTGTCTTGAGTATCTTCCATCACGGCTTCAGCAGTGTCGATATCTACATAATACCACTTCATGTTACTTAGAACATCTTGTGGCATCGACTTCAAAGGAACCTTTTTTAAACACTTGACGGGATTATACTACATTCTAGCCCATGGCTTTCCCGTATGTGGATCTATCCTTGACTCATCTTCTACCCTCTTGCCTGATCTTGGCTTTAGCCTTTCAAACTTTCCTGACCGACCGTCTTTTTTGATAATCTTCGCGATCACTTCAGCGTATGGGTCATCACCAATATTAATCAATTCCTTCCAGGCTAATTCCTTTACTTCAAGCTTTGGCAATGTATTAAACACTCTGAGCGTCCGCCTAAGGTATTGAAGTCCATCTCTTCGCTTTAGAATGAATAGATGCAGTTCTCTGTCGAAGAACCAGCTTATAATTCCACCAGATAGATTTTCAGACCCGTGCACTTCCATTCTTCTTTTCATCTTAGGCTCTGCGCTCTTCTCTTCCTTTCGGAACCATAGATTTAACAGTTCAGCCCTAGATGCTTCTCTCTTAGCTTCCTCTAATTCAGAGTCTTCTACTGAGGCCAACTTGATCTCGTCGATATCAATCACATTGTGCTCATTCTGCACGTATAACTCTGTGATAGGTTGTGGATTTACGATCACTTCATCAACCTTATCGTCTTCATCTTCCATCACCTCATCATCAGACTTCCAATCAGCTATGTCATCTGGGATGAACTCCCCTTCCTCCAACTCTTCAATATCATCTTCAAAATCAAATTCTATCTCTTCTTCTTGAATATCCATTAGAGCGTCGATCATCTTGCTCTCAATGGCCTTTGAAGAACTAGCCTCACCTCCTTTGACTCCTGACTGACTAGGCTCCCCCTGAACTTCAGCATGCTGAGTAGAAGAAAAATCTACTGGCTCACTATCTTTTCGTGCATCAGGATCATTACCATCGTCATCTTCTCTTCTAATCTCTTGAGCATCTCTGCAACTGGTCTCCCCCTGAGCCTGAAGATTTTTCATTAGTTGCTCGAGGAGGGACTTCATGGTTCTGATCTCAGCAGCCTGATCAGCGACAAATGTCTTCAATTCAATATTTTCTTGATCAATTATTGCATTATGCTCTAGAAGCTCGCTGACTGCTTTTGTGAGTTGGAAGATTTGGACTGTCTGGAAGTCCACTTTGCTTCTCAGCTCTGAGAAACGCTGGTTGTCTGTGAATGTGGATGAAGTGGATGGAATGGATGTGATTTGTGGTTGAACAGATGGTTGAAAGGATGGAATCTCAGGCGCTGAAGCAGAATTTGACGAAGCTCCCTGCATAAACCTGTGCCTTTTGGCCCTTTGCTTGGGCACTAAAGGAGTAGTATCTTCAGCCTCAAAATCAGAGTCATCTTCATCTGAATCTGTATCTGCTCTCTTTTCTGTCTCTGTTTCGCTTACAACAGTTCTGGATCCATATCTGCCTATTCTGACAGCCGGATCAACCGTCTCTACTGCTGCTGCTTCAACCTCTATCTCCTCAGCTTCTTCTGATGACGACTCAGAGGTGGTCACTGCTTGACCCTATAACTCTGTCTGATATTCATCAATTTCGCGCATAAGATCATCGAAACTAGCTGGAGGCTCTAAGATTGTATCAACTAGCTCAGCAGTAATCTCTTCTTGTGCCTAAGTCCCTTGAGCCCAGATTTACTCCAGAGTTTCCACTCGAGGATCAGTTACTGGTGCCACACCAGAAGGACCCGCAACGTCCGATGAAGGACCTGCTTCCACGGACTCTTGTACCCTGCTGGAGCTTGGCCTTGAAGCCTGAATCAGTCTATCTTGAGCTCTTGGCCTCTGTCTTTGTTGTGCTGGAGGGCGTTGCTATTGCTGAGGTTGTTGCTGTTGTGGTACTTGCTGCGGCTGCGGCCCTTCCCCATCCCAATTCACACCCTCTGGCGCTTCAAAATTTGGATTTACCACGGCACCAAAAAGAGGTGCATCTAGTGGTCTACCACGTCAGCCCTATGGGCGTTGTGTGATTGGAAATCTGCAAAAATTCGCTTATCAATCACTGCCATACTCTGAATGTCTGCTAGCTGTGGCAAGTTCGGCAAAAAGTGTCAAATGAGCATCATTACGAACCGCGGATACATCAGAAATCTTTCCCGCGCTAGAGCAGTTATTTGATGAACAAACTCCACAAAGAACATCTCGGAGTAGGTGAATTTTTAATTATACACCAATGCAATCATCGTCGACTTCATCTTTGACACTATATAATCAAAACCGGCCTTTTTAGGTGCAAAGCACACAATAAAGACGTGTGCTTAGTACGTCCATTGGCCTATCAGACCACTCTTCATATATGATGCTTTAGCTGTATCAAGACCATAACCCATCCGTAAAAAGGCTGCTTGCCTTTTATCCAACGTGAAGTCAATCGGTCCAGCTTCCTGTTCTACTGTCCCAAGCTGCAAAACCCTACGCAGCATATCGTCAGAAAACACTAATGGCTGCCCGCTAAACCTTCTCCATAACACCGTCGGGGTTACTGTACAGTCCACTTGCAAGTGATCCCAAAACTGTCTGACATATGGTAGTACGATGTGTACATCACGAGAAAGCGCATATGACACCCTGGAATTTGCCAAGAAATCCACCATTGGTCGAAACGCCTGAGCTTCAAGAAGCTCCCGATCTGGCGAAACTACCATATTATGCTTCTGAAAGAAGGCTCATTCACCCATATCTGCACATTAAAGAATAAACTATATTAGAAGGGAAAAAATAAAAATGATACTTGATTAAATCCAAATTTGTTTTATTTTGAACTTATTCAGCTCCACACTCCTCATTGCTCTCAACTTCTTATTTCGATATTTATACATGACTGATGGATGCTTCACCATAATCACTTGAAATTCTTTCAGCTCACCAGCAAATTTGATATCTCTGTGAGGTGCTGTCATGTTGATCTTCCTCATGCCTCTTTCAACCCCTATCTGTAGATCTTGCATTGACATCAATACCAACTTGGTATGCATGAAGTGAAACAGTGTCTTAAGCGCAAATCTACAGTGTTCATTTCTTTTGTTTCTGCACAATTCATCAAAAAGATCTTCAATATCTACCAAGTGCATGTTGAACATGCCAGCTTCTGTGAATACATAAGTATTTCCATCTGATCTTGTAACAGTGAATTTTGGATAGAAAACCTTAACAAATCTTTCTTTTTCAATCTTCACAAGGTCAACAATTCTGAATTCGCTCTTAACCTTCTCAACCTCCTGTGTTTTGTTGCTCAGAAAACTGGCATAGTTAACCAGATTAGGCATGTTTGGCTCTAGTATTCTAAACAGCTTGTGGAAAGAACATGGAGCTTGCTTCTTGCAAAAGATCCGTTTCTCCAGAATATCTTCAATATAAGGCATCTTGTTCCTTTTTCTGATAAATTCAGCAGATCTGTTCTCTGGAAGTTCAAGCTTTTTCACCTTCTTCTTGCTTATCTCATCCTTATTCAACAAAGTTAGCATATCTTGAATCTCCCTCTGAACCACTTGTTGTGCTTCAAATCTAAGTCTATGTTGTTTCTTAGATTCATCGGCAAGCACATACTCATTGAAAAACCTATCCATCACTTCAACTTCATTCAAAACAACTTTTTCTTGAGCTACACTGCTCTCAACTTGAAACTCTTCAAACTCTTCTTTAACTTGTACAACTACCTCAGGCTTTTCAACCGTTGGTGTTGATTCAACATCCTTCAAAATTTCCTCAACTAACACTTCCTCCTCCTCAATCCTTTCAGCTCTAAACTCTACATCAGTCAAAGCAATTATATCGTCATCTTCAGATACTTCAATATACTCCTCTCTCTCTTCTCCTGTCCCTTGAACACTTAGCTCATGAATTTTTTCTTGAACGTCTTCCTCTGAATCAATATACTCAATAAAGTGATAAATATCGGACTGAGTGTTCAAAGGAACTGGAACATCTTCATAAAGAATCAATCCCAGCTCTCTCTGTTCACTAGCCGATTCTTTAGATCCCCCAGCTTCTTTTTCCTGAACTTCCGGCTCCTTTTCTGGATATGTTATCATTAATATCCCAGGCGTCGGTTCATCAAGCTTTCTCCTCTTCTCCCCCTCATAAGGAGCATCATCGGAGTCTTCGTCATGCTCATCATGTTTCCTCTTGGACGAGGAAGCTTGAGCCTTGCAGGTTTCTTCTACTGCAGCCACTCTTTCTGATAGATTACCTAAAGCAAAGACCACAGTATTTTCCAGGCTGATCATACGTTCTCTCATCTCATCAAATTGTTCAAAAACAAAGTCCTTCAACTCTTCCTTTAATTCTTCTATAGCTTGTTTTGACTCAGATTGCTTAACAGACTCCTCTGCAACATCCTTTCCCTTTAAAAACTTCTGAATGTTTGTCATCTGGGCCATTACCTCAGCTAATTGATTAGAAACATGCATATTTACTCCAGACACAGCTTCATTCAATGCTTTTGTCAAAGTGGATTCAGTAACAAATGGGGATAAAGTCACCACCGGGTCACGTAGACTTCCAGTTGTCACAACAGTCGAACTTGTATAAAGAACTTCTGTGTGGCCAGTGCTAAGAGTTGGTATTGTCGTTTCTCTGACTGGACTTCCACCCTCTTCAAGTGACGGAGCAACAAATGCTTCCGTTACTGAGGGTGTTCCAGTGGGAACACTAAGTTCAACCACACTAACTTCAACAACTGAAGTTGACTCAAGTGTCCTAGACTGTATAGGAACTAGACTCGGTGATTGAAAAGAAGTCGTACACACGGGCAGTTGTGCACTTGTTTCAATATCCAATAAGTCCTAGTGACTTTCGGATAGATTGTGTGGTTCATCCCTGTGCTGAATTGAAACAGTCTCCTGTTGAGAGGAGACTGAGTGGATTGTTGGGTGTGCAATTGTCAGTGGGATACTGACTTGTTCAATGCTAACTCTCATAGGAGAGCTAACAATAGACGTGGTTAAATCCCGGCTTTCTAGGGTCATGGTATCCCTCACACTCTCTGTAGCAATTTGTACAATATCTATCATCATTCCTCCTCCCTCATGATGATCACCTCCATCATCACCATCATCATCATCATTTCCTTCTTCTTCTTCTTCTTGAATATCTGATAACGTCCTCTCAGAATCTGACTTTTCAGCTTCTTCCTCACCACCCCTCACACTAACATCTCCCTCACTCTCTGAATGGGCAACCTGAACTTCAGCCCCTTGCTGAGGTTCCTCTATCCTTAAAGCTCCTGGGCTAAGAGATCCCGGTTCCTGGGTCTCTATCGGAGCATGATCTATTCGATATAATCTCACATTCTCACTTTCTTGATCCGCATATTTAAGCAACGACTCTGGAATTGGCATAATGTTTGCATTTGGGGAGTCCGGTACTTCGTGTAGGCTCATCATAACATAATCCGGACATCTCTGAGAGTTGGCTGGCTTCGGAATATTTTCATTAGCACGAAGGATCCCTCGGATAACAATCTGTTTGAATCTCTGAAGTGGCACAAATTTCCTTGCTCTATTTGTTGTTTTAGCAAGCACAATCTCTTTCAAATCTTCCCATATGCACTGAGCATAATCGTAATGCTTGTTGAATGCTATGCCATGGAATATCCTCAAACAGTGAATACTGCACCTATCAATGCCCGTGTGTTTTGAAGTCATACACCTATTTATAATTCCAAATAGTGTATACCGTTCTCCATTTAAACCATTCCTATGAAACTTTGAGCTCTTCGGTAGTGGCTTTGAGTAGCCCAAGCATATTAAATCATGTACCAGCTCTTCATCTGAAACAAGGTCTTCAAAATCTGCCAACTCTGGGAAGTTCACAGTGTCTATACGTCTCGGAAGAAATAGATTATGACGCAGTCTTGCGAGAGTGATTTTAGTCTTGAACTGGTCTATTGTCACTTTAAAGTGATGATTTCCGTCAGCAGGAACAAATTTGACAGTGTGCCAAAATTGTTGTAGATACACTTGTGGAATAGACGGTTTGTATTGAAGCAAATAACCGAGTGGACGGCCTTTCAGAATGTCCACAATGATAGGATGGCTTACTTTAATAACCTTGGTATCTAGACGATGGTTATTATCTCGGAAAGGAAGGCAATGTTTAGGTTTTACTAGCTGGTTATCTGGGATAATGTTTGTTTGTGATGAACGGGCTACTGAGGTAGATCTAACTGGGGTAGATAGAAGGGTATGATTTGATGATGAATGGGAATCAGAGGAATTTCAGTACTGAGATTGTACTGGAGATGCCATTTGAACACCTGTAAAAACAAGAACATCATGTTAGTCAGATCATGTACACAAATGACATCCTTCAAAATGTCGAAAAAATTGTAACATTTTATCAGAAATTGTCAAAACTTGTGATTTTCTATTTAAAGCATCGGGTTTCCAGACAATAATAGTTAATTATTGAATGGACTCCATAATCAATCGTTTAGAGACCAATGTTAGAAAAACACAAATTTCTAACAATTTCTTAAAAAATGTGACATTTTTCTTAAATCATAAAAAAATCCCACACTTAGAAAAATTTCTTGTTGAAACTCGAATAAAACTATAAGATTCTCGAATAAGCCTATACACAACTCGAATGATGTATACATGAAACTCGAATAAGCCTATATACAACTCGAATGATGTATTTGACTTTTGTAATCAAACAGTAACCGTTTTTGAACTTTTCAAAATTTAACAAAATTACCTAGATCTTTTTCTGTGTTTTACAAATCAACGCAAGTTTATATTCAATTGATTCGTATGTGAATCCTTTACCTTCGATCCAATTATCTCTTACAAAGATCAACAGAATCAAAACCCTTAGTGATTTTAGGGTTTTTCCGAAAAAAATATGCTCAAGAACAGTAGCAGTTTCGAAAAATTCAATCTCAAATCAGAAAAAATTTACCCCTAGGGCTCTGATACCAATTGTGAAATGTAGTTTCTACCAATCAATCAACAATATGCAATTAATAAGAACAATAAACGTAATCAACACTGACCGAATGCTTCGATTGATGAACTTGATGATTACAAAATGATGATCAGGAATATACGAGTACAGTAGCTTCTCTTTCTGATTTGAATGATTACAAAATGATAATTTGTCAGATCTACTAAAATGG
This sequence comes from Centrapalus pauciflorus, assembly GCA_020465985.1. Classification (NCBI taxonomy): domain Eukaryota; kingdom Viridiplantae; phylum Streptophyta; class Magnoliopsida; order Asterales; family Asteraceae; genus Centrapalus; species Centrapalus pauciflorus. Next base: position 53,392 of record JAANYP010008229.1, read on the forward strand.
AAAGTCAAAGATGCTATTTATACATTTTTACAAACTATTAAGGAAATACAAAAACAGTCCCTAGACTTTGTTTTTCATCAATTAAAACATATCCTAACAAAAGTTTAATACCCTTAAAACTTCAAAATGAGTCGATTTTTGCTAAAATTGAGTCATAAACTACATAAATCTTGTATAATACTAGTGGTATACCTAGATTTGGTTGTAGAATCAAGGGTTAATATTGAATAAACCCGATCAACTTTTCTCATTTTCTCAATTAAGTCCCTAAATCATTTTTCCAATTGTTTAAGTCCCTAAAGTATGTTTGTCTTATTCAAAACTATATATTTTTGACCGGCTACCGGATTAGCCGATAAAATCAACTGATAAAACAAACATGTTTAGGGACTTAATCGCTAAAATATGAAAAGATGGTGGGTTTTTTACAATATAAATAAAGTGAAAAACCTAATATAATTTGTTTGGTGACCGGTCAAACAGGTCAAATATACACTTTTGAATAAGACAAAAATAGTTTAGGGACTTAAACAATAAGAAAAAAAATTTAGGGACTTAATCGCGAAACTGTAAAAAGTTGATGGGGTTTTTTCGATATTAACCCTAGAATCAAACACAAAGAACAAAAACTTCGAGAAATAGTGAAAGATTTGAAACGCTAAATTCGAAGATAAAGTCGAAATCGCTCAGAGTAAGTTTGAAGATGGAAATTCGAAGGTAGGTGACATTAATGAGTCACTGTTGACCTTTATATACTAACCATGTTCGAACTTGTCTTAAATTCGAATTTACTGACAATTTCGAATATTAATTCGACTTTGTCTTAAAATCAAATTTAAATAAAAAATTTTGAAAATCTTTGAAAAAAATTCAACTTTTTCAACTTTTTCGTGTAACGGAACAAGCTTTGCAAAAATTTATCACTAAGCACAAGATTTCCACGCAATGTTTGTTCATTCAACTACAAATGCATCCTTAGTAACTTTGACCTTTTTCCTAAATAAAATAAAATGAAATGAAATAAAGTAGAATAAAATAAAATAAAATAAAGTAGAATAAAATAAAGTAAAATTTTGAACAAAATTTAAACTTAAACTAACTACAAGACTTTTAAATTTACATCCTATACTAACAAAATATTTTTGTCGAGAAAGTCAAAGACAGGTTCAATCAGATAGCGGTGTCAAATACGCACTTTCAGTATCTTACTTTCACACTTAGGAATTTTTTATTCCTTTGATTGTTTGTCATGACACACATTTCTAGACGATTGTTGGTATTATTTTCCATTTAAACATGTTACACTTTGGAATATCCCTTGGCCTTTTTATTTATCAAGAAATTACCTTATGTGACTCATACTTAGACATACTTTTATGATCAAGGCATACACACAATGATTATAAATTTTCGTTATTGCAAATTTTCTTTAAAAGGCAAAAGTCGGACACAATTCTGAATTTACATACAACAAAGTGTCTTAGTTTGTCTTAAAGTTTATTTTAAAGCTAGCAAGACAGCGGTGGCAGGTCTATACCGACGTACAACAGAGCGACTTATCTTGCTAACTCGAGTCAAACCAGAGGCAACAGGTCTGTACTTACGTACAACAGAGTTACTTGTTTTGACTCTCAATTAACATCATGGTTTTTCTATTCTGTTCTTTTCTTTAAGATGTATTTGATGTTGCTATACATCCCCCAGAAAATTTGCATACCTCATTTAGAATCAATGTCTGTATGTCTCTAGCATAAAAATTAAGACCATTTGGTCATACATCTAAGTTAGTGACACGTCTGACTTTTTCTTGAATATTTTATTAGCCTTAAGATTCCCTTTGTGTATTATGTCTACCAACACATCAAACTAGATAATGTATTTCACTTAGAGTTTTAGGTGCATTATGTGTGAAAGCTTAACATTTAGAGATTGTATCAAATGTGCTAATTTTTGTCACTTTGAACCTATGTATCTAGGACTTATCTCATTTTTTAATATTCTCTTTTTTTTGAACTTTTTATGGTTTTCTCTCTTTTTTCTTTTGTTTTTCATAAATAAGAGTAAATGAAATAACCTACTAACTTACTATAAAAGGAAAGAAATTCTACTTAGTTACTAAACTTACTATAAAAGGAAAGAAAACTTACTGCTATAAAAGAAATAACTTCTACTAAGGTCAAGCTACTCTGGATTACGCATTCCGTTTAGTTGAACTAAATACTCAAAACGTGACTTATCAAAAGATTTGGTAAATAAATCAACAATATTATCGTCCATTGCCAGTTTTACCAGCTTAATTAAGTTCTTTTCAGCACAATCACGTATAAAATGGTGTCTTATGTCTATGTGCTTGGTTTTACTGTGTTTAACTGGATTATCGGTTATTGCAATAGTTGACTGGTTAACTATCCTAATAGGAGTATGAGTATAAGTCAAACCGTAATCCTGCAATTGTTGTTGTATCCACAAAACCTGTGAACAGCAACTACCAGCAGCAACATATTCGGCCTCGCATGTTAACACGACTACCGAAGTCTGTTTCTTGCATTGCCAGGAAACGAGTCTCCCTCCAAGGAACTGACAACCTCCAGTTGTTGACTTGCGATTCAAGCTGCATCCTCCATTATCTGAATCCGTGAATGCCTCCAATTCCAGATCACCATCCGCGTGATACCAAAGTCCCAGCTTCGGTTTCGACTTGAGGTATCTCAGAATCCGTTTCACAGCTTTCATATGCATCTCTTTTGGATTAGCTTGAAACCTAGCACAAATACACACAACAAACATTATGTCAGGTCTAGAAGCAGTTAAATACATGAGTGACCCAATTATGGCCCGATATAACGTCGGATCCACATTGGTATCACTTTCTATACCCGGTCCAAGATTATGATTCACTTAAATCGGCGTGCTGAAGTGAGCTGTCAGCTTGGTTCCTTCCATCCGAAAGCACTCTAGAATGTCGTAGACGTACTTCGTCTGATGAACAAACATGCCCTCCTTCCTCTGTTCGACTTGCAAACCCAGAAAGAAGTTTAACTCACCCATAGCACTCATCTCAAACTTAGACTTCATCACCTTTTCAAAGTCTTTGCACATCTGCTCGTCAGATGACCCGAAAATGATATCATCGACGTACACTTGTACCAAGATGAAATGTTCACCATTTCTTTTCACAAACAGCATACTATCTATTCTCCCTCTTTCAAACCCGTTGTGTAAAAGATGATTAGATAGAGTCTCGTACCACGCCCTTGGTGCTTGATGTAGTCCATAAAAAGCCTTATCTAACCGATACACTCTGTCTTGATAATTTGGATCTGTAAACCCGGGCGGCTGTTCCACGTACACCAGTTCCTTCACTTTCCCATGAAGACACGCACTCTTTACGTCGAGTCGATAAATCTTAAAGCCTTTGAAGGATGCAAAGGCTAGAAAGAAATGGATCGCTACAAGCCTTGCCACTGGCGCGAACACTTCATTGTAATCGATTCCTTCCTCTTGGTTAAAACCCTTTACCACAAGCCTTGCCTTGTTGCGAGTCACTATACCCCGATCATCTTTCTTGCACCTAAAAACCCACTTGGTTCCTATTTCAACTTCTCCTCGAGGTAACGGAACTAACTCCCACACTTCAAGTTGCCTAAACTGTGACAGTTCTTCCTGCATCGCTTCAACCCAAGAGTTGTCTTTTAGTGCCATTTGCTCTTTCTTCGGCTCTACTTACGAAATGAAACACGAATAGAGGCAAGTATGAAAGGCCTCGGAGTCATTGATCATCGACAACAACACATTGTTGTTATTCAAACTACTCTTTAGTCCTCAGACCAACATTAGGATTCCTATGATACTCTCAATAGGATGATTTTTATTAATCCTAGATGTTTCTATCTCGTCAACCCTAAGATTATCTCCTAAATTTGATCCTATCTCCCCTAACGGGGGAACGACTTCAGATTCTACATTTTCTTCCTCATGAACCTTGTCTTCAGAATTTATATTTGTAGTCTGATCTTCGTTTGTAGGCAACTCAGAATCATTTTCTTCTAGAGATCTCTCTTCTGTCGTTGTAGGCTCAGAAGTTGATGGAAATGTCGACCTTGGATAACTGTGACTGTCATCATTCAGATTCATTGACGATAGGTCTTGTTCGATTGTACCTGCATTTCCATCCAAAGGAATGTTAAATGACTCAAACAATTTGTCATAATCAAATATCCATTCCGGACCAGTTTGGGGTTCATGTGTATAACTTGTAACATCAATGTTATACACAATCTCTACTGTACCATTTGATTTGTTAAAAACCCTTTTATTTGGTGAATTAGGCACATAACCTAGGAAATAACCTTCGCCAGCCTTTTCACCAAATTTTGGTTGATGTTTTGTTTTCATTAACGTACATGGTACCCCAAACGGTTCAAAGCCAGTTAAATTTGGTGGCCTTTTATTCAAAACATCATAACATGTTTTGTTCAATGATTTTACAGTAAGGACCCTATTTAAAACACGACACGCGATATTCACTGCCTCCCTCCAAAACATGGTACGAAGCTTTGAATCCGAGAGCATAGTCCTTGCTGCCTCAATCAAAGTCCTGTTTTTCCGTTCGGCTACCCCATTTTGTTGTGGCTCATATGGTGCACAAAATTGATGCACTATGCCCTTTGATAGGCAATATACACCAATAACTGTGTTTTTGAATTCTGTTCCGTTATCACTTCTAATACGCTTAACCTGTGTCCCGTATGAGTTCTCCACTTGGTCTAAGAACCTGATTAGCTTGGCAGCTATCTCGTCCTTTGTACCTAAAAAGAAAAACCAAGAAAAATGTGAGTAATCATCAGTAATAACCAAACAATACCAACTACCCCCTATGCTCCTTTTGCTGATTGGTCCGAACAGGTCCATATGCAACAAATCGAAAGTGGACGCTATTGAGTTCTAAGCCTTGGACTTGTGCGCCTTCTTGTGTTGTTTTCCTTTCTTGCACGGCAGACACTTGTCTTCGAACTGAAAACTCTTAATGGGAACACCTAGCACCAATCCATTTTTAGTAATGTAATTCATCTTTTCTCAGGTGCAAGTGTGCCATGCGTCGGTGCCATAAAACCGATTCAGTCTCTGAAGCTTTTGATAGTAGACAAATTGGTCTCATCGAAGATTCCGGCTTGTTCATGTCGAGCATGTACAGGTCATTCTTCCTTGGAGCCCTCATCAATATCCATTCTTCAGGTACTTTGAATCCCGGTTTCAGCACTAACGCCTCAGTATTAATGAAAAGTACTGAGTTCTTCTTATCACAGATTTGAGAAACACTAATGAGATTGTGAACCAGTTTATCAACGTGATAAACTTGATCCAGTTTGATAGTCCCATTAGTGACCACTCCAATACCAGTGATATTTTCTCCTTTGTTACCGGCGAATGATACAAATCCACTATTCCCTCCCTTGAAGTCTGCGCGTAGACTTATTTCCCCAGTCATGTGCCTGGAGCAACCACTGTTAACGAACCACTTGTTGTTTAGACCTGTAATTATCCTCTGCACATGAAAGAAAAGAGGTTAGTTATCACGGGGAACCCAAGCCATGACTGACTTGGTAATACCATTCTCGTCCACATACTTGAACTCTTTCAAATACCTATCTCTCCTTTCAGGTGACTTGCGTTTTTGATTTAGAGCCTGTTGTGGTGCAGAGCGATTTAAGTTCACTCTCGGCCTTTGTGTAGGAAATTGCTGTGGAGCTCTAGAATAGTTTCGATTATAAGGAATTTCCGATTGATATCCCTGAGCTCTACCTGGTGTTTGATGTCTTACAGGAGTGTGTGACCTAACCGGAGTGTATCCTCTGCTAGGTGTAGTGCTCCTATAATTTTGTTGCGGTCCTGACCTAGATTGATTAGTGACTCTATTTGGTAAATTAGTCCTAATCACTTCTTTGGGTCGACCTGACACAGGCGTTCGTTTCACACCAGATTTTGGTGTGGCTTGCATAGTTTTCTCGGTGTTATGAGAACTACTTGTGCTTGCAACACTTGTAGAAGGTTTATGTTGTTCCGGCTTTCCAGTTTTAGGTGTAGAGTCTACCTTCCTATGTGGACAACTAGAAGCGACATGTCCACTTTCATGACAACTAAAGCAAGACATTTTGTCAATCGACTTTTTGTGTGTGCTCTTTGACTTAGGTGTCTCACTAGTGTCTGGTTCTTTCGTCTCAACTATAGTGACTGGTTCCTCTTCTTGATCATTAAAGTCAATTTTGGCTTGTCCTACAGGCTTATCACTAGAGGATGGCACAAATTTGACCTTCTTAATCTTGACACTATTACTAGTCACCTTAGTTTCCTTATCCTTAACTGGTTCAGACATAGGTTCTGGTTCTACTTCTGAGTCAACTGGTTTTTCAGTTTTGTCCTGAGGCTGAGGTACATAGTTATCATTGAAAGGTGGAGGACTCTCATGATACCCTAGACCTACAAGTTTCTTAGACTGACGCTGTGCATCTAAGATCTTCCTTAGGTTGAGTGATGAGTTTATAAACTTTTCCAGTTTGCTATTCACCTCGGCTACCTTAACCTTAGATTCAACCAGCTCTACCTCTTTGATTTTAAGCTCTTAGGTCAATGCCTCAACATGATCATACATCAGTTCTAATCTAACACACTGCTCACTCAGCTTGTCTTTCAGAACTATGACATCTTGTGCATCAGCCTTAAGCTTATTTTTAAGGTATTCCTTTATATCTAAGAGGCTAGCGTTGTCTGATTTTAAGGATTCATTATGAGCAGGTATAGTTTGCTGTGATTCTAGTACTAAGTTTAATCTATCGTTAGACGTAGCACACAAAGCACATAAATCATGGAATATAGAGAAATTCAGAATTACCTTGGAGTGATCAGATTCCACATTGGTCATATGTGCGGCGAACTCCAGAATCATCTGATCTTCTGACTTTTCTACCAACATAGGACTGATATCATTCTGATTGCTGTCCCCTGTCTTTTCCTCTGCTCCAACACTTCTAATCTTGGTTACTTCAGCCATAAAGGCTCTAGCGTTCGACTCTAGATGTGTACTCCAGTCATATGTTCCATCAAGCTGTCTGTCAGATGTGACATTGGATAACAGACCAGCTATATTCGCTTGACTACTTGAACTACCCTGCTGATATCTCCCTTGAGATTGGTTCTGGTACTGGTTCTGGTAGTTCTCTACTTTCGGTCTTTGACACTCTCTAGCGAAGTGTCTTGTACCTTTTCATAATCCCTTTCCTTCTTCAGCAATTCAAAGTGATAGGCCCTCAGCGTTCCTATGACATTTTCTAGAGTTAGAGTATAGAATTTGTCTTCATCATGCTTTATCAGCGCCACATATATCTCTCATTTGGCTGGTAAAGCATCCAGAATTTTCACAATCTTCTCTATCTCACTATACTCCACATTGTGGTTGTCTAACTCAGTTAACAAATGATAGAATCTGGTAATTGTCTCATCCAGCTTTTCGTTCTTCAACGCCTTGAATATCGCGAACTGCTGTTTGAGCATTTCCATTCTATTTTTCCTGACCCTCGGATTACCTTCACACCTTTTCCCCAAAGCATCCCACAGCTCTTTTGCTGTTTTTTGATCGCGGAAAGTGTGCAAGATCTTCTGAGGTAAAGCCATTCTAATGATTGCGAATGCCCGGTTCTCGGCCTCGTAAAGTTTCTTATCATCGTCCTTCATCTTTGAATATGAAAAGACTGTTTGACGTCCTTCAACCTCTGCCGTAGGTGGAATGTATTCCTCGTCTATAAAAATCCACATCCTCATATCATTAAATCTGGCGAAGTCGGCGAACCTATCCTTCCAACAACAGTAATCCTCCAATTTCATCAACTTAGTGGAGAATTCGATTTTCCGACCTCGTGATCCATCTCAATGAACCTCTGTAAACTTGTCATTGTTTCAAAAAATTTTGAATTCAAACTTAATTAATTTAATTCGAAATAAATTTAAATTAACACTTTCAAACCTGTGTTAGTTCGAATTTAATTAATTTTAAACTGGTTTGGAATTAAATTCGAGATTAAGTTTGAAGTCCAACTAAATTCGTAATTTATGACAAAGTCAAAGGTCTACTAAATTCGAAAACCCTAAATTCGAAGTTAATGGAAATTCGAATACTGAGCAAACTCGAAGTGGCCAAACTCGAATCAAACCCTAAGGAACTTCGAAAGGAGCGTATTATCTGACAAACTCGAAATTTTAGTAAACCCTAATACCCCCTCGATATTCGAGCCCGCAAGTTCGAAAAACGGCTATAATTCGATTTTTCAAGGTTTCAGATTAAACCAACATTTTTAAGAGTAAAAATATTGATTTCGACCAAAAACTTGAACTAATGCAAAGTATTGTCCGATATCGTACTTGATAAACTCGAAATCCTCCAAAAACGTGATTTTGAACCGTCCAAAACGTCAAGAAACCACAGATCTTTCTAGTGAACATGAAGAACACCACAAACACCCAATGGCTCTGATACAACTTGTAAGGTCTTCAGTCTACGGATCTATCTTGACGCGACACCTTCCAACGAGTGCGGAATCCTCGTTAGCGGCTTGACGGATATATCACGCACACCTAAACATGGAGAATACCACGGTGATAGACGAACAACTTAGAACGCCCCGACACGATGATTCTCTCCTCACGAAACTCACTGATTGCAATCAAGTTCGAGATCGCCTTCTGCTAATCGTCTGACAAATTTTGCAAAAGTCTGATAATTAGTCGAATTAACCCTTATTATACTGACAGATTCGACTTTGTCTAGGATAAATTCGAATCTGGCCCAGGGCCTTATTCGAACTTGTCCTCCTAGACAAATTCGAATCTAGCCTATATTCGAACCTCATCATTCAAACTTATGTTTGAACTTATGTTTTATCTTATGTTTGAATTTATCTTTGAACTTTATGTTTGAACTTCTTGTAATATATTACACCAAGTTCAAACATACAAACAATCAATATCAAACACACATAATCAAACATATATCAAACACTTGTTAATATTCAATATCAAGTAAAATGACTTTACAAAAAATGCTATCTAAACTTAGACTGCTATCATCACACAGGATATACTAACAATTTATGTGGACGACATCATCTTTGGGTCGTCAAATGAACAAATGTGCAAAGATTTTGAGAAGATTATGAAGTCTAAGTTTGAGATGAGTGCGATGGTAGAGCTGAACTTCTTTCTGGGTTTAGGTGTTGAACAACGAAAGGAGGGGATGTTCATTCATCAGATGAAGTATGTCTATGAAATATTAGAGCGCTTCAAGATGGAAGGAACAACGCTTACAGCACATTTCAGTACTCCAATTCAAGTCAATCACAATCTCGGACCAGGTACAGATAGTGATACTGATGTGGATCCGACATTATATCGGGGCATGATCGGGTCACTTATGTATTTAACAGCTTCTCGGCCTGACATAATGTTTGTTGTTTGTATTTGTGCCAGATTTGAAGCTAACCCCAAGGAGATCCACATGAAAGCTGTGAAGCGGATTCTGAGATACTTGAAGTCAAAACCGAAGTTGGGACTTTGGTATCATGCTGATTGAGATCTTGAATTGGAAGCTTACACAGACTCAGATTATGGAGTGTGCAGCTTGAATAGAAATTCAACAAAAGGTGGTTGTCAGTTCCTATGAGGGAGACTGGTGTCCTGGCAATGCAGGAAACAGACTTCGGTAGCCGTATCAACATGCAAGGCCGAATATGTTGCTGTTTGCTGTTGACAGTATCTGTGGATTCAACAAAAATTGTGGGATTACGGTTGGACTTATACTCATACTCCTATTAGGATAGACAATCAATCCACGATCGCTATAACCAATAATCCGGTAAAGCACTGTAAGACTAAACACATAGATATAAGACATCACATTATTTGTGACTGTGCTGAGAAAAACCTGATAAAATTGGTAAAAGTTCCAACGGAGGACAACTTTGCTAATCTGTTCACAAAAGCATTTGATAGATTACGCTTTGAGTTGTTAGTCCAACTAAATGGGATGCGAAATCCAGAGTAACCTGACCTCAGTAGATAAGCTTTCTTTTAAATATTTTTAAGTTATTAGTTTGTCTTATTAGTTACTTTACTTAAAAAAGTTGGAAATGAAAAGAATAAAGAGTGAAAACCATAAAAAAAGAGAAAAAAAGAGAAAAATGTAAATAAAGAGAGAAGTCATAGAGTTCAGGTTCAACATGATGAAATTTAGCACAGTCTAACAAACTCTAAGTATTAAACTTTCACACATAATGCACTATAAAATCAAAGTGATATACATGTTCATGTTCTGATATGTTGCAAGGCATAAAACATGAAGGTTTTCCTAAAAGCTAATAAAACAATCAAGAAATTTTCATATGGGTAACTAACTTAGACGTATGACAAATAGGTTTAATTTCTGTGTTAGAGGCTCACATACAATAATTATGAATGAGTTATGTAAATCAGTCTGGGGGAGACGTAAAGAGAGTCAATACATGTCGCTTTGCTGTACCTAAGTACAGACCTGTCACCGCTATTTTGACACAATATAGCAAGATATGTCACTTTGTTGTACGTAAGTACAGACCTGTCACCACTGTCTTGTCTAAATAAAAGAAGTATGCTCTACCCTAAGACAAACTAAGACACTCTGTTGTATGTAAATACAGATTTGTGTCCGAAGTTTTCCTTCTAAAGATGATTTGCAAATACCAAAAAGTCATAATGATTGTATGTCTGTCTTGATCACAGAAATATGTCTAAGTGTGGGACACGTAAGGTGATTTCTTGATAAATAAAAAGGCCAAAGGAAAATTATAAGTGTTGAGTGTTTAAGTGGACGAACATACCGACAATCGACATGGTATGTATGTTACAACAAACAATAAAGGGAATCAAAAATTCCAAAGTGTGAAAGTGCAACACCGAAAGTGAGTTGGCAAAGCTATCTGATTGAACCTTATATGACTTTCTCGCAATAATAGTTAGTGTGTTTATTTTATTCTTGAAATTTATTTTCAATTAAAGTTTTCCTTTATTTTATTTTATTTTATATTAATTTTATTTATTTTTAATAAATAGGAACGAGATCAGTTACTAGGATGCATTTCAGTTGGAAAAACAAAAATTGCGGGATAATTGTTTGCTTAATGTGCAGTGTTCCGTAATAATTTGAAACTGTTGAAAAATTTGCAAAAGTTGAAAACGTTGAAAATATTTCAATGTTTTTCAAAATTTGAACTTAGGTTCGTTGAAACCTAAGTTCGCACGAACTTAAGTTCGTACGAAGTTAAGTCAGGTAAGTTCGTGGGACAGTGAGTGGGCTATAAATAGGTCAAACGCATTTAATTTATTCAGCTACCCACGAATTTATTCCTCACGAACTTATAATAGGCGATCACGAACTTGCAAGTGCGATTACGAACTTGTCGGGTTTCACGACTTTATTCCTGTTACACGAGGATCCAACTGTTCAATCTCGAACTTACACTTAGTTATAGTTGGTTTAACTCAGAAACAACTAAGTAAGTGTTATTTGGGACTTTAAATGGCTTTTTAATTGGGTATTTTAAGTTTAGGATACCGAAACACATAGGGTTAAAAACAATGAGTTTAAGGATATAGAACTTAAAAAGGAACCTCAATAAACTCGATTAGAACATTTTAGGACTAGTTTCATGACTTGATTAAGTCTAAAAAGTGTTAGATCTGGAATTTTTATGTTAAAGACGCCGACCATGAACTTGTTCATCAAGAACAAGTTCATACGAACTTACGGGATACACGAACTTATTTTAAAATATCCATAAGTTCGTACGGACTTGGCCACAATAAGTCCGTACGAACTTAACTAAGATCGTACAAACTAATTCGTTTTCTGAAAATTCAGTTTTTCAAATTTTAACTGTTTATTGCATGTGCAGGAATGACTGATCGTGCTATTTTCAATAAGCACAATATGATGGTTAGTGTTGACCTCCAAGCAGCAGAAGCAAGGCAATATCATGAGATTCTTAAATTTTTTACGAGGTCAAGGGTAGCTTATGTATTGACGCACAGCCCCACAGTGATAATACAATATAACCGACAGTTCTGGAGTACTCTTCACTTAGATACTTCAGTCATGCCGCAGGTTCTCCGAGCTACAGTGAATGGGCAGGCAATTGCTTTCTTTGCTAATGATTTGAGAATGATTTTTGAGTTAGGAACTGAGGCTCAGGAAAATGGTCCGGTTGATTTTCCTGCTCCTATAAGGCAAGCAACTTTTCAGAGGATGGGATATGCACAAGACTTATCTAAGGCATCTTATGTTAAGAGCGGGTTGATAGGCCAGTGGAGGTACCTGATGCATGTACAGCTGGTGTGTTTAGCTCCATAGAAGGCTAGTTTTGACATGATGAGATCCAAGCTCCAATTTGGGATGATCTCACTTGTCTACAATAAATCGTATAGTTTTTCGAGCTTCTTTTTTGCGGTGTTTGTTCATTAAATAGCAGCGCCGGGTCGGGAGCGATTTCTGTTGTACCCGAGGTTTGAAATGATGATTATCCGACACTACTTGCCGGACTTGCTACCGTCTCCTGAGGTGGTTGTCGTTGCAGGAATTGATAAGAGGATCTTTGATGACTGTCAAAGTCACAGTCAGAGAAGGGCAGAGAATGTGCGACCGCAGATCAGTCCACTGTTTGGAGCACTGATTGATCCTGATTTTGTTGCTCCGGCTGAATACGAATGGATTGAAAACGATCCGCAACCCCAAGCAGTGGCACAACAAGAAGCAGCTGCCCCAATTCAACCTTCGCTTAGGTCAGCGCTGACAGCTGTGGCTACTACTTCAGTAGCTCAAGCTGATGAGAGACGAGAGGCCTTTGAAGACATTTTTGTAAAAGGTGGAGCAGCTCAGGAAGCTATCGCTGAAGAGTTAATCCAGGATATCCTTCATCCTCTAGAGGCCCCATGAAATATTTTTGAGGATATAGACAACTATCAGCCTGAAGAATCTAATGTAGCGGTTGAGACAGAGTCCAAGACGGAGTCCGAAATTGAAAGAGATAGAAGGGAGGCAGGAAATCCCTCGACCCCTTTTGGTTGTTACGGTACTAGAGTCATTGTGCAACCTCAAACTGAACAACCACAATCATTCCATCTAAGAGATGAGGATGAGGCTGATGAGGAATATGAGCCAGATGAAGACGCTTTGATCGCAAGGCACCAAAGGGCAACGCGACAGCACCTAGATCCATCAGGGCCTTCAACATCAACCGACATTCCACCAGAAACCACCACAACCACAACCACTCCATCCACATCCACACCAACCGACACCCAAAGCATTCGTCAACTAAAAGCTTATGTTGATGTCTAATCATTCCAAATACTTCAACTTACAAGGGCAGTCCAAGAGCTACAACAACATAACGCTCATTTAGATCAACATAATGCACATTTAGATTAGACAGTGGCTGCCCAACAACAATAAATAGCAACTCTCAGGCCCTATTGGAGCAGATATTAAAAGATCGTGCATCTCAGTGGGAGAGTTGTAGATGGGATGAGTTGAGGGGGAGTCATAGAGAAGATGAAGGAGACGACCCTGGTGCACAAAAAGACAGTGAGCTAGTAGATCTTTCTCAACAGACTACTCAGCAAGTTGATCCGCATGGGGAGCCTGAATCATCAGCCGCTGACAGGGGTAAAGGCAAGGCTCCCTAAGCTACAGAAATTATTGAAGACGAAATGATTGGATCCTTTGCCGGGTTGTAAGATGATGGTATAAGATTTGCTTTTTAAGATGACTAGGATCAGGAAGAGATTGAGGAAGGAGAACTTATTCCTAAAGATATACCTGATTGGAAGTCATACGATGAGATTGTGATAGCTGAAGATGATGAAGCTGATGAGGTAGTGATACAGAAGCAACCTGTTACTAAGCAATATGTAAATAAAAATCCAAATCTGTTAGATCTAGATGTTCTAAGATCTACACTTAATGATGAATCGAATTCTGAGATATCTCAAATGCCAGACAGGGAGCTTACCAAAGAAGAGAAGAGAAGATGGTGGTTCAGAGAAGAAGAGAAGAAGAAGGACTTGGCTATAAAGAATAAAATGAAAATGCCAAGTCCAGGAAAATTATCAGGTGGAATCCTAAGCTTGTTCGATGATAGAGAACTGCAGCTTTTCATCTTAAAGAGAAGAAATGTGCTACAGTACTTGCGAAGAAGCCTAAAGGGCTTTAAATCTCTACCGAAATGTGAAGGTAAAGCATTAGCCTGGAAGGAGCTTATCAACTGTGGAGACGACCCCTACGCTGAAATGATTGCAAAGATTATTAGAATGGAAGGTCGGTCTGGTTAGTTATAAAGGCTGACACCAAGGACAGGCAAAAGGGACATGGACGAAACCAGGATAGATCCGTTGACTGGCAGGCCTTGGATTAAGATGTACTACAAACCTGTAAAGTGCCAAAAGGAGGTCCCACTAAAGAGTATGCCACAAGATGTGTTGAGTAACTTGATGTGGTGATACGTTGATAGGGAGACAGGTAAGGCTGTTATGGAAGATAGTGATGAAAAGGTGATTTTGAGGGTTTATGATCCTTTACTGTAGGTCCCAAAAGGTTTCCCTAGTATGTTGTTGTAAGTTATAAAGGGGGTGAATACAGCTATTTAAAATTTCAACACACTTTCTTAATGTTTGTATGTATATATCAACAAGTATTAATTAAAAACAAGCTTGGACTGCGGAATGTTTCAAGCAGAGATGACAGATACAACAGATAGACTACTAATCTAAGACACACTTAGACTAAAAACAATGAATTCACTCACTAAGATGGACTCACTGATTTTACAAGACAGATATCTCAAGTATATAGCCTTAAGCTGTAGAGGGGGAGGGGGGTGAATACAACAATTTAAAACTACACACAGTTTTCTCAATGTTTGTATGTATTATCAATAAATGTTAATTACAAACGAGCTTGAATGCGGAAAGGTTCAAGATGAGATGACAGATACAACAGTATGTTTAACTAGTCTAAGACAAACTTAAACTAGTTACAATGAATACACTCACTAAGAATCACTCACTGTGTTTACGAGACTCAGAGGAACAGCTAAGAACAGCTTAGACACAAAGCACTATTTTATCCAAGCAGACTTTGATGCATGAAAGACACACTTGAATGCACGTTCACTCTTGGGTTCAGCACTTTGCTTTTTGGCTTGATCTTTCAATCCTTGGAAGTTTCTTTTTATACTCACTAAGAGGATCTAAGTGAAGCTTCTTCATTGGACGAACGGAAAAAGGGAAAGTCTTGTTGAAAAGACAACATAAACTTTTCTGCACATTCTAAAAAGCAGACTTGTCTTCATGTGGGCAGAACTTTTGTCTTTCCACTTTGTCTACTGTTGCATTAGCTATAACTAAATAAGGAATGTCAACTTTGCGTCTTTCTTCCTTTGCACATTCTAAAAAGCAGACTTGTCTGTCACCCTTTTTCAAATATCCTTTTGTCTTCATGTAACAGAACAGCGTGGGCAGGCTGTGCAGTTCTGATTTCCACTTTGTCTTCGACTTTGTAAACTTATCTTTTAGCCAAAAACAATACATGAGGACTTGGAAACATATTCCAAATAGTGTTTAGCCTGTTCACAAAGAACAGGTTCTGTTCACAAAGAACAGAACACTTGTAACTGCCCAAGCTGCTCACCAGTGTAGAGCAGCGTAGACAGTTTATGTCCAGCCTGTTCAGCAGACTTAACAGCTTGGACAAACTATCTTTGTTGCAACGAATGCAACACATAGAACAGCTCTGGCTGATATTGCAAATCACTTAATAGGTTTCAATAAGGCATAAACAGGCCTTAAATTATACCTTTCAAGTGCATCAACAGGTTTGATTAAGAATCTCCCCCCTCAGATGCCAAACAGGTTTGACTGAGGCCTTTTTGTGCCTAACAGTCACCCATTTCAAATATCCACTTTGTCTTCATGTATCAGAACAGCTTGGGCAATGTACACAACTTCTGATTTTCCACTTTGTCTTCGACTAGAAAACTGTTCTTTTTGTCCAAGACAATACATGATGACATGGAAACATATTCCATAAAGTGTATAACGTGTTCACAAAGAACAGAACACTTAGTTTTGGTCCAAGCTGCTCAACAGACATAAGCAACGTGGACAGTTTATGTCCAGCCTGTTCAACAGAATAGAACAGCTTGGACAATCTACCTTAGTTGCAATAAATGCAATAGGGTAAGCAGCTTTGACTTACATTGCAGATCACTTTTCATGTTTAAATAAGGCCTTAAGAGACATTAAATTATACCTTCAAGTGCATCAAACAGGTTTGATTAATAATCTCCCCCTATGATGTATAATAGGTTTGACTGAGGCCTTTTTGTGCGTAACATTACATCTAGTATACCTCTTTCAGGACGACCTGCAAAACCTTCATGATCAGTCAATCCTTTTTTTATGAAAATTGGAGGTCAGACGGCAAAAAATATCAGAGATTGGTTAAAGTTTGTGTTTAGCAAGGTTTACATGCAGGTAGTTTTCTAAATAAGCTAAGTTCTATAGATTAATGATATCAACTAGAAGCTAACGTCAAGGGGGGCCTGTTGGTACACCCGGTGTGACGATAGCAGTCTAGTCTTTGTAATATATAGGGCTTTATAATATAAGTCATGTTTGTTTGTTCATATTTATGTCTTAAGTTCATGATTTTGTATTGTGTTCATATTTGCATGTTAAGTTCATGATTGTAAGATAAGTTCATGAGATGTCAACTTATGATGATAAGTTCATGAGACTATGAACTTATGAGAATAAGTTCATGGGGCTATGAACTTATAAGAATAAGTTCATGAGGCATAGGCTACGAACTTATGGCTCATAAGTCCGTATAAACTTAGCCTTGATAAGTTCATACGAACATATCTGCATGGGCTTGAACCTTTAAGTTCGTGGGCTTAGTCCATGCACGAACTTAAGGGTTATATCATGAACTTATCTTTGCAAATTCATTAACACTTTGAGATTTGGCTTTCAGATTCGTGAGAGAGCATTCAAATGAACTTGGAGACTTATACAGCATAAAAACAGAGCAATACTACTTGCGTATTCGATATGTGTTCAGCTAGCATCTGGTTTGGCTTCGTGTTTATGTGTGATCGATCGTCAATGTTAAACGAGGATTCCGCACTCGTTTGACGCCGTCAAGCCTTGATAGATCCGTAAGGGTGGACCTTATAGTTGTTAGTTGGCATGTTGGTTGCTCAATTGAAGTTGATATTTCCTTAAAAGAAGATGAAGATTAATCCCCCTTACAATTAGAAGAAGATTTTTACTTCTTCGCATTTGAGGCAGATTTTTTCTCCCCTTTGAAGGAGATGGCACAGAGCCTTCAACATGAGTGTTGCCGAAAGGAACAGATCCAATGGGCTTGGCTGCAGCATGTTTTGTAACAAGTGTTGGACCAACCAGGCTATGCACTAATAAAGCCAAGCTGTCCTGCACTTCTGCTAACTGGGTAAGGCATTTTCTAGAGAGGATGACTTCGAGGTAGTGGTGGATGAAAGAATGGAAATTGCAGCTCTGTCAGCATCATTGAACATGATGCTTTTAAGTTGTGCAACAGTGAGATTTATGGACTCCTGTACATTTTCAAAGTCAGATGCCACTTAATATTACATAGATACCACTAAGGTATTTAGAGAGTCTAAGGTGGAGGGCAGCGAGACAGAATAGGTTTCATCAATACTTGATAGCTATTAAGAAATAGTATTCAAGCTAAACACAAAGTCCTGCTGATGAGAGGGAAGGGATGAGAGGGAATATGAGAATTAATGCATCTGTGCAGTGAGTGCAATCCGCTAAGAATAATTTTGAGGTTGAGGAGAGGGCTGGGGAAAGGATGACTTAAACGTATCAAGGAATTCTGCAAGCTGTACAGACATATAGTTTATAATGTTGGATTGCAAGGTGGACATGGATTTGTCCAAAGAATCAACCTTGTTAGACAACACATGAAGCAATTCTTTCAAGTTAAGATCCTTAGGTGATAGAGGAGTGTGGGTGGATTATGTAGAAGGGGATGAAGGTGAGGATGGAGGTGAACATTGAGGAAATGAAAAAGGTTCCCATAGTGATCGTAGATGCAGAGTGGAAACAAGTTCCATAGCCTGTGCAGATGAGAGATGACCCAATTTAGAGGGGTCAAGGATACCCTCAGCAGTGACTAAATCTGCATCATGGGGTGAGGTGGTTGAAGTCGTTGACTTCTCAAGAACCATTGTGATTCCCTATTCAAATTCATGGGTAGGACCCTCAGTGGTGCCTTGGTTTAAAGGCACCTCTTCATTTGGTAAGATTGGATGCATTTCAACATCAACAGTGGTGAAGACTGGTGATGGAATTTGTAGATTGTTGAAGCCTTCACCAAAGGGCTAGTCTGTACCCTATGGTTGTGGTTCATTAGGTTGGGGTATTGGTCCTTCAACAACTGGTGGGGATATACAAGTAGTATCATGAGGAACAGAGATTGAATGCTGATCAGTTGGTGGGCTAGAACCAAAAGTTTTGACACCTTGTGCACACTCAGATGGTGTAGGAGAAATATGAGTAGGGGACATTATGGACACAGTGCGGAGTGGAGAGAGCTCCTGTCTTTCAAGGTCCTCACCTTGTTGGGAAGGTGGGATAGTGGATGTGGTTGTCTCAATTTATACAACTGGTTCCTATTCATAGAAACTAGAGGGCTCAGGCTAACTTTGGGTGGACACCTGGTGGAGTGAGGCAGGCACCACAGGGGTTGCAACACTGTCCAAGAAAGGTGGAGGTGAGGAAACAGGGTTGGGCTCTGTTACAATTGGCTCCTGTTGGGAGGAACTAGAGGGACATTAGGAGGTAGGAAGACTTTTCTTCTTTTTCTTTGCTTAAAACCTCTTCCTTAGCTTTGAGGAGGGGGAAAATGGCAGGGTCATGGGATTAAACTGGTTGTGAGACTAGGCTGGAAACAGGTGGTGTAGGTTGTTCCCTGGTCTCGGATGGCATAAAGTCACTGGCCACAAAGGCCTTTGGTTTAACAGATGAACCTAGGGTTACAGCCTTCTCCCCCTCAGTCACAGAGACTGAAAGAGCACACATTGCCTTATTGGCATTCTTGTGGAAAGGCCCGACATCACTAGGCTTGAGGGCACGTTATGCCCTTTTACCTAGGACTTTGGATTTTGTAGTTGGAGCAACAACTGGATCCACCTCTATTTTAGAAGGTCCTTCCACCCGACCAAGCAACCTTCTCATAGGTTTTTTAAGAGGAGGCTCTTAAACACTTACAGGTGTATGGAACACCTTGTTTCCGATGACTGGAAACACCATAGACTTCAAGAGAGGCTGTGAGGTGTATAGACATTAACCACAGACATGCTTGAATATGAGACAAAGGAATCTGGGGTACCTTACAGATGGTGACCTGTGGTCTTGTTCCACAAAGTTCCTGAAATTTCCAAAGATCTATTTGGCCATATTAAGACTAGTTTCAACCACGAAGTTCCTGAAATTTCCAAAGATGAAGCACCTCTTGAAGCAGAGTAGCAAAAACCTTAATATCTTTAGTATTGTTCAGAATAGTACCATGAATAGCTTTGGTAGCAGGATCATAGGAGCAGTTGTACCAAAATTGATACACCATTTCCTGATACATGACACCAGGAGTAGCAGTCATGGCTTAGTGCAGAGGGTGAGCTTTGATGAACTCTACCATGGGTTTGTAACCTTTTCCAATGTAGTTTTTTGGGATAGTAGGATTGGCTACATAGTTAGTGGGCTTGATGGTGAGAGTAGTGTTGCCTGATGGGTGTTTGATAACATCTTCACCCAGAAACACTGGTACAAAGGAATTTGAGTAGGCGATTTGAGGGATTGATGTAACTTAACTAAGGCAGACTCTAAGTCTTTTCAAGAAATATTGGGAGTGTACAGGAAGTATGGAGGTATAGGGTCGCAATAGGGATAGGGGAGATGAAATAGTGACGTTAGTTATATATATAAGATTTGAATTTGAGAGGGTTGGAGAGAGTTCAAGGCGGTTGATTTGAAAATGGGATGACTAATGGACCGTAACGTTTACCATGTAAGCATGTGTGTCTGACCCACTTGACCCGTTTGATTATCTCATAAACACGTAAAAAACATTATCCGCAGGTAATTAAGTTAAATAAATACAAAATTTGCATAACGTAAGTATGAAAAAATGTTAATTCAAAGCTTATGTTCAAAGCTATTATCAGAACCTGTGGTGATGTAGCATCATCAAAGATGTTCAATGTGTAACCTGGGCATGAAAACTTTTAAGTGATATTTGAACAGGTTTCACTAACTGAGCTGTTTTTCCAGACAGATTATTGAGTGAGCAGGTTTTAGATTTAGACACCAGAACAGATATTGCTGAAAACAAGTAGTTTTGAAACCTGTTACATGTCAAACCTGTTCCTATTTCAAAGAAACAACTACGTACAGAGGCAGTTAAACCTGTGTTGTATAAAAGTTATTGTTGAGAAATGAGTATATTTGCATATCTATCTTTTGAACATCAATGACACTTAGTTACTTTTAATTAACATTCCCAGCTTGCACACAAGGGTATTAAACCTACTTTCATCAAGAGGTTTGGTAAAAATATCTGAAGCTGATCTTCTGTGGGAACAAAAGATACCTCAACATTACCTTTCTGGATGTGAACCCTTATTAAGTGATGTCTAACCTCTATATGCTTTGTTCTAGAGTTGAAGATGGGGTTGGTGGATAGGACTATGGAACTTGTATTATCACAAAGTATAGGTGTTTTTCTATACACCAATCCATAGTCTTCAAGCTGATGTTGCATCCAAGTAATTTGTCCACAACAGCTTCTGGCAGCAATATACTCAGCTTCAGCAGTAGAAGTGGACATAGAGTTATGCTTCTTACTGCTCCAATAAATCAATTTGCCACTAAGAAGCTGACACCCACATGTTATTCTCTTTTATCAAGCCCGCAACCTGCAAAATATGAATCTGTGTATCCAATTAAGTTAAAGCTTGAGTCTCTGGTATACCAAAGACCCAAATATTTTGTACCCTAGAGGTATCTAAAGATTCTTTTTGTAGCAGCAAGATGTGATTCCTTAGGATCAGGTTGAAATCTAGCACAAAAACATGTTGAAAACATTATATCTGGTCAACTAGTTGTGAGATATGGCAAGCTCTCAATCATACCCTTCTAGGCTGTCACAGAAACAGATTTACCACAGCTATCAACATCCAACTTAAAATTGGTTGCCATTGGGATTTTTAATGGGAGAACACTGATCAAATTTAAATTTTTTTAGAAGATCTAGTATACACTTTCTTTAATTTATAAAAATTCAATTGGAGGTCTGTTAGACCTGTAATCCTAGAATGAATGTGAGTTCACACATCATACTCGTTTCATATTTAGATTTCATTAGCAATAAAAAATTCTTCCATAGTTGTTCATTAGTGCAACCAAATACAAAGGCATCCACATAAATTTGAGTAAGCATAATGTCATATTTCACTTTCTTCAACAACAGTGTGGTACCCACATTACCTCTGGAGTACCCATTGTTCATATGGAATTCAGTAAGAGTGTCGTACCAGGCTCTAGGGGCTTGTTTAAGAACATAAAGAGCTTTGTCCAACTTATAGACAAAACCTGGATGTTGTTCATCCTTAAAGTCTAGGGGCTGCTTACCATATAATTTTTCTTCCAGCTTGCCATTCAGAAATGCACTCTTCAAACACAATTGGAATACCTTTATGATCTTATGAGCAACATATTCAAGGAACAAAAGAATTGTTTCTAGCCTGGCCACAATAGAAAATGTTTCATCATAGTCAATTCCCTCTTCTTGCCTATAACTTTGAGCAACCAGTCTTGCCTTATTTCTAATAACATGACCTTGCTCTAACATCTTATTCCTGAATATCCATTTTGTGCCAATTATAGTTTTTCCTTTAGGCATGGGAACCGGTTTCCATACTTTATTTCTTTCAAACTGATCGAGCTATTCCTACATGGAAGTGATCCAATTGGCATCTTTCAACGCTTCATCAATCTTGTTTGGCTCCATCAGTGACACAAAACTTCAAATATACAAAAGTTCCCAAGACTATCCCACCTGGTTTGCACACCTTTATTGATGTCACCTATTATCTGCTCATTTGGGTGACAAGTGATTCACTTAGGATCATGTTTCAAGGAAGATTCTTCTTGATCTTGAACACCAGTTTCATCATCAACAGGTCTTGTAGAACACCATTCTTGATCACAAGGTACACTGACATCTTCAATTCGTTCATTTGTCGAAGGAGTGTCATTGGTGTTGAACACATCAGTGGAAGACTCAGGAAGATCAACATTTATTGGTTCTGGACATGGCACAACAACTATATCAATGCACTTATTCACATAGGGTGAACCAATATAGTCATCATCATGTCCACTGTGAGTAGCAACTTCCACTTTGGATGATGTGGAAGCTTCAGAGTCTTTATCTTCAACATTTGGATGAAGAAGTTCATGAAGGTTGGAGTCTCCAAAAACTGATTTAGGATCGACTTAGAGTGATGAATTTGTAGAATCTTCAAAGGGAACATTGATAGTTTCTTCAACCACCTTTCTTTGGGGGTTGTACACTTTGTAAGCCTTGGAAATTGCTTAATTTCCAATAAATATTACTTCATCAGCTTTGGGTTCAAATTTAGACAGCTGATCCCTTTGGTTCAGAATGAAGCAAGGGCATCCAAACAAATGGAAGTAGCTTATATAGGGCTTTCTCCCTTTTATTAATTCATAGGGAGTTTTATTGAACCTTTTCACTACTAAGGATTTGTTTTGAGTTAAGCAGGCAGTGTTGACAGCTTCAGCCCAAAATGATGAAGAGATACCTGATGCACACAATATTTTTATAGCAGCTTCTATGAGAGTTCTATTTCTCCTTTCAGCAACTCCAATTTTGTAAGATCTTGCTCTCTACGGATCTATCTCGACGCGACATCTTCGAACGAGTGTGGAATCCTCATTAGCGGCTTGACGGTAAGATCACACACACACAGAAACACGGAGACTACCACGGTGCTAGACGAACAACTTAGAACGTCCCTACACGATGATTTTCTCTGAAACAACTCTCTGGAAACTTGCAAGTTCGAGATCTCCTTTGCTAATCGCTCTGATAAACGTCTGCAAAAGTCTGATAATTAATCGAATTAACCCTTAATTATACTGACAGATTCGAGTTTGTCTAGGACAAATTCGAATCAAGCCCAAGGCCCATTCGAATTTGTCCTCAATGACAAATTCGAATTTACCTTAAATTCGAACTTCAACTATCAAACTTATGTTTTAACTTATGTTTTAACTTATGTTTTAACTTATGTTTGAACTTTATGTTTGAACTTCTTGTAATACATTAAACCAAGTTCAAACATACAAACAACCAATATCAAACACACAATCACATATATATCAAACACTCGTCAATATTCAATACCAAGTAACGTGACTTACACAAAATGCTATCAAAACTTGGACTGCTATCGTAACACAGGATGTACTAACACTTTCCTTAGAAGCTTCTCTTTTATACTCGTATACAGAATCCCAATGAAGCTTCTTCATCGGTTGTAGAGAAAAACAGGAATGTCTTGTAATGGGACAAAAATACTTTTCTGCACCAAGACAAAACTGACAAAGCAAATTTATCTTCGTGCTACAATATCTTTGTGTTTTATCTTTTGGTCTATCTCGTCCGTAGCTTTAACTCAAAATGGAATGTCAACTTAAGACCTTTATTCTTCCTTGTAAAGCTATATATAAGAGATGGACAATCACTCATTTCATATATCATTTAGTTTTCATGCTTCAGAACAGCTTTTGTAGATACTTAGCACATCTGATTTTCTACTTTGTCCTCAATTTGTAAACTGATCTCAACGTTCAGTGACACCACAACAGTTTAACAAGTTTCTCATTTGCTGATTTTTAGGTTGAGGTTTGCATATTTCTCAACTACAGGAAGATGAAGCACCTCTTGAAGCAGAGTAGCACAAATCTTAACAACTTTAGTATTGTTCAGAATAGTACCATGAATAGCTTTGGTAGCAGGATCATAGGAGCAGGTGTACCAAAATTCATGCACCATTTCCTGATATATGACACCAGGAGTAGCAGTCATGGCTTAGTGCAGAGGGTGAGCTTTGATGAACTCTACCACGGGTTTGTAACCTTTTCCAATGTAGTTCTTTGGGATAGTAAGATTGGCTATATAGTTAGTGGGCTTGATGGTGAGAGTAGTGTTGACAGATGGGTGTTTGATAACATCTTCACCCAGAAACACTGGTACAAAGGAATTTGAGTAGGCGATTTGAGGGATTGATGAAAGTTCAACGAAGGCAGACACTAAGTATTTTCAAGAAAGATTGGGAGTGTACAGGAAGTATGGAGGTATAGGGTCGCAATAGGGATAGGGGAGATGAAACAATGACGTTAGGTATATATATAAGATTTGAATTTGAGTGGGTTGGAGAGAGAAAAAGGTGGTTGAATTGAAAATGGGATGACTAACGGACCGAAACGTTTACCACGTAAGAACGTGTGTCAGACACACTTGACCTGTTTGATTATCTCTTAAACACGTATCAAAAACATTATCCACAAGTAATTAAGTTAAATTAATACAAAATTTGCATAACGTAAGTATGAAGAAATGTTAATTCAAAACTGATGTTCAAAGCTATTATCACAACCTGTGGTGATGTAGTGTCATCAAAGCTGTTCAATGTGTAACCTGGGCATGAAAACTTTGAATTGATATTTGAAAAAGTTTCACTAACTGAGTAGTTTTTCCAGACAGATTATTGAGTGAGCAGGTTTAGATTTAGACACCAGAACAGATTTTATTGAAAACAAGTAGTTTTGAAACCTGTTACATGTCAAACCTGTTACTTTTTCAAAGAAACAACTAAGTAAAGAACGAGTGAAACCTGTGTTGTATAAAAGCTGTTGTTGAGAAATGAGTATATTTGCATAAGTAACTTTTGAACATCAATGACACTTAATTACTTTTATATAACATTCCCAGCTTGCACACAAGGATATTAAACGTACTTTCATCAAAAGGTTTGGTTAAAATATCTGCTAACCGATCTACTGTGGGAACAAAAGATACCTCAACATTACCTTTCTGGATGTGATCCCTTATCAAGTTGTGTCTGACCTCCAGATGCTTTGTTCTAGATTTGAAGACAGGGTAGGTGGATAAGGCTATGGAACTTGTGTTATCACAAAGTATAGGTGTTTTTCTATACACCAATCCGTTGTCTTCAAGCGGTTGTTGCATCCAAATTATTTGTCCACAGCAGCTTCAGGGAGCAATATACTCAGCTTCAACAGTAGAAGTGCACATAGAGTTCTGCTTCTTACTGCTCCAAGAAATCAATTTGCCACTAAGAAGTTGACACCCACCTATTGTTCTCTTTTTATCAAGCCTGTAACCTGCAAAATATGAATCTGTGTATCCAATTAAGTTAATGCTTGAGACTCTGGTATACCAAAGACCCAAATCTGTTGTACCCTAGAGGCATCTAAAGATTCTTTTTGTAGCAGCAAAATGTGATTCCTTAGGATCAGATTGAAATCTAGCACACAAACATGTTGCAAATATAATATCTGGTCTACTAGCTGTTCGATATAGCAAACTCCTAATCATACCTCTGTAGGCTGTCACAGAAACAGATTTACCACAGCTATCAACATCCAACTTAAAATTGGTTGCCATTGGGATTTTTATGGGAGAACGCTGATCAAATTTAAATTTTTTTAGAAGATCTAGTGTATACTTTCATTAATTTATAAAATTTCATTGGAGTTCTGTTTAACCTGTAATCCTAGATAGAGTGTGAGTTCACCCATCATATTCATTTCATATTTAGATTTCATTAGCAATTAAATATTCTTGCATAGTTGTTCATTAGTGAAACCAAATATAATGGCATCCACTTAAATTTGAATAAGCATAATGTCATATTTCACTTTCTTCATGAAAAGTGTGGTATCCATTTGACCTCTGGAGTATCCATTGTTCATAAGGATTTCAGTAAGAGTGTCATACTAGGCTCTAGGGGCTTGTTTCAGATCATATAGAGCTTTGTCCAACTTATAGACAAAACCTGGATGTTGTTCATCTTTAAAGCCTGGGGGCTGTTTACCATATAATTTTTCTTGCATCTTGCCATTCAAAAATACACTGTTCACATCCAATTGGAATACCTTTATAATCTTATGAGCAACATATGCAAGGAACAAAAGAATCATTTCCAGCCCGGCCACAGGAGAAAATGTTTCATCATAGTCAATTCCCTTTTCTTGCCTATACCTTTGAGCAACCAGTCTTGCCTTATTTCTAATAACATGACCTTGGTCATCCATCTTATTTCTGAATATCCATTTGGTGCCAATTATAGTTTTTCCTTTAGGCATAGGAACCAGCTACCATACTTTATTTCATTGAAACTGATTGAGCTCATCCTACATGGAAGTGATCCAATTGACATCTTTCAACGCTTCATTAATCTTCTTTGGCTCCATAAGGGACACAAAACTTGCAAACGTACAAAAGTTCCTAGAGTATCCCACCTTGTTTGCACACCTTTATTGATATCACCTATTATCTGCTCATTTGGGTGACAACTAATTCACTTAGGATCATGTTTCAAAGAAGATTCTTCTTGATCTTGAACACCAGTTTCATCATCAAAAAGTCATGTAGAACACCCTTCTTGATCACCAGGTACACTGACATCTTGAGTTTGTTCATTTGTCGAAGGAGAGTCATTGGTGTTGAACACATCAGTGGAACAGGAAGATCAACGTTTATTGGTTCCGGACATGGCACAGCAACTATATCAATGCACTTATTCACACAGGGTTAACCAATATAATCATCATAATGTCCACTGTGAGTAGCAAGTTCCACTCTGGATGAAGTGGAAGCTTCAGAGTCTTAATCTTTAGCATTTGGATGAAGAAGTTCATCATGGTTGATGTCTCCAACAACTGATTTAGGATCGACTTGGAGTGAGGAATTTGAAGATTCTTCAAAGGTAACATTGATAGTTTCATCAACCACCTTTCTTCGGGGGTTGTACACTCTGTAAGCGTTGGAAACTGCTGAATTTCCAATAAATATTCATTCATCATCTTTGGGTTCAAAATTAGACAGTTGATCCCTTTGGTTCAGAATGAAGCAAGGGCATCGAAAAACATGGAAGTACCTTATATAGGTCATTCTCCCTTTGAGTAATTCATAGGGATTTTTATTGAACATTTTCACTACTAAGGATCTGTTTTAAGTTAAGCAGGCAGTGTTGACAGCTTCAGCCCAAAATGATGAAGAGAGACCTGATGCACACAACATTTTTATAGCAGCTTCTATGAGAGTTCTATTTCTCCTTTCAGCAACTCCAATTTTGTTGTGGAGTTCTTACAACTTAAAAGTTTAGAGACATTCCTCTTTCTTCATAGAAGTCTTCAAGAGTACCATTTTTGAATTCAATACCATGATCACTCCTGATTTGCTTTACTTGGGTGGAGTTCAGAACCTCGATGTTTTTTATAAAACCAATAATTTCGTTGGCAGCCTGTCCTTTGGTCATTAGGAAGATTACTCATATGTACCTGAAGAACTCATCAACCATTACTAAGGTGTATCTTCTTCATCCTAGACTTCAGACATTAATAGGTCGAAACAAGTCCATATGGATTAAGAAGAGAGGTGAATCAATAGTGAAATTGTTCTTGGATTTAAAAGATGTCTTTTCTATGTCCGAAAAGGTTTCCGAAATATACTTGGATGAACTGTAAGAGGGGGTGAATACGGTTAATCCTTAAATCACACAAATTAGAAACAGGTTCGGATTGCAGAAAGATCTAAACAAAGATGACAAAAATGAATTACACACTTTGACTAATCTAAGGCACACTCAAACTAGTTCCAATGAAGTGACTCACTAAGTTTCACTCACTGTTTACACAGGACAAAGATTGAAAAGCTTAGAGACTGAATAGCTTAGACACACTATGCTAATTTACACATATTTAACAGACCATGCATGCATGAAAAATACACTTTGCTTATAACTCACGTTCTTTGTTTTTGAATTCTCAAATATATTCTCTTTCCTTGGAAGCTTCTCTGTTATCCTCATATACAGAATCCCAGTGAAGCTTCTCCATCGGTTGTAGAGAAAAGAGGGAATGTCTTGTAATGGGACAAGATTACTTTTCGGCACCAAGACAAAACTAACAAAGCTGAGTTGTCTTCTTGCTACAGAATCTTTGTCTTTTACCTTTTTGTCTATGTCGTCCGTAGCTTTAACTCTGTATGGAATGTCAACTTATGACTTTTATTCTTCCTTGTAAAGCTATTTTGATATAAGAGATGGACGATCACCTATTTCAAATGTCCTTTAGTCTTCATGCTTCAGAATAGCTTTGGTAGATACTTCGCAAATCTGATTTTCCATTTTGTCTTGAATTTGTAGACTGATCTCAGCATTCAAAGCTTTACATGAAGGTGTGGAAACAAATTCCATAAAGTGTTAGACTTGTTCACAAAGAACATGTTCTTTTCACAATGAACACAACACTTATTTGGATCAAAACTGTCCAACAGTTATGGACATCTTAGACATATTCTGTCAATCCTATCCAATATAAATGGACAATTTTGACAAACTGCCAGGTTACAACTAATGTAACAGTGTAAAGCAGACTTAGGGGTTGTTTGAAAACAACTTATTAGACTTAATCTAAAAAAAATCGGCCAGACCCTTCGAAATAAGCTTTGTTTGATAATGACTTATAAAAATCAGACTTCAATTTCGTTTAGCCCAATTAATAAGTCAAGAAACCCTATGTGTTCCCCATTCAGTCAATTTATTTTCCAATAATACCCCTCTTTATCTTTTTTCAATAACAAATAATTGCTTCTTGGTTCACGGTAGGGATGCAAAACGTTCCCCATTTAAGAAATAATTGCTTCTTTATTTGTTCTTTTCTTCTTCTTTTTTTCAGTGTGATTAATTTAAGATTAATGAATGGAATTTCTTTGAAATTTGTTGGATTCGTATATCAAGATCTGCTTGCATAAGTGGAAATAGGTGCATGTTTTTAGGGGTGTTCAAACAAAACCGAGAAACCAAGTCGAACGCCTAGTTAATGAAACAATCAAACATCAATTATAAATTCAGTCATTTCTCTAATCAGCATTACTTAATCCAGACTGCTCTCTAAATCCAGACAACACTTAATGGAAGATGCAAACAAACAGCCACTTAGGCTGATTTTTCAAATCAATTATCAGGTTTGATTGAGGCATTAAAAACCCTTAAAATCTCCCCCTAAGTGTATCAATGATGTTTTATTAGAAATCTGCCCTTATGATATAGAACAGGTTTAATTGAGGCTTTTTTGTGCCTTACAATCTCTCCCTGTTTGCAATATTCAGTCTAAGGCTGACAATATCAGTTATCACTGTATACTTTTACATTACATCTGCAGAAATGAAATTACAACATAGAAGTAAGGTAAATGCTCAGTTTATACATAATGAAAACTGACTAAAAAACTAATGTTTACAAAGAAAAAGTACAACTTATGTATAAGAAAATACTTCAACTGTTGGACTGTTGATGTTGGGAGCAGATAATGGTAAGCCTGACAACCGGATGATCAGCTTCCATTCTTCATCTACGCATCACCTGGTGATGGGCCTTGTTCTTTCTCCTTCTCTAACTCAGCAGCAGCTTGGAGGAGCTTCTCTTGTTCAAGACCAGCCAGCATTACTTTCCTAGCTTCAAAACATTCAACCTCTTCTTTAAGGTGGAAAAGCTCTTGCCTTTATAGTTCTCCTATGTCATTACAAGCTGCTAACTGATTCAGAATTGCTACTCTCCACCTGAAGTGTCATGCATCTGAAGGCAAGAAGCTGTCTGACACCAAATTGGGGAAGATCTGAAGCTCTTTGAAAGCACATCTTCTTAGTAAGAGGATCCCCAAAGAATACTCTAACTTCAGGATCTTCAATAAACTTCCTGTCAGCAGTATCTACACCTTTGGGCAGGCTATGATCCATACCATTAATCTCAGTGGCTTAGAACCCATGTTCAATCAGCTTGACAATCTCCTCAAGTTCTGTGTCCCTTTTCTGTCATCTTGGTTATTTTTTGTTACATTTTGGAAGTACCCTAAATCATTTCTTCAAGAATGAGACCCAACCCCTTTACGTTCTCCATCAGCTTTCTCATAAATGCTCTAACAGTTTTGGCAGTTTTAGATTTTGAACTGCTTAGAGCAACTCCAAGTTCAACCCATTCTCTGTATCCCATTTTGGATACATCAGCTGCTTCATATGACTCTATCTCTGAGCCATCAACACCAAATCTTGTAATCTATAGCTTCCAAGGCTGATTCTTCCTTGAAGTGGGAACAGCTTCGACAGTCTTCTTTCAGTAACATCATAGAACTTCTTTCAGTAACATCATAGAACTTCTTTTTCGCCAAATTGTCAAAATGAAATTGGGTTCTGATAGATGAGGGTGTAGTGGACATAGACTTCTCCTTGGTCACAGAGACCTTTGATCCCTTCTGCTTCTCTGTTTTCTTTTCACTGTCAGCTTCTATGACAGTTTCCTCCACCTTCTTTTGCACTACCAAAGATGGAATTTTTACTTTCTTTACCTCTTTGTCAGCCAAAACTTGAGCAGCTTTCACTGAGGCTACTTCCTCTTTTGCTCTTTCCAGGAGCTCAACTTGTTCTTGTTTCCACTCATAATATGTTTCAAGTGGAATTTTCATTTTCTTTCCTAGAGCTTTATCATATTTAAGCTGGAGCTCCCTTTCAACTGCTGTATCCACAACAGCCTTGCCTTTTCTTATGACTGAAGTGGATAGAGCAATCTTAGCCTCCTCCTCTTCTTATGATTCCAAGATTAGTTGTCTTCTTTTGTTGGGCCTGTCCTCAGATATATGTTTCTCCCCTTAGATGGTGCAAGGCTTGGAGACTTAGCCTGAGCCATGGGGTGTACTTGCAGTAGCAACAGTGGTTAGTTCACCTGTTGCTTGCCCAAATGAACTGATTTCTCCTTAGAAGGGGATGAAGCTTTCTCCCCCTTAGTCTTAGTTTTTGAGACAGACTTCTTCTCACCATTTCAAGGAGATGGAACAGAGCCTTCAACAACAGTACTACCCAAAGGAACAGATCCAGAGGGCTTGGCAACAGCAGGCTAGGTAACAGGTTTAGGATTAACCGGGTTATGCACTAAGAAAGCCAGGCTGTCCTTCACCTCTGCTTACTGGGTGAGGCAACTATCAATATTGGATAATTGAGAGTTAGAGGTAGATGATAGGATGGAAATGATAGCCATGTCAGTATCACTAAACACAAGGCTTTTAAGCTGTGCAAGAGTAATATTGATGGACTCTTGCACATCTTCCAAACCTAATGCCACTGTGTTGTACAAGGATACCACCAAGGTATTCAAAGAGCCTAAAGTGAAGGGCAGAGAAACAGAACAGGTTTTAGCAATACTTGACAGTTGTTGAGAGACAATTGTCAAGCTGGATACAGAGTCCTGCTTATGGGAAAGAAGTGAGGAGAGAGAATTGTAGAGTTGTTGCAGTTGTGCAGTGAGTGCAATCAGCTGAGAAGAGTAGTCAGGTTGTGGAGAGGGTTGTGGAAAGGATGACTTGAACGAATCAAGAAATCCTGCAGCTATGCAGACACTGAGTCCGCAATAGTAGATGGCAGAGTGGTCATTGATTTGTCCAAACTATCAACTTTGTTTGACGACATATGAAGTTGTTCTTTCAAGGACAAATCCTTAGGTGATGGAGGAGTGTGGGAGGATTGTTTGGATTGAGTAGATGGAGATGATGGTATAGATGGAGGTGAAGAAGGTTCATTTGATGATAGTAGGGGCATAGTGAAGAGAATTTTCATAGCATGTGCAAAGGACAAGAGACCCAGCTTAGAGGGGTCAATGAAACCTTAAGCAATAGCCAAACCTGCATCATCAGGTTAGGTGATTGGAGTTGTTGGCTTCTCAAGAACAACTTGGATTGTGATTCCCGCATCAAAGTCATTGGCCAAACCCTTAGCAGTGCTTTGTTTTATATGTACCTCTTCATGGGGTGAGGTTGTGTGCATTTCAACATCATTAGTGGTGAAAACTAGTGACGGAATTTGCAGATGGGGAAGGCCCTCACCAAAGGGTTGGTCTGTACCCTGTGGTTCATCAAACTGGGGAGTTTGTCCTTCTATAACTGATAGGGATGCACCAGTTGCATCATGAGGAGCAGAGGATGAAGGCTGATCAGTTGGTGGGCTAAAACCAACTGTTTTGACACCTTGTGCAGACTCAGAAGGTGTTGGATAAACATGAGAGGGGGGATAGTGTGGACACTGTATGGAGTGGAGAGAAAACCTGTCTTTCAATGTCCTCACCCTGTTGGGAGGGAGGGACATTTAATGTGGTAGTCTTCACATGTACAACTGGTTCCTATTGGGAGGAACCAGAGGGTTCAGGCTGACTCTGGGTAGACTCTTGTTGGAGTGAGGCAGGCTCCATAGATGGTGCAAAACTCTCCAAGATAGGTGGAGTGGATGCTGCAGGGGTGGCCTCTTTTTCTACTGGCTCATGTTGGAAGGAACTAGAGGGGCTTTGTTGAGTAGGAAGACTCTTTGTTCTTTTCTTAGCTAGGGATTTGTTTCTTAGCCTGGATATGGAGGAGGGAGAAGTGGCAGTGTCATGTGTTTGGACTAGTGAGGAGACTGGGCTGAGAATACTTGGTGAAAGCTGTTCTCTAGTCTCAGGTGGCATAGAGCCACTGGCCACAAAGGCCTCTGGTTCAACTGATCAACCTAGGTGAACAGGCTGCTCCTCCTCAGGCACATAGACTGAGGGAGCAGACTTTGTCTTATTGGCCTTCTTGGGGACAAGCCCTTCTTCACTCGGCTTCAGGGCACAATTTGCCTTTTTGCATGGAGATTTGGATTTTCTGGTGGGAGCAGGAGTTGGATCCACTCCGTTGAATGTCCTTCCACTAAACCAAGCAGCCTCCTCATTGGTGGTGTGAGAGGATTCTTTTCAGCAATAACAGTGGTATGAAAAACTTTGTTTCCAATAACAGGAAACACCATGCACTTGAGAAGAGGCTGAGAGTTGTACAGGGAGTCACCACATACATGCTTGAAAATGTGACTAAGATGGTGTTTGGTTCACTAGAATCCGAAGGAATTGGAGGGGAAAGGAATCCAATTCCAGTCAACTCATGTGTTTGGTTCAACTATAAGAAGGAATTGGATCCATCAAAATTGAAATTTTCCCACGAATGAAAGAAAATAACATTCGTTCACACTATGGATGGAATTCAATTCCTTTTAAAAACAGAAAGTGGTTGATTACAAAAATACCATTTAGGGTAACACACTACACTGCATCATGCCCTGCCTTACGCCACCCACTCACCCCTACCTACACAACAACCATATCTACCTACCTACGCACCCACCCTACCTACCTACTACCCACCATACCTACCCCTACCCATCCTTCATCAATCATAGATTACCCACCCCACCCCACCTAACCTACCTACCCCTACTTTACCTTACCTACGTTGTCCAACCTACCTACCCCCATCCCACCCAACCTACCTACCCCTACCCCTACCTTACCTACGCTATCCAACCTACTCTTAACTACTACCCACCATAACTTCCCCTACCCATTCATACCCACCCACCCTATGCTATGCTGCCTTGCCCCTCCCCCTACCCACCTACCCATACTTCATCCATGATACATTACCGACCCCACCCCACCTCACCTAACCCACCTACCTCTACCCCTACCTACGCTATCCAACCTACTCTTACCTACTACCGACCATACCCCTACCCACCCACCCCACCCACCCATGCTACCCTATCCATCTCTTCTTATTCCTACCTTAGAGACTTATCCACCTCTACCCATCCATCCCCATCCTACCCTTATCAACGAATTATGAAATTGGATTCAAATTCCATTTTTAGACAACCAAACATGATTTGGTTTCCAATTCCAATTCCTTGAAAACTCCAATCCCTTAACAGATTCCAATTCATAAAACATTCTGTGAACCAAACGCCACCTATGAAACTTGGGATACATGAAAGATGGGGAACGTTGGTCTTGTTCCACAAAGGCTCTCTAATTGCCATAAATCCATTTGGACATTTTTAATGTAGTTCCATCCAAAGAATTGCATAGCCACATGAACTTCATCTATGCTAAGCTTTTCAAATGGGTCAACCTAGCTTAGACTCATCACCACGAAGGCAAAGAGAAAGCTGTAGGTTGGTGCCAGCTCCTTTCTGAATAGTGTGGCTCCAATCCTTGGTGCAGACACACCGCAACAAAGTAGCAGGTTACCCAACTGCTGGTTTTCAGGTTGTGGCTTGTCATATTTCTCAACCACGGGCAGAGGTAGTACCTCTTGAATGAGATCAGTGGAAACCTCAACTACCTTGGTGTTGTAGAGGATGGTTCCTCAGATCACCTTAGCAGCAAACTCATAAGAGCTGGTGTACCAAAATTCGTACATCATTTATTGATACATTACACCAGGGGTAGAAATCATGGCATAAAGAAGTGGGTGTGCCTTGATGAATTCCACCATTGGTTCATAACCTTTACCGACATAGTTTTCGGGTACTGTGATGTTGGCTACGTAATTGGTAGGTTTGATCTGAGAGTGGAAGTAACTGATGGGTGTTTAACAACATCATCACCCAAGAATACTGGTACAAGGGGAGTTGAAAGGGCCATTTGAGTAGTAGTGGAAGATTAATGAGAGCAGACACTTAGTCTTTTTTAGAGTGGTATGTTTATATATTAACTCGAAAGTTATAACTTACTTAAATCGTATTAATCTAACAAAAAATTTAAATATTTATCATACTAATATGTTACGGTTTAAATATATTTTTATTTATCTTATGTTTCATCATTATTTTTAATATGATTATATTGTCACAATAATATGATTCGAATTAATCATAATTTTTAAGAAAAAAATATAAAGTTAGAATTTGCTTTATATTTATTATAAATTTTATGTTAGTTTAATACGTTTTAAGCTGGTTACAACTTTCAATTAAAATATATAAACATAACATTTTATTCGTTATGACATAAATATTATGTTATATTTATGTTTTTGTTTAAATATAATTTACAAGAAAACTTTATAAACCTAACATTTTTATATGTTTTGACTTAAATGTTTTAATGCAACAAAATATATAAATCAAGACAAATAGAATATTAAATTTAAACCGAAATAATAATGTTACAAATATTTAAATCCAAACGAATTAGTTTATATATTTTTCTTAAAGGGGCGTAATCAAATCAAAATATAGTAAAATAACGTAATAAATAGATGCAAACATACAAGTTATAAAAAAAACATATAGATATTATAATAATTAAATCTAATATAAATAAAATTATAATAAATAAAGTAAACACATAATAGAAATGCAAAATAAATTAATTAAATAGATAAAAAAATATAACTTCAATAAAATAAATAAATACATCTTATGTACTAATAATAATAACAATAATAAGAATAATAATAATAATAATAATAATAAGTTAAATAATTAAATCATCATTCATTAAATTAATATTTAAAATTTAAAAACAAAAATAAAATTCATAAAAAGAAAGGGACCAAAAATGTTATTAATGAAGAGGAGGTAATTGTCATTTAGATAAAAAAAATGAGATAGAGGGACCAATTCTGCAAGTAAACAATGCAAATAAGGATTGTTTATGCAAAATTGAAACCACAAAGACTGTATCCAAAATTCTATGCAAACCACAGGGACCATCTTTGTAATTTACTCTTGTTATTATCATGATTAGTGACTAGTTTTGTTAATGTTGTAATGTATTCCCAACAATAATTAGCACACGTGAATATGATTTCAGCAATATTCAGAACAAAAAGAATAATCAAACTCAATGATTGCTATGAATATAAAAGAACAAAATGTCAGAGAGAAAATGTAAAAGCGGCGGCTGCTATTCAGAATAATTCGTGTGTGTGGGGGGGGGGGGAACCCTAGGTGGGGTTTCCCTTACATCATTAAATGAACTTTCCAAGTATTACAAAATAGCCCCTCTATTTCTAAAACTAAATAGAATTACAAATAAAAGAAAGACTAGAAATAAATTACATGGAAATAAACTAATTAATTATTACCAAATAAATTCCACAAGACAAAAAATAATATCTAATAATCTCCCCCTTTTCGATCATTGTGGACGATGACATGCTTCTTCTACATGTTCCCTGAGGCCAAGGACAACTTCAAACCGTCGACTAACTTGCCTAAGATGTTGCCTGTCATTCAGAAGTTCAATGGCGTAGAGCATGTCATGTATTTCTTTTGGTTTTCTTTTAAGTTCAGAGATTGGCTGAGCATCGTCTTCTTGTAGTCGGTTGTTGAGCTCGGCTCTGACAAATCTTATTGTACCATCTGAATAGCAAGGCAAGTCTTCTATGCGCATGTACCTTTTCTGTCCCATCTTATTCAGAAATATAATTCCCGGTTGTCCCCTCATCAAAACTTTGAAAGCTGGATAGTGGTCTAGTAGAAAAATATCTTACTCTGATGCTTTTAGACAAACTTTCACCATATAGCTCTCTATCGCCATTTGAAAATCTTTTAAGCACATAATGATGGAACGGCGATTCATGCTTTTGGTAAGGGCGGCAACAACAATTACATGAGTTAATCGTTTCTTGATTCTGTTCTTTAATTTGTTGTGCAGAAACTCAATGTCGTCAATGTTCACAAAATCAATGTCATTTTCGTGCTATAACTAACTATTCCATCTTCTCGGAGTACTTCAAAAGCAAGAGTGAATACTCGAGCTCTTTTGTACATATGGATATTGTTTATCTTCACAATCTTTGATTTTGACCAGTATTCTTACTTTTTCCTTTTGTCTTTGACCATCATTTGGTTGTATTCTGCTTGTTCAGCTCTGAAAGCGTCAGATAAAACCATCAACAGACGTCTTCTATATGACCCGGGTTTCTTTCTGAACGCCATCTTGAATCTGTCTTCAAAGAAGGGACTCTGAAATTCCTCAGTGTAAAATTTTCGCAAAAAAATCTTAGGACCATTGCATCTGATCGTTTCTTCGCTAGCTCCAGCTTCCTCTTATAGTACCCAACGTCACGTTCAAACTGATTTTTACACTCCCGAGCAAAGTGGCCCGGTTTCCCACACTTATAGCATAGACGCTCATCATTTGCTTTCGGCTCATAAGCTCGTGGCCTATCACCTCTTCCTTCAGCCGACATTTTGTCTGCTCAGCAAGGTTCACGGCTATCATCCCTTCGATTATCACGACGATCATAATCCCTTCTATCGTCTCGTCTCTCATCTCGTCTATCATCCCGACGATTGTAATCTCTTCGATCCTCTCTCCGATCATCACGCCTATCGTCACGCCTTTCATAACAGCGATCATCTCGATATTCTCGTGGATCATCATATCTCCTGTCATCTTTATCATCCCTCCTCCAGTCATCCCTGTGATCATCACGTCTGTCATCCCTTCGGTCGTCAGGGTATCTCCGCGGGCCAGTGTCATATCGAAGCTGATTGTTTGTCTTGTTAGAAAAACGTCTTTGTTGAAGACGATTTGACCAGAAAGCAATCTGTTCCTTAATGGTTGCCTCTTCTTCATCGTATGGCTCATGCGGTGGTGATACATATCTGCACTAAGAGGATGATGAAGCTTCAGCATATTAAGGTGCAGCAGAGGAGTTTTGTTGGAGTGCATGAGAGTTTCTTGTTGGAGATTAGGACCAAAGAGTCAGCCGATAATAGATAGTAGGGCCTTCAGTGATAGATTGTATCAAAATATTCCCATTTTGCTGCAAACCAATGAATTTCAGGTTTCTTGATTTCCATTGTTCGTATTCATCCGCATAGAGAACAGGTGGTCTGTTCTCAGATCCAAGAACAAGGGCCTCTCGAGACATGAGTGATAGTGCTGTTTAAAAAATAAGATCTTTTAAAGTGGAAACTGAAATTCGGATTATCAGAACTCGGTTGAATAGTGCTTCTGGTGAACAGTGTTCCGGATGATCTGAACTCGGATGAAGTTTGAAGATTTCGGATGATATGGAATTCGGATGAACTGTGACACTCTAATGGAATGAAATTCGGATGTACAGTGAAAATCTGATGAACTGAACTCTGATGGAACGAACTCGGTTGAATCGAAATTTGGATGGATTGAAGTTTGGATGAACAGTAGAATCTCAGATAGGAACTTTGAAAAAATTCAACTCTGATTAGCCGAATTCGGGTGATGATCCGATGTTCGGATGGTACGAGTAACTCTAATGGAACGAACTCGGTTGAATCGAAATTTGGATGGATTGAAGTTCGGATGAACAGTAGAATCTCAAATAGGAACATAGAAAAAAATCAACTCTGATTAGCCGAATTCGGGTGATGATCCGATGTTCGGATGGTACGA
This sequence comes from Centrapalus pauciflorus, assembly GCA_020465985.1. Classification (NCBI taxonomy): domain Eukaryota; kingdom Viridiplantae; phylum Streptophyta; class Magnoliopsida; order Asterales; family Asteraceae; genus Centrapalus; species Centrapalus pauciflorus. Next base: position 92,136 of record JAANYP010008229.1, read on the forward strand.
GTTGATTTTCAAAAATGTTAAAAATTAAGCACAAGTAATTTAAACTGTCCGAAAAATGTTTTAACTAAATTACGGATGATTCGAATTTCGGGTGAGTCTGAAATTTGGTCCGAGATTTGTTAAAAATTGGTCCGAATTAGTCCGAAATTTGATCCGAAGTAGTCCGAATTTGGATCCGAGTTGATGTCCGAGATGATACGAAATTCAACAGTTACAGTAATTCCAGATTTTTCAGAATGTGTTTAAATGCAGTTTTTAGCCTAAAAAAATTCTAATGTTTGGGTTAATGTTTTAAACACTTTGTCTGAATTATTGCTAACCAAAACATGTTGGTACACCTTGTGTGACAATAGCAGTCTATGTTTTGATAGCATTTTGTGTAAGACAAGATACTTGATATTGAATATTGACTAGTGTTTGATATATGTGATTATGTGTGTTTGATATTGATTGTTTGTATGTTTGAACTTGGTGTAATGTATTACAAGAAGTTCAAACATAAAGTTCAAAGATAAATTCAAACATAAGTTAAACATAAGTTCAAATATAAGTTTAATATGTGAGGTTCGAATTTATAGGTAAATTCGAATTTGTCAAGTGGACAAATTCGAATGGGCCTTGGGCCTGATTCGAATTTGTCAGTATAATTAAGGGTTAACTCGAATAATTATCAGACTTTTGCAGACATGTTTCAGAGCGATTAGCAAAGGCGATCTCGAACTTGCAAGTTTCCAGAGAGTGTTTTCGGAGAGAATCAACGTTTAGAGGCGTTCGTAGTTTCGTCTAGCACCGTGGTAGTCTCCGTGGTCTGTGTGTGTGATCTTACCGTCAAGCCGCTAACGAGGATTCCGCACTCATTGGACGGTGTCGCGTCGAGATAGATCCGTGAGTTCAAGACCTTACAAGTGGTATCAGAGCCCTTAGGGTGTTCTTGGTGTTCTTCGTGTTCATAAGCAACATCCTAGGTTTCTTGACGTTTTAGTCGGTTAATATCACTATTTTGGAGGTTTTTCGAGTCTATCAAGTTAGATCTCGGAAAATACTTTGTTGTGGTTCAAGTTTTTGATCGAAATCAGTATTTTTACTTGTAAAAATATTGGTTTAATCTGAAAAACTTGAAAAATTCGAAGTATTAGCCGTTTTTCGAACTTGCGGCACTCGAGTTTATTAAGGGGGTATTAGGGTTTGCTCATTTTCGAGTTTCACAGAAAATACGCTCCTTTCGAGGTTCCTTAGAGTTTGATTCGAATTTGGCCTATTCGAATTTGCTTGGTTTTCGATTTTGTTCTAAAATCGAATTGGGGTTTCGATTTTAGTTGACATTCGATTTTGTCATTAATTTCGATTTTAGTTGGATTTCAAACTTATATTCGAATTTAATTCCAAACAGGTTTATATTTAATTAGATTCGAATTTACCTAAATTCAAAATGATTAATTTAAACTAATTTCGAATTAAATTAATTAAGTTTGAATTCAAATATATTTGAAATAATGACAAGTCTGCAGTGATTTATGGAGATGGATCACGAAGTCGGAAAAGCGAATTTACCACCGAAGTTGATGAAAATTGAGGATTATTACTGGTGGAAGGATAGGTTTGCCGACTTCGCGAGGTTTAATGACATGCGAATGTGGATTTGTATTGACGAAGGATACATTCCACCAACGGCTGAGGTTGAAGGACGACAAAAGATCGTGCCTTATTCGAAGATGAAGGACGACGATAAAAAGTTTTACGAAGCTGAGAACCGGGCATTCCCTATCATCAGAATGGCGTTACCTCAGGAGATCTTACACACTTTCCGTAATCAGAAGACATCAAAAGAGATGTGGGATGCTCTGGAGAAACGGTGTGAAGGTAACCCGAGGGTCAGAAAGAATAGAATGGAAATGCTCAAGCAGCAGTTCGCGATCTTCAAAGCCTTGAAGAACGAAAGCTAGATGAGACTATTACAAGATTCTATCATTTGCTAACTGAGTTAGACAGCCACGATGTGGAGTATAGTGAAACAGAGAAAATTAACAAAATTCTGGATGCTTTACCGGCCAAATGGGAGATGTATGTGGCCTTGATAAAGCACGATGAAGACAAGTTCTATACTCTTACTCTAGACAGTGTTATCAGAACGCTGAGGGCGTATCACTTTGAGTTGTTGAAGAAGGAAAGGGATTATGAACAAGTTCAAGATCCGGATATGTATTTTGGGAAATCAAAACCTTCAGCGGCAACTGAATTGAAGACGGCTACAACATTCTTCTCGGGAGAGACATCGACACCAGCTGAAACAGAAGACTAAGTGAGTAAGGCTTTCTTAGGGTTTGCTAGACCAGAAGAAAAGCAGCATCAGGCTACACCTGCATCTACATCTCAAGGGTATTCAAAGATGCCTATGAGCGCAAAGTCAGTTGAAGACCATTTGAATCTGTTGGCTTCATTTGTGGCCGCTTACGGCAATTGCGTTCAAGGCAAAATCAACAATCTTGCGCTTTTGGATGAGGATTACGATCAGGTAGATCCTGATGATCTGGAGGAGATGGATCTGCAATGGCAACTGGCCATGGTAACTTAGAGAGTTAAAAGTTTCATCAAAAGAACGGGAAGGAATCTCAACGTAAGTAACAATAAGATTGGGTTTGATAAATCCAAGGTTAAGTGTTACAACTGTCAGGGGTTAGGACACTTTGCTAGAGAGTGTCAGAGACCGAAAGTAGAGAACTACCAGAACTAGTATCAGAATCAATCTCAAGGGAGATATCTGCCAGGTTACGACACACAGCTTGATGGAACTTATGACTTGAGTACACATCCAGATTCGAACGCTAGAGCTTTTATGGCTGAAGTGACCGAGACTGGAAGTGATGGAGCAGAGGAACAAACAGGGGACAGTAATCAGCATGATAGCAGTCCGATGTTGGTAGAAAAGTCTGAAGATCAGACAATTCTGGAGTTCGCCGCATAGATGCCAACGTGGAATCAGATCATGCCAAGGTAACTCTGAACTTTTCTCTTTTCCATGATTTATGTGCTTTATGTGCTTCATCTAACGATAGGTTAAATTTAGTATTGGAATCACATCAAACCATATCTGCTCAAAATGAAACATTAAAATCAGACAACGCTAGCCTTCTAGCTATAAACGAAGACCTTAGGGATAAGCTTAAGGCTGATGCGCAAGATGTCATAGTTCTAAAGGACAAACTGAGCGAACAGTGTGTTAGGTTAGAACTGATGTATGAACATGTTGAGGCATTGACCAAGGAGCTTAAAACCAAAGAAGTAGAGCTAGCAGAGTCTAAGGTAAAGGTAGCTGAGGTCAACAGTAAACTTGAAAAGTTTAGGAACTCATCGCTCAACGTAGGGAAAATCTTAGATGCACAGCGTCCGTCTAAGAAGTGTGTAGGTCTAGGGTATCATGAGAGTCCTCCACCTTTCAATGATAATTATGTACCTCAACCTCTGGAGAAAACCGAAAAATCAGTTGAATCAGAGGAAATACCTAAACCAGTGTCTGAAACTACTAAAGAAAAAGAAACTAAGGTGACTACTCATAATGTCCAGATTAAGAAAGTTAAATTTGTGTCATCCTCTAGTGATAAGCCTGTAGGACAACACAAAATTGACTTTAATGATCAGGAGGATGAACCAATCACTGTAGTAGAGACTAAAGAACCAGACACTAGTGAGACACCTATGTCAAAGGGCACACACAAAAAGTCGATTGACAAAATGTCTTGCTTTAGATGTCACGAAAGGGGTCATGTTGCTTCTAGTTGTCCACATAGGAAAGTAGATTCTACACCTAACACTGGAAAGCCAAAACAACTTAAGCCTTCTCCAAGTGTTGCAAGCACTAGTAGTTCTCAAAATACCGAGAAAATTGTGCAAGTCGCACCTAAATCTGCTGTGAAACAAATGCCTGTGTCAGGTCGAACCAAAGAAGTGATTAGGACTAATTAACCAAATCGAGTCACTAATCAATCTAGGTCAGGACCGCAACAACAATATACGAGTACTACACCTAGCAGAGGTTACACTCCGGTTAGGTCACACATTCCTGTTAGACATCAAACACCAGGTAGAGCTCAGGGATATCAATCGGAATTACCATATAATTGAAACTATTCAAGAGCTCCACAGCAAATGCCTACATACAGGTAAAGAGTGAACTTAAATCACTCAGCACCACAACAGGCTCAAAATCAAAAACGCAAGTCACCTGAACGGAGAGATGGGTATTTGAAAGAGTTTAAGTATGTGGACGAGAATGGTATTACCAAGTCAGTTATGCCTTGGGTTCCCCGTGGTAACTAACCTATTTTCTTTCATGTGCAGGAGATAACTACAGGTCCAAACAACAATTGGTTCGTCGATAGTGGTTGCTCCAGGCACATGACAGGGGAAAGAAGTCTACTCGCAGACTTCAAGGGAGAGAATCGGGGATTTGTATCATTCGCTGGCAATAAAGGAGGAAATATCACTGGTACTGGAGTGGTCACTAATGGTACTATCAAACTGGATCAAGTTTATCACGTTGATAAACTGGTTCACAATCTCATTAGTGTATCTCTAATCTGTGATAAGAAGAACTCAGTACTTTTCACTTATACTGATGCATTAGTGCTAAAACCGGGGTTCAAAGTACCTGAAGAGTCACGTAGGTTCGATTGTTAGTGTTCGTACAGCGCCATGGTAGTCTCCGTGTTTCGTGAGTGTGATTTATCCATCAAGCCAATAACGAGGATTCCGCACTCGTTGGTGTGTGTCACGTCTAGATAGATATGTTAGTGTAAGACCTTACAAGTGGTATCAGAGCCAACGGGGTGTTCTTCGTGTTCATAAAGATACATCATAGGTTTCTTGATGCTTTTGGACGGTTAATCTCACGTGTGTTTGAGTTTTTCAAGATCATCAAATTGGATTCCGGGAAATACTTGGTTGTAGTTCACGTTTTTGATCGAAATCAATATTTTTACTTGTAAAATATTGATTTAATCTGAAAAACGTGAAAAACTCGAGGTATTAGTCGTTTCTCGAATTTGTGCCGCTCGAATTTGTTAAGGAGGAATTAGGGTTTTGCTCATTTTCGAGTTTGACCAATACACACTCCTTTCGAATTTCCTAAAAGTGGTTTCGAATTTGGACATTTCGAGTTTACTTAGGATTTCGACTTTGCACTAAAGTCGAATAGAGGACTTTCGAATTTACTGGGTTTCGAATTTAGTAGGTTTCAAATTTAAGTGGACTTTCGACTTTAGAATTTGTCATAAATTTCGACTTTAACTGGATTTAAGAACTTAACTCGAATTTAATCCCAAATAGGTTTTAATTTAATTAGATTCGAATTTACCTAAATTTGAAAGAATTAATTTAAATTCATTTCGAATTAAATTAATTAAGTTTAAATTCAATTATCTTTGAAACAATGACAAGTCTTCAGATGTTTATGGAGATGGATCATGAGGTTGGAAAAGCCAATACTCCGCCAAAGTTAATGAAACTTGAAGATTATTATTTTTGGAAGGATAGGTTTGCCCACTTCATGAGATTTAACGATATGCGCATGTGGATCTGTATCGACGAGGGACACATTCCACCTACAGCTGAGGTAGAAGGACGACAAAAGGTTGTTTATTATTCTATGATGAAGGATGACGACAAGAAGATATATGAAGCAGAGAACCGTGCATACGCTATCATTCGGATGGCATTACCTCAGGACATACTGCACAACTTTCGTAATCAGAAGACAGCAAAAGAGTTGTGGGACGCGTTGGAGAAGAGGTGTGAGGGTAACCCGAGGGTTAGAAGGAAACGCATGGAAATGCTCAAACAGCAGTTTGCAATCTTCAAAGCATTAAAGGACGAAAAGCTAGAGGAGACGATCACCCGTTTTTATCATCTGCTTACAGAGTTAGACAGTCATGACATTGAGTATAGTGAAACTGAGAAGAACAACAAGCTTCTGGATGCTTTACCGGCCAAGTGGGAGATGTATGTGGCCTTAATCAAGCATGATGAAGATAAATACTATACTCTGTCTCTAGAAAATGTTGTGGGAATGCTGAGGGCATATCATTTCGAGTTGCTAAAGAAGGAGTCAGATTTTGATCAAGTTCAAGATCCTGCAATGTATTTCGGGAAATCAAAAGCTTCAATGGCAGCTGAAATGAAGACAGCTACAGCCTTTTTCACGGCAGAAACGTCATCACCGGCTGGGATTGAAGAATCACAGAGTAGGGCTTTCTTAGGGTTCGCTAGACCAGAAGAAAAGCAGCAGCATGAGGCTACTGCGGCATCTACATCTCAGGGATATTCTAAGATGCCAATGAGCGCAAAATCGGCTGAAGACCATCTGAATCTGTTGGCTTCATTTGTGGCCGCTTACGGAAATTGTGTTCAAGGCAAAATCAACGACCCTGCTCTCTGGGATGAGGATTACGATCAGGTAGACCCTGATGATCTTGAAGAGATGGATCTACAATGGCAACTGGCCATGGTAACTCAGAGAGTTAAGAGGTTCTTCAACAAGGACGGGAAGAAATCTGAATATGAGTAACAATAGGATTGGCTTCGATAAGTCTAAGGATAAATGTTACAACTGTCAAGGGTTGGAACACTTCGCTAGAGAGGGTCAGAGACCGAAGGTGGAGAATTACCAGGGGCAGTATCAGAATCAGCAAGGACAGTATCAGAACCAATCACAAGGACGATATCTTCCAAGTTCTTCAACCAGTAAAGCGAATATAGCTGGTCTGTTATCTAATGTCACATCAGACAAACAGCTAGACGGCACTTATGACTGGAGTACACATCCAGCATCGAATGCAAGAGCCTTTATGGCTGAAGTAACTGAGAATGGGTGTGAAGGGGCAGAGAAAATCACTAGGGACAGCTGTCAGAATGACAGAAGTCCGATGTGGGTAGAGAAGTCAGATGATCAGACAATTCTGGAGTTTGCCGCTCAGATGGCCAACGTGGAATCCGATCATACCAAGGTATGTCTAAACTTCTCTCTTTTCCGTGATTTATGTGTTTTATGTGCTACATCTAACGATAGGTTGAATTTAGTACTAGAATCACATCAAACTTTATCTGCTCACAATGCATCGTTAAAATCCGATAATGCTAGCTTAAAAGTTATAAAGCAAGATCTTAGGGATAAGCTTAAGGCTGATGCACAGGATGTTATAGTTCTAAAGGACAAACTGAGCGAACAGTGTGTTAGGTTAGAACTCATGTACGAACATGTTGAGGCATTAACCAAGGAGTTGAAAACCAAAGACATAGAGCTAGCTGAGTCTAAGGTAAAGGTAGCTGAGGTCAATAGTAAACTTGAAAAGTTTAGGAACTCATCTCTTAACCTAGGGAAAATTTTAGATGCACAGCGTCAATCTAAAAAGCCTGTAGGTATAGGATATCATGAGAGTCCTCCACCCTTCAACGATAACTATGTACCTCAACCTCAGGAGAAAACTGAGAAATCAGGTGACTCAGAGGAATTACCTGAACCAGTGTCTGAAACTATTAAGGAAAATGAAACTAAGGTAACTGATACTAATATCAAGATCAAGAAAGTTAAATTTGTGGCATCCTCTAGTGATAAACCAGTAGGACAACACAAAATTGACTTTAATGATCAAGATGATGAACCAGTAGCTATAGTTGAACCAAAAGAGCCAGACACTAGTGAGACACCGAAATCAAAGGGCACACACAAAAAGTCAATTGAGAAAATGTCTTGCTTTAGATGTCACGAAAGGGGGCATGGTTCTTTAAACTGTCCGCATAGGAAAGTAGATACTACACCTAAGCCGGGAAAGCAAGAACAATCTAAGCCTTCTACAAGTCTTGCAAGCACTAGTAGTTCTCAGAGTACCGAGAAAACTGTGCAAGCTACACCAAAAACGGCTGTGAAACAAATACCGGTGAAAGGTCGACCAAAAGAAGTGATTAAGACTAATTCACCAAATCGAATTGTTAATCAATCTAGGTCTGGACCGCCACAACAATATAGGAGTACAACACCTAGCAGAGCTTACACTCCGGTTAGGTCCCACACTCCTATTAGACATCAAACACCGGGTAGAGCTCAGGGATATCAGTCTGAAATGAATTATAATCGTAATTATTCAAGAGCTCCACAACAAATGCCTATGCAAAGGCAAAGAGTGAATTTAAATCACACGGCACCACAACAAACTCCAGTTCAAAGACCCAAGTCACCTGAAAGGAGAGATGGGTATTTGAAAGAGTTTAAGTATGTGGACGAGAATGGTATTACCAAGTCAGTTATGGCTTGGGTTCCCCGTATTAACTAACCTATTTTCTTTCATGTGCAGGATATAACCACAGGTCTAAACAACAAATGGTTCATCCACAGTGAGTGCTCCAGGCACATGACAGGGGAAAGAAGTCTACTTACAGACTTCAAGGGAGGAAATCGGGGCTTTGTATCATTCGCCGGAAATAAAGGAGGAAACATCACGGGTACTGGAGTGGTCACTAATGGGACGATCAAATTGGATCAAGTTTATCACGTTGATAAACTGGTTCATAATCTCATTAGTGTATCTCAAATCTGTGACAAAAAGAACTCAGTGGTTTTCACTGACACTGAGGCGTTTGTGCTAAAACCGGGATTCAAAGTACCTGAAGAGTGGATACTGATGAGGGCTCCAAGGAAGAATGACCTGTACGTGCTCGACATGAACAAGCCAGAATCTTCAATGGCACCAATATGTCTGTTATCTAAAGCTTCAGAGATTGAATCGGTATTATGGCACAGACACATGACACACTTGCACATGAGAAAGATGAACTATATTACGAAAAATGGATTGGTGCAAGAAGGGCAAACAACACAAGAAGGCACACAAGTCCAAGACTCAGAACTCCATCACTGCCACATTCGATTTGTTGCATATAGACCTCTTCGGCCCAATCAACAAAAGGAGTATAGGTGGTAGTTGATACTGTTTAGTTATTACGGACGATTACTCACGTTTTTCATGGGTTTTCTTTCTAGGTACAAAGGACGAGACGACTTCCAAGCTCATCGGGTTCTTAGACCAAGTGGAGAATTCATATGTAACAAGGGTTAAACGACTTCATAACGATAACGAAACAGAGTTTAAAAACACTGTAATTGGTGTATATTGCCTATCGAAGGGCATAGTGCATCAATTTAGTGCACCTTATGAGCCACAACAAAATGGGGTGGCCGAACGGAAAAACAGGACATTGATTGAGGCAGCAAGGACCATGTTATCGGATTCAAAGCTTCCTACCATTTTTTTGGGGTGGCAGTGAATACCACATGCAATATTTTAAACCGGGTCCTTACTGTCAAATCTTTGAACAAAACCTGTTATGAAGTTTTGAATAAACGACCACCTAAATTAACTGGCTTCGAACCTTTTGGGGTACCATGTACTTTACTGAGAAGAAAACATCAACCTAAGTTTGGTGAAAAGGCTGACGAAGGATACTTCCTAGGTTATGTCCCGAACTCACCAAACAAACGAGTTTTTAACAAAACTAATGGTATGGTAGAGATTGTGTATAACATTGAAGTCACAAGTTATACACATGAACCCCAAATAGGTCCGGAATGGATTTTTGACTATGACAAACTGTTTGAGTCATTTAACATTCCTTTGGATGAAAATGCAGGTACAATCGAAAAGGACATGGCGTCGTTAAATTTGAATGACGAGGGTCATAACTTTCCGAGGACCAGTTTTCAACCAACAACTGAGCCTACTTCAACTGAAGATGGATCTCCTGAAGTTACTGATTCTGAAGTGCCTACAAACGATAATCAAACTACAGTTTCTAACTCTGAGGAAAATGTCCATGAGGAACGAAATGTGGAGTCTGAGGTTGTTCCACCGTTAGGAGAGATACGATCGAATTTGGGAGATAATCTGAGAGTTGACGAGATAGAGACATCTAGGATCAACAAGAACCATCCTGTAGAGAGTATCATAGGAAGTCCTAATGCTGGTGTGAGGACTAGGAGTAGTTTAAATAACAACACTGTGTTGTTGTCGATGATAAATGACTCCGAGGCCTTTCATACCTGCCTCTATTCATGCTTTATCTCGCAAGTAGAGCCGAAAAATGTGCAAATGGCACTAAAAGATAACTCTTGGGTTGAAGCAATGCAGGAAGAGCTTTCACAGTTTAGGAAACTAGAAGTGTGGGAGTTAGTTCCATTACCTCGAGGGGAAATAGCAATAGGAACCAAATGGGTTTTTAAGTGCAAAAGAGATTATCGGGGTATAGTCACTCACAACAAAGAAAGGTTAGTTGTAAAGGGTTTCAACCAAGAGGAAGGAATCGATTACAGTGAGGTGTTTGCGCCAGTAGCAAGGCTGGAAGCAATTCGCTTGTTTCTGGCTTTTGCTTCCTTCAAGGGTTTTAAAGTATATCAGCTGGATGTTAAGAGTGCTTTCCTTTATGGGAAAGTGAAGGAACTGGTGTATGTAGAACAGCCGCCCGGGTTTACAGATCCGAAATATCCAGACAGAGTATATCGATTAGATAAGGCTCTGTATGGATTGCATCAAGCACCAAGGGCATGGTACGAGACTCTATCCAACCATCTGTTAGAAAATGGGTTTGAAAGAGGAAGGATAGACAGTAAGCTGTTCGTGAAGAGAAAAGGGGAACACTTCATCTTGGTACAAGTGTACGTAGATGATATCATTTTTGGATCATCAGACGAGCAAATGTGCAAGGATTTTGAAAAGGTAATGAAGTCAAAATTCGATATGAGTGCAATGGGTGAGTTGAATTTCTTTCTGGGTTTGCAAGTTGACCAAAAGATGGAGGGGATGTTTATCCATCAAATGAAGTATGTCTACGACATATTAGAGCGCTTCGGGATGGAAGGGACAAAACTGACAGCTCATTTCAGCACGCCGATTCAAGTGAATCACAATTTCGGACCGGGTACTGAAAGTGATACCGATGTGGATCCGACGTTATATCGGGCCATGATTGGGTCACTTATGTATTTAACTGCTCCAAGACCTGATATTATGTTTGCTCTTTGTATTTGTGCAAGGTTTCAAGCTAATCCTAAAGAGATGCACATGAAAGCTGTGAAGCGGATTCTACGATACCTCAAGTCGAAACCAAAGCTGGGACTTTGGTATCACGCGGAGGGCGATCTGGAATTGGAGGTATTCACGGATTCAGACTACGGAGGATGCAACTTGACGCACAAGTCAACAACTGGAGGTTGTCAATTCCTAGGAGGGAGGCTCGTTTCCTGGCAATGCAAGAAACAGACTTCGGTAGCCGTGTCAACATGCGAGGCCGAATATGTTGCTGCTGGTAGTTGCTGTTCACAGGTTTTTTGGAGACAACAACAATTGCGAGATTATGGTCTGGCTTATACTCAAACTCCTATTAGGATAGATAACCAATCTACAATTGCTATAACTAATAATCCAGTTAAACACAGTAAAACAAAGCACATAGACATAAGACATCATTTTATATGTGATTGTGCTGAAAAGAATTTAATAAAGCTGGTAAAAGTGGAAACGGATGATAATAATGCAGATTTATTTACCGAGGCTTTTGATAAAACACGTTTTGAGTATTTGATTCAACTGAATGGAATGCGTAACCCAGAGTGAATTGACCTTAGTAGAGTTTTTATTTCTTTTAATAGCTGTAGTGTTTCTTTCTTTTTATAGTAAGTCTAGTAGCTTAAGATAGTTTCCTTTTATAGTAAGTTAGTAGATTACTTTATTTCCTTATTTTATTTATGAAAAACAAAAGAAAAAAGAGAGAAAACCATAAAAAGTTCAAAAAAAGAGAATATCAGAAAAAGGGTTAAGTCTTAGACGCATAGGTTCAAAGTGACGAAAATTAGCACAGTCTTTACAATCTCTAAGTGTTTAGCTTTCACACATAATGCACCTAAAATTCTAAGTGTCATACTTTATCTAGTTTGATATGTTGGTAGACATAATACATATAGGGAGTCTCATGGCTAATAAAATAGTCAAGAAAAAAATACAGACGTGTCACTAACTTAGATCTATGACCAACTGGTCTTAATTTTTATGTTAGAGACATACAGACTTTGATATAAATGAGGTATGCAAAATCATGATATTGAATTGAGAGTCAAAACAAGTAACCTTGTTGTACGTAAGTACAGACCTGTTGCCTCTGTTTTGATTCGAGTTAGCAAGATAAGTCGCTCTGTTGTACGTCAGTACAGACCTGTCACTGCTGTCTTGCTAGCTTTAAAAAAACCTTAAGAAAAACTAAGACACTTTGTTGTATGTGAATACAGATCTGTGTCCGATGTTTGCCTTTTAAAGAAAGTTTGCAATACCAAAAAGTTATAATCATTGTGTGTATGCCTTGATCATAAAAGTACGTCGAAGTATGAGTCACGTAAGAAAATTTCTTGATAAATAAAAAGGCCAAGGGATATCCTGAAGTGTAACATGTTTCAAGGGAAAATAATACCAACAATCGGCTAGAAATGTATGTCACGACAAACAATAAAAGGAATCAAAAATTCCTAAGTGTGAAAGTTTGAATACTGAAAGGGCGTATTTGACACCGCTATCTGATTGAACCTTTCTTTGACAATACTCGACAAAAATGTTCTAAGTGTTAAAGTATAGGTTGTAAATTTTTAAATAATATAGATTAGTCTAAGTTTAATTTTTGTTCACAATTTTAACTTTAATTTATTTGTATTTTATTCTTTACTTAATTTTTATTATTTTATTTTTTTACTTAGGAAAAAGGTCAAAATTTATAAGGGTGCATTCCTAGTTGAATAAAATAAACATTGCGTGAAATCTTGTGCTTTGGGTAAAAGATTTGGCATAGTTTATTCCGTTACACGAAAATGTTGAAAAAGTAGAATTTAATTCAAAGGTTTTCGAGATTTTCAAATTTCAAAGTTAAATTCGAGTTTAACCAAAATCGAATACATATTCGAATTTGCTGATAAATTCGAAAGTGGACAAACTCGAGAGTGGTTGGTATAAATAGGTCAACAGTGATGGTCATAAATCACCTACTTTCGAATTTGCTCTTTCGAGTTTATTAACAGCGATTTCGAGTTTGTTGCTTCGAGTTTGCCGTTTTTCGAGTTTCATACTATTCGTCGAGTTTTGTTCATTTGTGTTCGAGACTACTAACCAATCTAGGTATAATCAACTGTATTGTACAAGATTTAAGTGGTTTTAGACTCCATTTGAGCCAAAATTGACGGATTTTGAAGTTTTAAGGGTGAAAAGTTTGCATTTCAAAATCACAAACTTTGAACCGGTGAAACATCAAATTGACCAAAAATATCTTTGATTAGAACCTATTAGGACTAATGAATTAAATTTTCTAAGTCTAGAATGGATTAAATCTTGGATTTCTGTTGTTGTCCGTTCCGACACCTTTGAATTTGTTCTTAAAATCGAATTTGATGGAGGCTTCGAGTTTGTCACTAAACTCGAAGATGCCTTTAAACTCGAATAAAGGATAGTTTCGAATGTGTCTTCGACTTTAATGTTATATTCGAATTATTTTCTTAAAATGTAAATCAAACTTGTAGAAACTCATAGATGTTAGATTTTGTACTTATACTAGTACAAAATAAAACAAATCTGAATTTAACCAAGTTTATGTCTATTTAATAATTTTAATATCTTATATGTTGTATTGTGAAGACATGGCAGATAGAATTTTCGTTCCTAAGCATAATATGGTCATCTCTTCGGACCATGTGATTCCAGAGGCTCAAGCCTACCGCCAGATGGTGGATTTTTTGGTGGGTTCAAGAATTTCTTATGCGCTGTCACATAATATTCAGATAGTCATCCCTTACGTTCGTCAGTTTTGGGATCATCTACAAGTAGACTGTACTGTCACTCCGACAGTATTAAGGACGAGGGTCGCTGGACACCCTCTAGTGTTTTCAGCGGACATGTTACATCAAGTTTTGCAGCTAGGATCTCAAGAACAAGAGAATGGGCCGATTGACTTCCCGTTATCAATCAGGCAGGTAGCTTTTGTTAGAATGGGATATAGCCTGGACGTGGCTAAGTCCTCTTTCATGAAGAGTGGCCTTATAGGACAATGGCGATATTTGGCACACGTTTTTATGGTTTGTTTTGCCGCCAAGAAAGCAGGTTTTGATTACATTGTCTCAAAGATTCAGTCAGGGATAATAGCATTGGTTCATAATCAAAGGTTTAGCTTCTCAGAGATGTTCTTTACCGAGTTTGTTCAACAAATAACAGCTCCAGACAGAGAAAGATTTCTGCTTTATCCAAGATTTGTAATGATGCTGATCAGACATTTTCTACCGAACCTGCCACAGCAGAATTAAATTCAAAGTGTTGCGGTCATAGACAAACAAATATTTGCTGATTGTTCAGCTCATCGAGGAAGATAAGCTATGCCAGTGGAGGCACCACTGTTTGGGGGCAGTAGTCAATCCAGATTTCCAAGTTGGGGAAGGTGACAACTGGGCAGGGGATTTACAGGTTCCACAGCAACCGCAGCAACAACAGCCGCGACAACCAAGGCCTCAGCAACAGAGAAGGAGGCAAAGACCGTCTGCAAGACAAATTCAGGCTGCTAGGCCTTCCACAAGTCAAGTACAGGAGCCAGTTGTAGTACAGGAGCCAGTAGAAGTTGGTACATCAGGTGCTGAAGCTAGTACTTCAGATGTCGCCCCTGGAAATGATCAACGGGCGGAAACTTTAGAAGAAATATGGGCAGCTGGGCCAAATTCAAATGAGCAGATTACTGTTGAGCTCGTTGGGGAACTTTTGGAACCACTGGAAGGTGAGGTGGATATTTTTCAGCAGATCGATGACTATGTCCCAGTGCCAACTGGTGAAAACGAGTCGATGTCAGAGTCTGAATCAGAAGAGATGGAAGAAATTGAGGTTGAGAAAGAAACCGAAGATCCTTCTATTCACATACGAACTTATGGATCGAGGATAGTGGTGATAAATGAAGAAGCTACAAGAAGAAGAGCTTTAAGGGAGTCAGAAGACTCAGATTTTGAGGAAGAAGAAGTAGTTCCGTTGGTGCCCAGGCAAAGGGCCAAAAGGCATAGGTTCATGCAGGGAGCTTCCTCGGCCTCTGCTTCTGAGCCAGAAATACCTAAACCTCCACCCGTTCAAAGAACCATTCCACCACCACCACCACCTGTTCAAACATCCATCCCCCCACCAATCATTCCAACTCCCATCCAATCAATTCCATCCACTTCATCAACCTTCGCAGATAATCAAAGGTTTTCTGTGCTTCGGAGCAAGGTTGAATTCCAACAAGTCCAAATCTTTCAGTTGACAAAGGCTCTCGGCGAAATACAGAAGCATAATGCCAAAATCGACATCGAGAATGCTGAGTTGAAGAAAGTTGTGGGAAAAATTGAGGAAGAGAATCTGGACCTTAAAACTTTTGTTGCCGATCAAGCTGCTGAGATTTGATCGATGCGATCCCTAATTGAGCAACTATTGAAAAATCTAAAGGCTCAGGGGGGGACGAGTTGTCGGGATCCGGAGGAGCAGCAAGGGGGAGATGATGAAGGCGATGATCCTAGTGCACCAAAAGAGAATGAGCAAGTAGATTTTTCTACTGCTCTATATGCTGAAGTTCAGGGGGAGCCTAGTCAAGGTAGAACAGAAGGAGGAGAAGCAAGTTCCTCAATGATCACAGAGAGTGAAATGCATAAAATGATTGAAGCATTAATGGACATCGAGGAAGATCCACTAGATTTTGGTTTTGATATTGAGGATGAAATGGAAGACCTGGAAGAGGGTGAGATCGTACCTAAAGACATAGCTGACTGGAAATCTGATGATGAGATCTATGTTGATGAGGACGATGAGGCGAATGAGATCATTGTTCAACAAACCCCTATCACAGATAAATACGTGACAGAAGGAAATAATATGATTGACATAGAAGTAGTCAAAGCTGCTTTAAATGCTGAATCATCAATGGAAGAGCCTGCCAGAGAGCTTACAAATGAAGAAAAAAAGAAGTTGTGGTTCAGGGCAGTCAAAAAGGAGTTAGAGCTGAAGAAAAAGATGCACGTGCCGGGTGCTGGAGAGCTATCAGGAAATATTTTAAGCTGGTTCTTTGATCGAGAACTGCAGCTATTCATTATCAAATGAAAGGATAGCCTCCAGTATCTCAGAAGAAGACTGAAAGCTTTCAACTCCTTGCCAAAGGTTGAAATAAAAGCGTTAGCATGGAAGGAGGTCATAAACATCGGTGACGACCCTTATGCTGAAATCATAGCTAAGATCATTAGAAAAGAAGGGAGGTCGAGAAAATTTGAAAGGCTCAATCCAAGGGTTGGTAAACGAGTGATGGACAATACTCGAATTGACCCTCTAACTGGTAGACCGTGGATGAAAATCCAATATAAACCAGTTAGATGTCTGAAGAAAGTTCCTCTCAAGCCAATGCCACCGAACGTTTTGAAAAATCTCAATTGGTGGTACGTGGAAAGCGAAACAGGTGAAGCGGTGATGGAGGACTTTGAAGAAAAAGTAATTCAAGGATGACATGCAACTGCTCTACACTCATCGAATCTCAAGTGATGCACATATGGAATATGAGGCTAGAAAGTATCAGAATGTAATTAAAGTATGTGTTGAGCAAGGAATGTATGCTGGCAGCAGTTTTAATAAACCAAGTACTTAAATAAAATGTAAATAGTTAGAAGCCATCGTCAAGGGGGTGTCTGTTGGTACACCCTGTGTGACGATAGCAGTCTAAGTGTAGTAGCATTTTGGTTCAAGTGATATTTCAAGGTATTGACTATTATCTAGTGTTTGATATATGTGATTTTGTGTGTTTGATATTTATTGATTGTATGTTTGAACTTGATGTAATGTATTACAAGAAGTTCAAACATAAAGTCCAAAGATTAATTCAAACATAAGTTAAACATATAATCAAATAGAAGTTGACATGTGAAATTCGAATTTAGCATAGATTCGAATTTAACATAGTAGTCAAATTCGAATTTGTCTTGAGGACAAACTCGAATGGGCCTTGGGCCTGGATTCGAGTTTGTCCATGACAAACTCGAATGGGTCTCTATAATTAGGGATTAACTCGAATGATTAGGAGACTTTTGCAGAATTCGTTTGAGATTAAACAAAAAGGCGATCTCGAGTTTATCAGGGTTACTAGAGTGTTTTTGGAGAGAATCATCGCGTAGGTTCATTCATTAGTGTTCGTACAGCGCCATGGTAGTCTCCATGTTCCGTGAGTGTGATTTATCCGTCAAGCCGCTAACGAGGATTCCGCACTCGTTGGTGTGTGTCGCGTCTAGATAGATCTGTTAGTGTAAGACCTTACAATACCCGCACCCATTCCAAACTTTGATCGGCCATTCGTAGAAGTGACAATGGGATGTTCATCACTTGGACACTAGGGATTTCCTTTGGGATCTTTACTCTTTCGAGGGCAACTGTCTTATTAATGTCCGCTTCAGGACTTTCATGTATATTATCGTCGTTATCCATGGCAAATTGCTTCGTCTTGAAGTCTGATGGTTTGGATAGGTTACCATCATAGCCTATGGAGTGAATTTCTTGGAGTGTCTGGGCTGGGGTTGGAATGGGGGCATTGGAATATTTGGTGACGGATAAGTCTTCTGTGGGTAGACCGAGAATGTGGTGGATGGCTACAAGGGTTAGGAGAATTGGTACAGAGTCCATTTTAGTGGTGAAATGAGGGACTGCCTCATTGACAAGTGTCAGGTGGTGCTAGAATTGCTGAAGGTAAATTATGGGTACGGAGATGGCGGTAGTTAGGGAATTAAAGATGGGATGACCTTTGAGGATATCAAAGTGATATCCTCAGCTTCAGAACGGAGAATTAAGAGGTCTAATTGCAAATTGTGAGGAGCAAACTCTGTGAATTTATCAGCGGAAAGAAGGGTATGCTTTGGCAATTTTGGTTATTATTAGGGATGGGAGGATGGGGAATAGTAAGGGTGATTTGGGGATCCATTAGTCCTGTAGAAAAGCAACACATTTACTTTAGCAGACTTGTGTAAAGATGATACATTGATATTAAGTCTGAAATAAGTATGAAATTGAACCCGTCTATTCTGTTTAAAGCATCATGATGTTTATCAATAGAATGTATCCAAAGTCATTCATTGAGAGACCAATGTTAGAATAGACGTGTTCACTCAAACACTTATCTGAACTAGAACCAATGGTGCCAAGGACATGAAATGTTTATTTTGTTTTTGATTTATATGCAAATGAAAACAATGAAGAAAAAATGCTAAGTGTTGAAATTTGATTCATGAACTGAATTTCGGATGCAGGAGAACCGAATTTCGGATGCGATCGACACTCGGGTGATGTGATTCGAATTTCTAGTGGAATAGAAACTCGGATGGAATGAGGCATGAAAAAGTAAAATTTATTGAAAAAACTAAGTATGATAAAACATGTGGGGGAGCTGAATCTCGGATGGATCCGAAATTTAGGTGTAAATGATTACTCTAAACACTTATGCTAAAAATGAAGTTACAAATTTCAGAGTGGGTCTGAATTTCGAGTGGACCCGAATTTCGGGTGGCCCAAGTCAGACACTTAGATTTATAGAATATATAAATGATATCAAAGGGAACCGACCGAATTTCGGGTGATCCGATGTTCGGGTGGACCGAAGATAAAAGTTACATATTCTATAAGTTGTCTGGCAAGGGATCCGAATTTCATTTGGCCCAAGTCAGACACTTAGATTTATAGAATATATGAATCATGTCAAAGGGAACCGACCGAATTTCGGGTGGACAGAAGATAAAAGTTACATATTTTCTAAGTTGTCTGGCAAGGGATCCGAATTTCAGGTAAGCAAAATTCAGATGGGATTCATTGAATATGAAACAATTTAGTGTAAAATTTATACTAAGTGAAGGGCATCCGAATTGCGGATGGATCCGAGATTGGAAGAGTCATCCGAATTTCGGATGTACCCGAGTTTACACTTAGAAAATTTTGACATTTAATGAGTTCATGCACATGCATACGTGTATAGTACAAAATTTTCACAAAAAAGCAAGAAAATGCAGTTCCTAATTTTAGGAATGATAAGGAACATTTTACTTAACTCAAGTAACTTATAAAAAACAGATTCACTAACCTAAAAATGTAAAATCGAGTTTAAAACCCTTAAAATATTTGAAAATTCCAAAGGCGTAAATGGAAGTTAAAATTCAAAATAAAGTGAGAAATGGGTTACCTAATCGTAGATTAGACGAAAAATGCAAGAAAAGCGAGAAGAAATGGTTGAGAAATGTGCTTATAAGCTTGACAGTCAGTGACAATGGTGGTTTGAAGGCGTCATCTGAGAGGAAGGAGGATTGCGTAGTGGTGAAGAAAGGAAATCCATCTAAAAAAAGGCAGGTCGGGTTGGGCGATGACCCGCGTGGTTTTAGTTCAGCCGGTGGGCCAAACCACACAACAAACTTAAAAAAATTAAGCCAAATCTTAAATGGGCTAAACTAAACTTAACTAAATAAAAAATTGGCACAATAAAAAATGTTTTTTAGTTTTATTTTAAAAAAACCCAAAGACACAATTATCTAATAATAAACTAAACTCAACATCTTTTTAATTAATCTACTAAGTAAGAATTAACTACTTCAAAAAATTAACAAATACATATAATAAGTCTTTTTGAGTTTTTCAGAATATTAGGCACACATAAAAATAAATAATAGAACATAAACTTTTTTGTGTTTTTCAGAGTACGTTAAAGTTGACTTAAGAATAAAATAAAATAATATAAAATAAAGTACAATTAACATCCTAAGTTACTCCCCTTAAAATAAACATTTAACCGTTTAGATTAAACCCCAAAGCCCTATAACCCTATGAAATTGCACTACAACAAAATAAACTTATAGCAACATGAGAAAAGTATTGTGTTAGGCCTTAAAAGTGTTGTTATAGGCCTAATGTGACACTTTATGTAGTGCCACCTTAGCCAACGTCGCCTTAGGTCTAAAGCGACACTTTCACTAAATAATGCAACACTTTTCAAAAGTGTTGCCATTATTTTATAAATGCAACACTTTTTGTATTCTAAAGCAACACTTTTTAATATGTTGCCATTATTTTATAAATGCAACACTTTTTAAATGCAACACTTTTTATACTCTAAAGCAACACTTTTAATTTATTGATACCAACTTATAGCAACACTTTACTTATCAAATTCAACACTTATCAAATTGTGTCATTATGTAGATGCAACACCATTATCAATCTATTGTAACACCTTTCTTATTCTTTTTTATTTAATACAAATACAATAAATTACTATATTGATTTGTAATATGATACCAAGTTCAATAATATGAATTAACAATAAAAATAATATCATATTATTCAAATTGTATTCCAACAATATTAAGGTCTAACAAAAAATAATCATAATGAAATGTACAAGCAACACAAAAAAGTCGATTACAATCCCAAAACATATATTCTTAAATCCTAGACTCGAAATTTCTTTCATATGAAGTCGTTGCTTCATTTCTTCATCTTTGCATATTCCAAAAGAACGTAGCCTGAAACATATAAAACCAACACACAATATTGTTAGTGTGTTTGGTAATTTAAATGATTGAAAAAAAATTATAAAGCAGAAAATCTCTGAAACATGCACTTCGAATGTAAACTAACTGAATATCAAGTGTAGTGACCTGTGTGTATTGAGTCCGAGACTCATGAAAACAGGCAGCCCTAAGCATGAAATTGAATATTAGTAGTGTGTGAGTGTGTGTCCTTCATTTAAAAACAGCCCCAACATATAATATTAGTAGTGTGAGTGTGTGTGTCCTTCATTTAAAAACAGCCCCAACAACCTAAAATGAACGAAAAATGAAATGTATTTGTGTGTTTAATAAGCTGCGAAACAAAAATATAAAAATCACACACTTGTATGCAGCAACAACTATGTATATTCAAGTGCGTGCATCTTTAATTTAATTAACAGCAGCAGCAATGTAGTATGTAAATGTATGTGAGTGTATTAAAAATGCATTTATGTGTGTGCAACATGTATACTTAATAGTGTGTGTACTGCTAAGAGAATCTTGCATATTTATAAAATAATTGAAACTTGAATCATTAATCAAGAGAATCTTACATATTTACCATTTGCCAATTATTCAAACGGGCAAGAATTTGTTGTTATATGCGATTCCTTTCCAGGATAGCCAGATGGCCTTCGGCCTTAGCATTTTATCATGTTTTATGCTTATTGATGATGTAGAGTACTTAGTCGCCCCTTATCCTTCAATCTTTGCTGCTGAATGTGTTAAAACAGAAAGATAAGTCTGGTGTGTTTGTGTGTCGTGCGTATTTAGCATGAAAAGAAGGACTCCAAAACATTAGAAGTCTCAGAGTGTAGTGTGATTAAAACTCTGAGTATAGTAGTACTTAACAGCAGCCCTCTTTCTAATCTGAATTCATATAATTCTAAGTGTTAGTGACGGTGCAGGTCTGAGATTTAGGCAAAAAAAACATGAATACTTACACAATTTTGCATTATTGTGCAGTCCAAAAACACAGCAGCCTTCATGGAGTTTTTGGTGCTAAAAATGCACCTTTCAGCCTTGATTTAAGCAACAAATGGACTCCAAAACCTTGCATATTAATCCATAAACATCTAGCTTGAATTCAACACACATTTAGCCCTTTTTAATAAGCAAGGACAATTTTACCACATCTTTGGTTTTGACTTCTGATTTAAGCAAGGTCCAGAAGCTAGTAAAAAAAAGTCATCAACAACAATTAAGAATTGTTTATAACCTTAGTTGCACCTTGTAATATTGGCTACGTAGTTAAACAAGTAAGTAATTCTTTTCATCTTAGTGATCATAAGACGCAAGTTTAACATTTCTAGGATTTAAAAAAAAAACTTTCACAACACAGAAAATTTGATTAGGAAATATCCATATACCACCCATGGAAAAAACTTCTGGAGAATAGAAATCTCTATAGCCAATATTAATCAAGAACATATGACATGCCAACAGAATAAGCAAACATAAACCAAAGAAATTAGAGGCATTTTGTGGACAAGTTATGATTTCATAGAAATATTAGCTATTTAGCAAAAATGAAAACTCAAAAGATTTCACTCAGGGCATATGATTTCATTGAAATATTAGGCATTTTGTGGACCTGCATGGGCCACCAAGCAAGAGATAATATACTTAGATATAACCTACCCCTAAAAAGGTTCTAATTTTCTCATTGTCAAAAGCATAAAATTGTCAGTTTAAGAAGAAAACTATTACTTATATGATGAACAACTATTACATTTAAAGGGCATAACAACACAATACATATCAAATATTCAACACCAAGTAGAAGGTTAAGATTATAGACATCTTACATTTTTTTTCAGTGATCACCAATCTAGTCATATGGGTTCAGAGGTGCAGCTAGAATTCAAATTAACCAACTTACCAATCTCTGAATTAAAAGCTTTATTCGAGATGAAAAAAAAAACGGACATGTTTATCTTAGGAGTTGAATTGAATGGCCAGAACCTTGACTGCTATCAATATTTTCTCCTTGCAGGAAAACAATTTTAACATGGTTACATTTCCTTTGTTTCCTACTAAAGATAACTCTTCGTGACAAGCAACCTTATCAAATCGTAAACATTTATCATATACGAATAACAACAATAACAAATGTATATATATATATACATACATACATATATATATATATATATATATATATATATATATATATATATATATATATATATATATATATATATATATATATATATATATATATATATATATATATATATACATATATATATATATATATATATATATATATATATATATATATATATATATATATATATATATATATATATATATATATAAGAACTAAACAGAACTTGCAAAAACATGAATAATACAAGAAAAAGAAAAAAAAAACATGTAATCAAATAACTAGAACCCTAAGGACAGACCCATGGACATATGACTTTCAATACCTTTTAGATTTAAAAAGGAGCAACACCAAACGAAACAAAACCACTTACAATTCACACACATCACAAAACCTGGAAAAAGACAACAGCAAGATTCCAAGACATCCGGTCAAACCAGTTGAAGCATATCGTTAGTGTGTTTTCTAAATTATAAATGATAACAAAAACATTATGAAGCAATCTAGTTGAATGACAAATAAATTAAAATACGTATATAAAAAGCTTAGTAGAAGTCTATAAACTATGTAAGAGTTAATAAACAAAAGACTAAACTAGTCATCAGGGCCGGTCTAATCAAAGTTAGCAAGATTCACGTATAATACAAATGATAAATGAATAGCAAAAAAAATCCGGTCTAATCAAAACGTGGACTTTGAGTTACTACTAATATGAATACATGAACTTTGAAAATATATACAAGTTGAATATGTTTATATATATATATATATATATATATATATATATATATATATATATATATATATATATATATATATATATATAATATTTATCACATATATAGACTACAGGTCTACATACAAACGCACTGCACACATATTATATATATATATATATATATATATATTCATTCGACTTGAGCCTCTGTATTTATGAAGCAAACACATAAAGAAAACATGCATATGGCCTGACTCGTGAGTTACATGACATTTAAGTCATTCGACTTGGATTACTTGGCAAATTATCTAGCCTGGGGATCTTCCGGATGGTTGACAGAAAAACAAAAAGGATTGGCAAATTTTCAAAATCTGTTGAGCCTTGTGACTCGGTATAACATTTAAGGCCATAACTCCCATGGCTAAATAGTCAGCTATAGCCCAAAGGCTCAATGATCTGGGGAATAAATGTTGATCAGAGTTAGTATGATTTATATTCTTATTCATGAAGTATCCATCATTATATAAATAATGAGCCCAGCAACTTTTAACATCAATTGCAAAACTCAAAAATTAAATTTCTCAAATCTGAAGAAAAGACCAAGGTGATGATTCTGCCCCACCCCAAAAACTTCTAAGCATATGTCCCAATAAAGTCAAACTACTTTGTTCTGCATCACCCAAAAAGAATATTATGTGTTAATCCTATACATGCATGACTAACACAGCAATCAAAGAACAAGATTTTGAAGAAAATCTGTTGAGCCATATTTAAAACACACACATGAACTCACAGATACACAACTTTGTTTTAATTGAAAGACACGCATATATATACTACATACAAACACACCCATGAAACATAATAAAACTACAACATACCAAGTAAAAAACATCATTTTTAATTATCTGCAAAACCCATGAAATGAACCACCCTGAAGCACACCGAAGTTAATTTCATTTAAATTTGTAGTCATAGGCAAGAAAAAGATTAGAATTACGGCACACAGAATACACAAATATATGTACGCTTGCTGCTGGTTTTATGACTTAAAGATGCACATAATTGAAAGCATAGTACACCCACTCATGAAGGCTTGTTGAACAACCAAAGAATTTATGTTTTGCCATGTCCAGTCACTACCTCCTGCTGATCACATTCCTGTTTTTAATAGGGTGAACACACACATGTATTTGAGCAGCAAGAACAACAACAAAAGGAGATGAAATCAAAATCAGAATTTTTCTTGTACATTGGGTTTTGACGACAATACTCATTTCATCGTTTGTACCTCACTTCATTTAAAAAACTCACCTACTAACAAGAACCAATTACAAATTTGAGAATTTGAAATAGATTTCTGAAATAGAAATGAACAATTCATGACTATATGAGTAGCAAATCTGAAACTAACATCTAACATTAAACAATTTGATATGTTACAAATCTGAAAATAAGGAGAAAAATATATACCTTTGAGGAGTTGGACCAGAGAAGGAGGGTTCTGCTGCCGCTAGGGTTCCGCCGTTGTTGCTCGACGGTGAGGAGGAAAGAGAGACAGTGGGTCGACAGCGAGTAGGAAAGAGAGACAGTGCTGGAAACACAAATTAAAATCAGAAACAATAATGTAAGACAAAAATCCACCAAGGAACCACCAAATGAAATCAAAATACGTTCTAAATCAAGAACTTTAAAAAAATTTAAAGATAACAGATATCATCAACATTTCAAATGCTAGCAAAAATCCATTATTGTTCTCGAAGCGTACCAGAAATCCATCGATGTAACATCAATCGATGCTCTTCGAAATACGAAACAAGAATCAATACGTACCTTGAATTGAAGACTGAAATCGGTTCCTTCAATTAAAGCTTGAAATCGAAACCTTAAACTCGATTTGGAACTCAATTAGAAGAAGTGGTGCAGATCTGAAACATTCAATAATGATGGCCTTCGGTTCTTCGGTGGTGTTGGCTTTCGGCTGGAGTAGATCTGAACTTGGCCAGATGAACTCGATCTGGAACTTGACGGTGGTCATAGCCTTCGACTAGAACATATTTGAACTCGACCATACGATGGTAATTTTCGGTGTCGAAGGAAGTGTAGAGAAGGTAGCGATGGTGTTGGTTCTTCCCCGTTCTCTCTTTATCTGTTTCACACCTGCTACATTAATGGGAAATTAATAAGTTTTTGTTTATTTTGGTTTTGAATTTTAGGATTTATTATGAAAAAACCTACATGTTTTCATGTTTTTTGCATTTTCGTCCGTCCATGTTATTTTTTACCATAAAAGTTCTCTAGTAATTATTTTCTTTTTGATTTAGTGAAATTTGCACATTAGAACCCGATTTTTCAGTTTTTTAAAACCCGGTTCACAAATTTATAACCGGGGTCTAATGTCCAAATTTCACTAAACCAAAAAGAAAAGAATAACTTAAGATTTTTTATGGAAAAAAATAACATGGAGGGATGAAAACGCAAAAAACATGAAAACATATTGGTTTTTTTCATAATAAACCCTAAAATTTATTTATTGTTGTTATTGGTACGAATATCAAATCATGTTGCTATTCTTGGTGATGAAAAAGTTGGTGGTGACCTGATTAACTAGTTTAGCAAGTCAACATGGCTACAAACGGTAAAATTTACAAAATTTATTGTTATTAATGATAAAAATCAAATAATATTACTATAATTGATAAAAATTTAAAAATTTGTTGCTATTTTTGGTAATAAACCCTTTATACTTTATAGCAAAAGTCGCCGCTTGACGGTGAGGAGGAAGGAGAGACAGACGTCGACGACGATGAACGGGAGAGGTTGGGGGTAGAGAGATCAATCCAAGGCGGCGCAGATGGGGCAGCCAGGGGTAGAGGCCGCCGAGAGGTTGGGGCGAGGAGTGAGGCTAGCGAGGGGAGAGAGGAGAGCGTAGGATGGTTTTTTGCGAATGAGATGAGTAACGAGGGTTTTGGGGCCTCTCCGTTTTCTATACGTGTGATATTTTAAATTTGTAACCAATTTTCTAATTGCACTCTTATTTAAAAAAAATACAACATGTACTATCAAATCTTGTATTTTATTAATCTTAACAAATAAGACATTGAACTTTTGTGTACATTTTTTAATCAAAATTACAAATCAAGAATTAATTGTACAGTCAACACTTTAAAAATGTCATACTTTTTTCATTATAAATGCAACACTTAAAAAAATGTTATATATTTTTTAAAATGTGTTGCATTTTTTCATTATAAATGCAACACATTAAAAATGTGTTGAATTTTTTTCAATATAAATGCAACACACTAAAAATGTGTTGCATTTTTTATTGAAATATGCAACACTTTAAACAAATGTTGTAATTTTTAGTAAAACTTGCAACACTTTAGAAAATTGTTGCATTTTTTTAGTAAAAATGGCAACACTTTAAAAAAAGTGTTGCATTAAATCATTATATGCAACACTTATTGTCAATGTGTTGCTTTAGAGTGAACTTAAATAAAAGGGATAATTGCGTAAAAAACCCTAAAGTTGTACCATTTTTGTAATTAAAACCCCTAACCATTTTCTGTTGCACAAAAAACCTTTAACCGGTAAAATATTTTGAAATTAGGACATTACCGGTTATAATAGGTTAATATGCTTACATGGCACATACATGGCGTCCACATGGCAAACCCGACTTACGTGGCGCCTACATGGCACTACATGTATAATTCTTAAACTCAATTTTTGCATAAAAAACCTCGAAGTTGGTGACTTTTTCGATTAAAACCCTTAACTATTTTTTCCATCTCTAACCAACAATAATATTTACATTTTCTCTTCTTCTCTACCTCCGGCAACTCCGATTACTTCATCCCATCTTTATGTTCAGTGTTGTTTATTTTATATATGTATGTATGTTCGATTAACTTTTGCCATTTAATTTTGAATTTTAACTTCAATTGTACCGATGGAATCAATTTCATTTTGTGTTCACGAGTTGCATTTGTAGCTTCAGCTTTATATTCAATTTCGTTTATTTATGTTCCATTTTAAGCTTCTGAATTTCGTTTATTTATGTTCCATCAGTGAAGACTCGATTTTAATTATCTTTGTTGGTTGGAGGTTTTTTATCAAATGAAAAATGATTTGGGGTTTTAATTGAAAAAACTAAACAAGTTGGGGGTTTTTTACGCAAAAATCTATTTATAAATTGTACACGTCATCAAGTTGCAACAGGCTAAACCGGTTGCAAGTCAGATTTTTTGAAAAAAACTCAAATTTACAAAGTTTTAATCGGTTGGAGGTTTTTTGTGCAATGAAAAATGGTTGGGGGTTTTAATCGCAAAAATGATCCAACTTAGAGGTTTTTTGCGCAATTTCCCCTAAATAAAAAAGCAACAATTTTTAAATGTGTTGCATCAAAAGGGTTGCATTAGCTTCGATTTGTAGTAGTGTTGTGACAAACATGGATTTATTTAGCGTCCCACTCAACTTCGAACAATTCACATAGCAACTTTCAGGATCATTAATCATTAAATATATACATAGATGAAGAAATATTGAACACAATTTTGTGACACGTCCTTTAAATTAAAATAACAGATATTTTAGAAATAAATGAATTTCAAACAATTTATTGTTTGAAATATAATTATTTAAAGAATATTTGGAATTTAAATAGAAGGTGGATTCAACATGTCGATTTGAGATACTAAGAACTAAAAACGAGGTTCGTCTATTAGTGAAAATATTAGCAAGTTGAAATTTCGTGCCTACAAAGTATAGTTCAATTGTTCCTTTTTCTACATGATCATTAATGAAATGATACCTGATGTCTTTTTGTTTTGTTCGTAAGTGCTGCACGGGATTGCAAGAAATGGCAATTGCGTTTCCGGAATCACAATATATTGGGATGTTGGTGAGAGAGAATTCATAATCACGTAACTGTGTTCTCAACCACAACACTTGAGAGCAACAGCTAGCAGCTGCTACATACTCAGCCTCGGCTGTGGATGTGGAGACACAGTTCTGCTTTTTGGAAGACCAACTCATCGGTCTGTCACCCAAAAACTGAATCCCGCCTGAACTGCTTTTCCTACCTACTCTGCAACCTGCAAAATCAGCATCTGACAATGCGGTAAGATCAAAATTGGTTCCCTTTGGATACCATAGACCAAGATCGGTGTACACTTAAGATAATGAAATATACATTTTACCGCAGTGAGGTGTGATTCTTTCGGGTCGGCCTAAAAACGAGCACAAAGAGGTGTAGAGAATATTATATCCGGTCTACTGGCCATAAGATAGAGTAAGGAACCAATCATCCCTCTGTAAGTTGTGTTATCGACACTTTTTCTGGCAGGATCAGTGTCTAATTTACAGTTTGAAATCATGGGAGTTGCGATAGCCGTGGAAGAGTCTAACTTATACTTCTTGAGTATGTGAAGAGTATACTTCTTTGCGTCATTCCTTAGTATGATAGAGCCTGCTCCGGTGGTTGAAGCCTTGAATGACCTAGACTGGATAGTAGCAATGTAGAAAGAGCTCAACCAGTACGAACAGCTCAGACTATGGCAGTTAGTTCCCAAACCAAAAGGCCGAGCCATAATCAAGACCAAGTGGATCTTTAAGAACAAACGAGACGAAAACGACTTTGTGGTAAGAAATAAAGCAAGAATAGTCATCAAAGGCTACCGACAGCAAGAAGGCATTGATTATGACGAGACCTTCACTCCAGTTGCACAGATTGAAGCTATTAGAATTTTCTTTGCGTATGCGGCACACAAGTACTTCAAGGTATACCAAATGGACGTCAAGACAGCCTTCATAAACGGTGAACTTAATGAACAGGTGTATGTTAGACAACGACAAGGATTTATTTTTGCACATAAACCAACCATGTTTATGTGCTAGATAATGCCCTCTATGGTTCAAAATAAGCACCTCGCGCATGGTATGACAGTCTTTCTAATTTTTTTTACCTCTATTGGTTTTAGTAAAGTTGTGGTGGACACAACCCTATTCCTTAAAAACAAGGCCCGCACATAACGCTAGTCCAAATATATGTAGATGATATTATATTTGGATCTTCTGATCGTAGGTTTTTTAAGGATTTTTCATCCCTAATGGAGTCTAGCTTTGAGATGAGTATGACGGGGGAAATGAATTTTTTCCTCGGATTACAAGTCAAACAACTTCAAGATGAGATATTTGTGAACCATTCGAAATATACTCTTGACATGCTCAAGAAGTATAAGTTAGACTCTTGCACGACTATCACAACTCCCATGGCTACCAAAGGGCCTTTGGCCTGGCGGTAAGAGGGTGGAGTTATAAGCGAAAGGTCAGGGGTCCGATTCCCGTTAGAGGCAAGTTGAAAATTTAGGTGGAGTAAGTCTTGAGGTAAAGGAGTAGTTTAGAAGTAGGAGTAGGATAGTTTGCCGTTAAAAAAAAAAACAACTCCCATGGCTTCAAAATGTAAGTTAGACACTGATCCTACCGGAAAAAAGTGTCGATAACACAACTTACAGAGGGTTGATTGGTTCCTTACTCTATCTTATGGCCAGTAGACCGGATATAACGTTCTCTACATGTCTTTGTGCTCATTTTCAGGCTGAACCGGAAGAATCACACCTCACTGCGGTAAAATGCATATTTCGTTATATTAAGGGTACATCCGATCTTGGTCTATGGTATCCAAAGGGAACCAATTTTGATCTTACCGCATTTTCAAATGTTGCTTTTGCAGGTTGCAGAGTAGATAGGAAAAGCACTTCAGGTGGGGTTCAGTTATTGGGTGACCGACCGGTGAGTTGGTCTTCCAAAACTCAGAACTGTGTCTCCACATCCACAGCTGAGGTTGAGTATGTAATAGCTGCTAGCTATTGCTCTCAAGTGCTGTGGATGAGAACACAGTTACGTGTTAATAGATTCTCTCTCACCAACATCCCAATATACTTTGATTCCAAAAGTGCAATTTCCATTTCTTGCAATCCAGTGCAGCACTCATGAACAAAACACATAGAAATCATGTATCATTTCATTAAAGATCATGTAGAAAAAGGAAGAACTGAACCATATTTTGTAGGCACGGAATTTCGACTTGCTGATATTTTCACTAAGGCTTTAGATGAACCTCGTTTTCAGTTCTTACTATCTCAAGTCGGCATGTTGAATCCACCTTCTATTTAAATTCCAGATATTCTCCAAATAATTCTATTTCAAACAAGAAGAAAATTCTTTATTTCTAAAATATGTGTTAATTAAATTTAAAGGTTGTGTCACAAAATTGTGTTCAGTATGTCTTTATCTATCTATATCTTTAATGATTAATAATCCTGAATGTTTCCATGTGAATTGTTCAAAGTTGAGTGGGACGCTAATTAATTCTAGGTTTGTCTGAATTTCAAAGGGTAAAAGAGTTTTTATGGTTCAATCTAATCGGGAAATTGTTTACATGAGGGTGAGTAAATCAGGATATGTAGCTTACTTTCTTTATCTTAATTTATTTTAATTTATTTTATCTTAGTTTATTTTTAAGTTAACTTTATTATTTAGGTGATATACTCTGAAAAACACAAAAAGATTTTATGAAACTTTTTTGCGTGTGCCAAATATGTTGGAAAAACTCAAAAAGATTTTTATTATATGTCTTTGATTCATGTTTGTTTACTTAATTTTTACTTGGTAATTTAATTAAAGAGAGAAAGAAAATTCATATCGTTTCATAGATTCCTCCAATTGTTCATTCAATACATCATGGACCACGATGATGACATACAAGATGGTTGCCCTTCAACATGTCAAGATCCCGAGGGAAATTCATCACCTTCAAGTTATGAATATCCCGTTGACACTTCTACGAACAGCTGATCAAAGTCAGAATAGGAAGTGGGTATATTAAAAGGGAGTGTATTCGGATGAGGCTCTGTCTTAACCGACAGAGCCAACCACATCCGAAGGTGAGCAAACATTGAGTGAGGCTGAGGGAGTACAGGAGGCTATCGAAAATATTCTGGGTTCAGGGGAGTGGGAGATAACTGTTGTGAGGGAGGGAGAAGCTGGTGAGAGGCTAGAGACTGGTGATTCTGAATGCACCATCTCTGACCCTTTGAGGGCTGAGGGAGTAACAACTGAGGGAATCAAAACACCACAAAGCCGGACAACCCCGCAAAAGGCCCCTAGTCCAGTGGTCGCAATTACCCAATCCAACCACTTAGAACCTGTTTCACAACACGGAGAGTTTACAGATATGCCATCACCCTATCATTCGGAGAGGGGAGATGTTGAAGTAGGTCACATGACGCCCCCAGTGACTGCCGTTCAATTGAGCACAACTATTCCCCACCACATATCACTCAGCATGACACCTCCGTGACGTCCCCTCAAATCAGAGACGCCTCCGTGGCGTCTCTAGCAACTTCCAGATCTGCACTCCCAACTGGGAGGAAGAAAGGACGGAAGGAAGCTTTGAAGCTGCCACACCAATACCATCCGCATCAAGTCATCAAGGGATAACTCCCGCGATGCTAATGTCCGCTCTGCGTGATGCCGATCTGGTTACACGGGCTGACTTGGACGACTTCAAGGCAGCTTCAGAGGAACAACATTCCTCCCTTCTCTCTTTATTGAAGTGTAAGGGTGTTGCAACTCAGGAGTTGCCACCAGGAACCCAATTAGTCAAATCCACAGTAGTCATCCAAGAGAAGATTGCAACGACCGCAACACTTTTCTCTGACCAAATCGAAAGCCTTAAAAGGCTATTTCTGCGAGTCAAAGAACAAATGAATAAAAGGATGGACAGGCTGGAGTCAGCCGTCATTGATTTGCAAACCATGTGCAGACCTCAGGCTGAGTCTTTAAAGAGAAACATGATGACCAGAGGGACCCTTGTCATCCTGAGGGGGAGAAATGCCCTAGAATACAGCCAGAGGGATAGTTGCAAAGTGTACGGGGAGAAGAGTCTGAGTAGAGTGGGGAGAAACTCCCAAGTGCTTCAGGGGGTCAAACCGAAGACGACATTATGGTGATGGTAATTTATGAACCTCCTTTAGATCAAATCGAAATCATCTTATTGTCTGATATAGACTCTGAGATTGATCTAGACGAACGTTTAAACACTCCCAAACCTGAGCCAGAATCACCACAAAAATCATGCTCTTCGTTTGATTTCCTGAACTCCCCAACTCACGTTCCACAAGAAGAAATCATGTCTGCTCTGAAAGCCCCTACCCCTCCTCCTGCACAACAGCCCACTTCTGAACCAACCACAATACCCCTAGTCCAAATATCGTCCGCCCAATCCGCTGAGACATCATGTCCTAGAACCGAAGACTCCTTTGAAAAGGTACCTGATGTAACCCCCATATACAACATAGAAGACCTGGACTGGGTCACATGGTATTCGAAGGGCAAAGTACATACTCTTCCCGCTAGCGAAAGAGATGCCCTAAGGCTCGACCATCGGAATCGAGTCTATAAAATGCTTAAGATTCCAACTGCAGAAGTTGAGCCCCCTCCAGTTCAAGGGCTGAAACAATATTTGATGAACTTAAAAGCTTAGGATTTTCAACAACCATATCTTGAAGAGAGATTTAAGATGGCATTCAGGAAAAAGTCGGGTATGTGTAGCAGACGTCTGTTGATGGAACTTAGTGATGCATCTAGAATCAAACAAGCAGAATAAAACCAGATGATGCTGAGGGATAAGAGACCAAAATCTGAATATTGGTCAATGTCAAAGATTATATAGATAATGCCCATCTCCATGTACAAGTGGGCCCGTCTATTCACACCTTCTTTCAACATCAGAAGAGAAGACGAGTCATCGCAGCTATATCGAGTATTCATGGGAACTTAACAAGGAGTCATATTTTTTTAATAAAAATTGGCAGAAGAAGTTCATGCGTTTTGAGGAGTTGTCCAGTTACTCCGATGGCACTCTATGGTTAGTAAGAGCAAAGCTGAATGGGAGACTCTAGGAGGATGATGCCCAGACGGTTTCTGAACTCAAAATGAAGCCAAAAGAGATGTAGGATCTCCTCAACGTAGTAGAGCTTATTAATGACAGGTTGAATGCTCGACAGGTGATTAGAAGATTTGTCGTTATCCTTGGTTTACGAGAATCTGTAGAGCAAGCCTGTCATCCTCCTCAATGATCGAAAAGGTGGAGATTATTACATTCTAAATTTCAATTATGTGGAGTTTATTTTGTAATAGTTAGACGTATTTTATGTCCATGTAATTTTATTTCTTTCCTTTGTAATTTATTAATTTTATTTAGAAGTTGAAGGTGTAGCTTGTAAACTCCTTAAACTTGCATTTAATATTTAAGGGAAACTATGTCTTATTCTTATTTGAAATATACGGCCGCCGCATTTGTGAAACAATTCTCTCTGACATTATTCCTCTTCGATTGAGTGTGTATTCTCATTGTTTGAATAGTATTATTATTTTTTATGATTGTGAGTGCAAAGATTATTGAAAGGGATGATTTAACAACTGGTACCAGAGCAAGAAGAATGGATTTCAAATTGAAAAAATCGTGCTCTTCACAAAATCGTCCATATATTCATACGGGTTTTCATTCTTGATCTCAAAATAAATTGTTCTTTCCGCTTTATTTTGGTAGATCTTTGATCGTTTGATGATTATTAATTAATTCCTATTATTATTTGTGAAGACCTCCCTTTACGTGTTATTCCTCAACGTCTAGGTCCCACATATTGCAACACGATGTCAATCATGACTAAGATAGAGTAATTAAGTTGCAGAATTATGAATTACGGTACAAACATTTTAGGATAAGTTTAATTTTAGAACGGATTACAGTTTTCAAATTAAAGTTATAAAGGGTACAAGACTAATCTAATACATGTCACCATACAATCAAAACAAATCTACCTGGACCACCACATTTATCATCTTCAAATCTGTACCAAAAGGGTCGTTTGAGTAGTAGTCTATGAAAACTTTAGGTTGATCTTGGAAGACCTAAGAACTAGGTCCGGCAGGTGCTTTTCCCTTTTCTTTTCCTGCAAAAAGGTTTAACAACAACTATAAGCACTGCTTAGCGAGAATATAGATTTATCAGATTACATGCATTTCAACAAGCGGATCGTAAGTATCTAGCATGATATATCTTGACTGCCGCTATAGCCACGCATGATTGAGACATAGTAAATCAGAATTGGATGATGTCCAGGCCACGCTCACACTTTTAGTGGAAGCTATCCACTCAATACTGGGCTAGCTACCAGGATACATCGTGGGGGGAGCATCGGAGTAATCAATACCAAGTTCAATAGAACTGGCGACATAGCAAGGTCAAGAATAATTGACCGACAAGGCTAAACATGCTAAGCTGAATCAATACATCAAAGATGCGAGCAATGATGAAAGCATAATTAAACAAGGTCATGGTATCAATATCAACTTATAACAATAACTGAATGGAACTGTAAGTGCAATGTATGCAGAATGATAAGTCAAATAGCCATCATAATCCACAGAGCATCACCGAATCATGTTGAGCACATGTCATAATCCAGCTGAGCATAAATTTATGCCATGATAAACTATCATCAACAAGATGTCTCAACTGGAATCAAGCATGTAAAACTGAATATCTATAACTCACAGTTTACTGAATTAATTTGAGTTGTTGACTTTATCAAGCAGATTTCTCCACCACCTGACTTATCTCAGGATTCAATCTTTGACTTTCTGGACTTTAGCTTGGCTTTATAAACTCTGACACACTGTTCAGTATTTTAACTTTATTACTTTGTTCAGAATTTATTTGAACCTGTGCAAAATTTTTATCATTGCCAGAACATTAGCTTTAAACTTTAATTGGTCATGATTCTGATAACTCGTCAATATTTATGTAATTTTTCAGGGATATGTATGACTTTTATTAAGTCATTAAAATTTTATTTTTCATAATTGTATTTTAATAAACATAAGTATATTACACGCACTTACTTAAGTTTTGTAGATATGAAATAAAAACGATTAGACTAAGATTTGTTATTTAAAGCATCCGATATGGGCCATCCGAATTGGGTGATCCGAATTCGGATCGGAACAGTGTCATCTGAGATTGGTCATCCGAGACGGCATCCGAGTTTGATCATCGGAGTTCGATCATCCGAAATTCGGATACACACATCCGAGTTCGGGTTTCATCCGAATTCGGTGCCATCCCAATTCGGATCCCAACACTTAGAAATTTTCATAGATTGTTCTTGATGTTGAAGTTCGACACATTACGGGTTTTTATCAAACTTTTGCCAAACTCATTTTTATTAACATGCAATCAAATTATATTATCATTATTGTGGTAATTCTATACTATTTTCCCCATCTTAAACATGTTAAATCGTCCAAATTTCTCCAAAATAGAGACTTTTTATCAAAAACACAAAACTTTATGAAAACTCAGATTTATTGCATTTTTGGACGATTTAACCAACGATTTTAATTTCTGTAACTTCTAAAAGCTTCAATATACGATTTAAAGCCATTTGTTTCTAACATGCAACATCACTCATGTTTTAAATCTTAGATTCGGTTTTTCTCAAAACCGAACATTAAACCCTTGTAAATTCGAAATTTTAAGTAAACCTTACCTTGAAATCTTGTTGGTTCTCGATTGATGTTTGTTTGTAACTTCCTTGACTTAAAATCTGAATTTGTTGCAATTAAATTGATGATTCTTGATGAAGAATTGAAGAAGCCGTAGGTTGATGAGAGAGAGAAGAGAGAAAATTGAATTTTCTTAAGTGGGTGATAAATGAGCATTAACTCATTTGGGGTTTATTTATATTTTCAAATTTGTTAAATGTACCATTTAAGCCCTACACTTTTATATATTACATCTCTTTTAAATTTGATCATCTAAATAATATATAACAATTATACAACTTAATTAAATAATTTCATTACTTAATTAAATTGCAAAACAATTGATAAAAATAACATTATTGAATGAAATACTGAAATTACAAGTTTGGTTAAATGCTAGGTTGTTAGAGAATGGGCTCCATCACGCACAAACTTCGTCCTCGGAGTTAGGTATGTTCGAACACACTCAGATATGTGACTTTCATCACTTCTCTTGACTCCCAAGTCAGATGTGAACCTTTGTGGTGTTTCCACTGAACGAGCACCATCTGTACCTCTTTATTTCGAAGCTTTTTGGTCTTCGAGTCCAGAATACACTCTGGCTCTTCAACCACGCGAAGCTTCTCGTCAATTTTTACATCAACATGTGGTATCTGCACTTTTCTTTCATCAGCTAGCTCTTACGCAAATGACTAACATGGAATACCGGATGTATTCCCGCTAAGTCTGTTGGCAATTCAAGACGATATGATTGATTCCCTATCTTTTCAACGATCTTGAACGGACCAATAAATCTCGGAGCTAGCTTGTTTCGCTTTATAGAGAGAATTTGTGCCAGTCTATATCTACAAGATTTAGCTTTGGGAATCTTGAAGATAAATCAAAAACCCTTTGGGAATAACTTCGGTGATGTACATTTGTGCTAGTCTATCAAGAAAATAAGTCTCTTTCATCGGTATAAAATGAGATAACATCATTAAACGATCCACGACAACCCAGATGCAGTCGTGCTATCTTTTGGTTTAGGCAACTTTGTAACGAAGTCCATGGTTATATGCTACCACTTCCACTCAGGAACTGGTAGTGGTTGCATATTCCCAAAGGGTTTCTTGTGTTCTGTATTAACCATCTGACAGACTCTTCAGCTTTCAACAAACTGACGGATATCTTTCTTCATTCCTAGCCACCAATAATCAGATTTAAGATCAAAGTACATCTTTGAACTGGCAGAATGAACAGATAACTTGGACTTGTGGGCTTTAGATAGAAGAGTGTTGCGAATTGAACCATACTTAGGAATCCAGATTCGGTTTCCCTTGAGACATTGAAGTCCCAATTGATTCATAGATAGAAATTATAATTGCCCTTTAATATTTTCAGAACAGAGATTTTCTTCTTTCAGCGCTTTGGCTTGAGCAGATTTGATGTCTTCAATAAGATTAGAAGAGAATACAATGGGAGTTAGGGCATAACAACACTTTTCTGGGTAGACTTTTCTACTCAGAGCATCCGCGACTACGTTTGCTATGCCGGTATGGTATAGGATCTCGCAATCATAGTCCTTGTTGAGCTCCATGGACCGTCGTTGTTTCATGTTCAGATCCTTTTGTGTAAATAGATGTTTGAGGCTTTTATGGTCAGTGTGAAGCTGACACCTAGTACCATAGAGATAATGGAGCCAAATCTTCAATGCAAAGGTAACGGCAGGCAACTCAAGATCATGAGTTGGTGCACTTTTCTCATAATCTTTTAATTGCCTTGAAGCATAAGCAATGACTTTTCCTCTTTGCATGAGTACACAACCTAAACCTGTACCTGATGCATCGCTATATACAACGAAATCATCATTGCCCTCTGGTAAGGCTAGGATTGGCGCTTGTATAATATTTTGCTTTAGAGTATCAAAAGCCTTTTGCTGTTTATCTGCCCATACAAAAGGAGTATTCTTTCGTGTTAGCATGATAAGTGGTACAACAATCTTCGAGAAGTCCTTAATAAATCGTCGGTAGTAACCGGTCAATCCAAGGAAACTTATGATTTCTAAGGCATTGCGAGGTATTTGCCACTTCTTAACGACCTCGACTTTGAATGGATCAACTGAAATACCTTCGCCGGATGTGACATGGCCAAGGAATTGAATCTATCGAAATAACAAAGTAGAATTTCAAGTTTTTATTCAGAAAAAGAACGCTTAAGAAATAGGTCGAGACAATATAAGATTATACCTGTCTCAACCAGAATTCGCACTTTGAGAATTTTGCATAGAGCCTTTCTTTTCTTAATAACTCTAGCAGCTGACGCAAATGGATAACATGATCAGCCTCCGTTTTGGAGTATATCAGAATATCATCGATCAATAGGATAACTGATTTACCCAACATTGGTCTACACACGCAATTCATGAGATCCATGAACACCGCTGGTGCATTTGTTAGACGAAATGGCATTACGAGAAATTCGTAATGACCATATATGGTTCGAAACGCTGTCTTTGGAGTATCTTATTTGTGACTTTTAAATGATGATACCCAGAACAACGATCGACTTTGGATAAGTATCTTGCTCCCTGTAGCTTATCAAATAAATCATCGATTCTGGGCAGGGGATATTTGTTCTTGATGGTGACTTTGTTCAACTCACGATAGTCGATGCACATACGGAGAGTTCCATCTTTCTTTTTAACGAATAAGACAGGTGCACCCCACGGAGATGAACCAGGTCTTATAAACCCTTTCTCTAACAGATCTTGCAATTGCTTTGACATTTCCTGCATTTCTGCAGACATAAGTCTGTAAGGAGCTTTGGCGATTGGAGCCGCACCAGGATCTAACTCAATGCCGAATTCGACTTGACGTTTTGGTGGCACTCCAGAAATATCTTCGGGGAATACGTCTGGGAACTCACAAACGATAGGAATATCAGTTACAGTTTTCTTGTTGACTTCAACAACAGATTCAAACGAGACAAAACACATATTTGAATCGTGACCCTTAGACAAATATTTATGCGCTTTCTCAACAGAAATGAAGCAATGGGCACCTTTTCGTTTGTCGCCTTTGATTTCCAACACTCGGCCGTCTGAAGACTTGATTCTAATAATTTGACGGTTGCAGACGATAGTAGCCTCATTATTCATTAACCAGTCCATGCCGATAATGACATCAAACTCTTTTAATGGTATCGGAATGATATCGAGGTTCAGCCCTACGTTATCGACAAGTAAAGTGCAATTTCGGTACACAAAATCAGCCATAACATAATTGTTACTGGCTGTCTCTATATCAAGTATAACAGGAAGCTTTGAAGGAGATTTAGACAGTCTTCTAGAAAAATTAGTCGATATGTATGAATGACTTGCACCGGAATCAAATAGCACGCGAGCAGGTATTGAATTTAGTAGGAACATACCAGTAACAACATCTGGTGTTTCCTTTGCTTTCCGCTGTTATTTGAAAGGCACGAGTTCTAGCAGTTGGAGTTGCAGCCGAGCTTTTCATCATAGAAACACCAGCTGACGACTGTGATTGGCATCGGCGTCCACTCTGACTTTGATACATAAAGTGTCCACGCTTCGCACACTTTGCACATCCAAGACCCCGCTGGGGACATTCTTCACTGCTGTGGCCGATCTTGCTACACACATAGAAAGTAACATCATCAGGATTACACAGCCCCATGTGTGATTTCCTGCATCTTTTGCAAAATCTTGGTTCATTCGTGAAAGCATAGGCTTGAGCCTTTTGAGGCGAGCTGTACTGCTGCGATTGTTGGGGTTGTTGGGACTAGGATTTGTTGGGCTTGAAGAACTTGCCGAATCTTTGCATCTTTGGGGGAGAGGGACATGTCGGGTTTGTCTGTGGAGCACTCTAAGTAACTCTTATACTTCATCACGTTCATCAGGTGTCTACATCTCGGGTTCAGACCTCCACGAAATCAGTTCATCTTTCTTTCCTCAGTGGCTACTTGATACGAAGAAAAGCCACAGAGCCACGAGAATTTGTGCTCATTCTCGTCTACTGACTTGGTACCTTGAGTTAGTTGCATTAGTTGGACCTCCATTTTGTCTTGCTGGTCAACAGGAGAATACTTCACGTTAAACATATCAAGAAATTGGTTCCATTCTAATGTCTGTATGACCTCTTCTCCATAAATACATCTCTGTGTCTTCCACCAGGCACGAGCAGCGCCGACAAACAAAGCAGTAGCAAAACTTACTTTCTTTGAATCTAGGCAATCTGAGATTCATCAGATTTCTTCAGTGTGACTGATCCAATCCAAAGCCTGGATTGGATTTACGGTACCCTCAAAGTTCAAGGCAACACTTGCTTCAAAATCATTAAACATACAGCCATTCGGCTGTTCAATTTGGGTATCAGGATTAGATTTATCAGAATCAGACTCATCATTTTGGGCTTGTTTATCTTTTCGCTTATTCTTCGTATCAGCACGTCTCTTAGCTTCGGCCTCATCTCTGCCCCGAAACTGTTCTTGCATATTCTTATTTTGTTGCTCAGATTGTTGGGCTAATAATTGTTGTACCATCTCAAACATCTGTTGGGGAGTCATGTTATTGGGGAAATCACCTGATCCTGACATCTTTACTGAAAATTAAAGTCATGTAACTATTAGTTTATAGACTTAGAGCTATGTACACTTCTTCCCGTCCTAACAGTCTGTACATCCTATCTCAGTTCAAACCACCTAAATGATTGATACTTATGTATTGCTTCAGTTTGAGATCAAGTATTACCCACATAATACTTGATTCACTCAAACTATGGCTCTGATACCTTCCTGTGACGACCTCCCCTTACAGGTCAGTCCTCAACGTCTAGGTACCACATACTGCAACACGATGTCAATCATGACTAAGATAAAGTAATTAAATTGCGGAATTATGAATTACAGTACAAACATTTTAGCATAAGTTTAATACAATTTTAGTACGGATTACAGTTTTCAAATTAAACTTATAAAGGGAACTAGACTAATCTAATACATGTCACCATACAATCAAAACAAATCTACCCAGACCACCACATTTATCATCTTCAAATCTTTACCAAAAGGGTCGTTTAAGTAGTGGTCTATGAAAACTTCATCTTGATCTTGGAAGACCTAAGAACTAGGTCAGGCATGTGCTTTTCCCTTTTCCTGTAAAAAGGTTTAACAACTATAAGCAATGCTTAGTGAGAATATAGATTTTTCAGATTACATGCATTTCAACAAGCGGATCGTGGGTATCTAGCGTGATATAGCTTGACTGTCGCTACAGCCATGCATAATTGAGACATAGTAAATCAGAATTGGATGATGTCCAGGCCACGCTCACGCTTTTAGTGGAAGCTATACACTCAATACTGGGCTAGCTACCAGCAAATGTCGTGGGGGGAGCATCGGAGTAATCAATACCAAGTTTAATAGAACTAGCGACATAGGAAGGTCTAGAACAATTGACCGACAAAGCTAAACATGCTAAGCTGAATCAATACATCAAAGATGCGAGCAATG
Source organism: Centrapalus pauciflorus (assembly GCA_020465985.1). Classification (NCBI taxonomy): domain Eukaryota; kingdom Viridiplantae; phylum Streptophyta; class Magnoliopsida; order Asterales; family Asteraceae; genus Centrapalus; species Centrapalus pauciflorus. The sequence goes on from JAANYP010008229.1 coordinate 133,728, forward strand.
ATGAAAGCGTAATTAAAGAAGGTCATGATAGCGATATCAACTTATAACAATAACTGAATGGAACTATAAGTACAATGTATGCAAACGATAAGTCAAATAGCCATCATGATCCACAGAGCGTCACCGAACCATGGTGAGCACAGGTCACAATCCAGCTGAGCATAAATGAATGCCAAGTTAAACTATCATCAACAATATGTCTCAACCGGAATCAAGCATGTAAAATTGAATATCTATAACTCACAGTTTACTGAATTAATATGAGTTGTTGACTTTATCAAGCAGATTTCTCCACCACCTTACTTATCTCATGATTTAATCTTTGACTTTCTGGACTTTAGCTTGGCTTTATAAACTCTGACCCACTATTCAGTACTTTGACATTATTACTTTGTTCAGAATATATCTGAACCTATCCAGAATTTTTATCATTGCAAGAACATTAGCTTTAAACTTTAATTGGTCATGATTCTGATAACTCATCAATATTTATGTCATTTTTCATGGATATGTATGACTTTTATTAAGTCATTAAACTTTCATTTTCATAATTGTATTTTAATAAACATAAGTATATTACACACACTTACTTAAGTTTTGTACTTATGAAATAAAAAATGATAAGACTCAGATTTGTTATTTAAAGCATCCGAAATTGGCCATCCGAATTCGGATCAGTGTCATCCGAGATTGGTCATCCGAGATGGCATCCGAGTTTGATCATCCGAGTTCGATCATCCAAAATTCGGATACACACATCCGAGTTTGGATCTCATCCGAATTCGGATCCTAACACTTATAAATTTCCCAGTTTGTTCTTGATGTTGAAGTTCGATACATTACGGGTTTTTATCAAAATTTTGCAAACTCATTTTATTAACATGCAATCAAATTATATTATCATTATTGGGGTATTTCTATACAATTTTCCCCATCTTAAACATGTTAATTCCTCCAGATTTGTCAAAAATAGAGACTTTTTATCAAGAACACAAAACTTTATGAAAACTCAGATTTATTGCATTTTTGGACGATTTAACCAACGATTTTAGTTTCTGTAACTTCTAAAAGCTTCAATATACGATTTCAAACCATTATTACTAACATGCAGCATCACTCATGCTTTAAATCTTACATTCGGTTTTTCTCAAAACCGAACACTAAACACATATAAATTCAAAATTTTAAGTAAACCTTACCTTGAAATCTTGTTGGTTCTCCATTGATCTTTGTTTGTAACTTCCTTGACTTAAAAATCTGAATTTTTACAATTATAAATTGATGATTCTTGATGAAGGATTGAAAAAGCCGTAGGTTGATGAGAGAGAGAAGAGAGAAAATTGAATTTTCTTAAGTTGGTGATAAATGAGCATTAACTCATTTGGGGTTTTTTTATATCTTCAACTTTCTTAAATGTATCATTTAACCCCTACACTTTTGTATATTACATCTCTTTTAAACTTGATCATCTAAATAATTTATAATAATTATACTACTTAATTAAATAATTCCGTTACTTAATTAAATTACAAAACAATTGATGTAATGAAATAACCTTATTGAATCAAATACTGAAATTACAAGTTTTGTTAAAAGCTAGGTTGTTACATTATTTGGTAGTTTTCAACGTGATTTGAGTGTTAATTTTTGATCTAAGAGATATTTTATTATTTCTTGTTTTATTCAAAATTTCATAGTGATTCATCGTAAATAATCATAGATTTGTAGAAATTAGAGATCGAAATTTGTTTAAAAAGTGTTTATTATTATTTACGAGCAATAAGGGATCATTTATTTGGGTTCTTACATCATTTGGATTTGGATTTTTGATGTTCTGAGTATTGTTCATTGTGTTCAACATCAGTAGTTATGCTACGTTTTTTCCTGAGAATTTTGACTAAGTCAAACTTCGGGTCCATTAGAAATTCGGACCATCCATTCGAACTTCGGGCCATCCATTCGAATTTTAGACCATCCATCCGAACTTCAGACCACCCATCCAAACTTTGGACTATCCATCCAAACTTTGTATCATACATCCGAACTTCGGACCCTACATCCAAAATTCTGACCACTCTTCACACCAACCTTCAATTTCATCCAAAATTTTGACTTTCAGTGCGTCCAGTGGCCATAACTTTTGACTGGAATATAGTTAGAGGGCTTACCATATGCCGAAACGAAGTATGAACCGAGATCTACAATTCTAGAATTGGAAAATCCAATTTGGGCAATTTTCGAGGCCTAATTCGACTCCCGAAAAACGTTACGGGCATTTTTCTGTAGAGAACCTGAAAAATCAACGTCCAAAAGCCATTTCTGATCCAAGTTTCACCAAGTTACCAACCTCGGATACATCTGCAGAGCTTCAAACTTGGATATCTACCCTGAGACAATCTTCTGATCTTTCAACCTCGGACTGATTTGAAAATTTCGATCCTTCGCCCATCAAATTTCATATCAGGAATTTTGGATTCATCAGCATCCGAACTTGTTTTTTTATCTGAGTTTTTCCAGTTTCCAATCTAGAAGATCCACCGTTTTCACTTCACAATCATGACTCAAGGATTTTCCACACCTGAGAAGACTATCGAGGTGGAGAAAGTTGATATATCTCCAGTCTGTCTCATGAACCACTACAAACAGGTATAAAGTTCTTCATCTTCGTCTATTTTATTTGATATACATTCCTTATCTGATTTTAAATCTAGTGATGAATTTGATAAACTGCATGCTCAACTACATGAATTAAAGAATAAATTTATTGCTGAAAAATATCAATCCACTGTGTATAAAAATAACTGGTTGAATGAGCACGATCTAGTAAAGAAATTCTTGCTTGAAAAGGTAATGGCTGAGGATAGGAACACGTACCTTAAGAGTTGTATTGATACAACCACTAAGGAAAAAAGTTATTTCAAGTCAGATCTGTCTGTTCTTTAAAAACGCTTAGAGTCCTTAAAAATAAAAAACTTTGACAATCAGAGAAAATACAAAATGATTGAAGAAGAGAGAATAGGTTTGTACTCACGGATCAAAACTCTAGATGATGAATTTCTAAAAAGGGGTCAGACTGAACAAACAATTCATCTAAATCAACCCAAAGAAATAGGTTTTATCATTCCAAACAAGGAATTGGTTTTAAAAATCCTAAGTATTTAGAAAATGTTCAATCAGTGTTACCAATATTTTATGATAGAAGGTATATGGGACGCGGGTTCAAGTCTTTCTGTTTCCAATTATCAGAAGAAGTCTTAACCTAAGAGGATGAGAAAAGAAGTGAAAATGAAAAAAGAGTAATTTCAATTAACTATGAAAGGTTGAACGAAAGTTAGCCTTATAGAGTACCCACTCTAGAGGGGGACTTCTTTTCCAGCTATTCATCAGCTGAAATGAAAGAAGAACCTGTTAAACCAATCCCTCCTCCTTACGTTTCTACAAAAGTTCTTTAACACAATATAAATGTTTTAGAAAAGGAATTAAGGACATCACGAGAGAAAGCCCTTGGTTATCAAGAAGCTCTTCCTAAAAGCGAGGAAAAATTGGTAAGACAAAGTTTTGAACAAAGTGTAGAATTAACCATCTTCAAAGAAAAGTTTGACACAGTTTCAGAAAGGTGAAATTCTCATTTAAAAGATTCAAAAGTTTCTCATCCTGTCAAAGTCCCGCATGCATCATCTGACAAAGGTAAAGCTAAGATTGAAGTTCCTATAATCATTTTGAAGGTGAGGGTTCAAAATCTTCAAAAGCTAAGGTTTCAATGAACGCTAAGGGTAAATCCAAATCTTCCAAAAACCCACTCACCAAGGAAATTTATCTAAGTCTAAGTCTTCCAAACGTACTGACTCTCATTGTTTTGTACCTACAGATCATGCAAGAAGGATTCCTAAAATAACACCTCTTGATTTTCAAAGTTTCTTTGTGAAAAAGGCAGTTATGCCTGAATCTTTTTATGAAAATCGATAATCGTGTTAGTGTGCCTGAAAAGGATGTTGCTAGTAATTTTTTGAAATACTCTTTTTGCAATCTGTTTCAATTATGTCGAAAAAAATTTTGGCGTGTTGTCCCTGAAATGACTATGTTTGTACCTTATCCTCAAAAACGGAAACGCCGCCAATCTAAGAAAACGAAAGTGCATGTCTCATCGCCGCCTGAAAAATTGGAAAAACCATCGCTAAAGGCAAAGCCTAAGCCAATTCCAAAATCACCAAAGGCAAAGGTAGTTCCATTACCTATTTCAAAACCAGTTGGACCCGTATACAAATGGGTGCCAAAAGGCTCTGCATCTAAACCTGTGTCAAATGTTAAATGGATTCATACTATTGTGTTGTTACATGACAATGGAAATCCAAAATCTAACAAGAAAGGACCCATCTTTCGATGGGTACCAAAAGTGGTTTAAATTTAGGCAGATGGTTGTCAGATCAATTCAGACTGAAACCCGGACTTCACTGAAATGGCTTCTACTTACTTTCGAGTAGAACTGGTTCTTCAAAGCAATGATTTTTGCATCAAGACATATCAGAAGCCGTTCTTTCATGTTTACATGGTTTCTAAACACCCAGTTTAGAACTTGTAGGTCCGCGACTTCTCTGGAATTTCCCTACTTTTTATGCTTATCAGTTTGTGTTTGAGCTTCGTTCTTGAAATTCACTTATAACATTTGTCAGGATCTAAACTTAACTAACCAAGACTAACTGATTTGAATTTGTCAGAGTATAAATCAATAATCTTGCTTTGAATCAAAGTTTAATTGAGAAGTTTGCGGAATAACACTCAATTATTTTAACAAAAGCTTTTAGAACTTGTAACAGATAAACATAAATAAGTAAATCAAAATTGCTTGTATTGCTAACTTCAATGATTACAATCACCTCTAATCTGTTTGATTAGACGAAGAACACAAATTGTTCTTAGGGTTTTACAACCTTAGAGGCTTATGAAAACTCAAACAAAAAGCAATTACAAACTTGAATATGCAGAAAAATTACTTTTTAATAGAAAGACCTATACTATATATTTATAACGCTTCTTGATTTTTTTTCATTGAAGGACTCTGACTTCTCTGATAGTAGATATGCTGGAATCTTTATGAAGATATCGTTTCCTGAATATCAGCACTTTCTGTTTATGAAACCGTTGAGCAGCTTGAATCTCTTTGCAGTTTGAGCAGAGCAGCTTGAGTGAAATTGCTCTGGCAGCATGAACTTTTACACTAGCAGCTTGAGATTCTTCAACTAACAGCATGAACTTTGTACTTACATAGAAATTCTACTAACAGTATGAGAAGTCTAACTAACAGCTTGAACTACTTAGAGTATTTCCCAATAATCTCCCCCTAACTTAAATTCTTTATACAAGACTTTAAGTTCTACAAAAATAAGGAAATAAACAAGTATACTATTATTTGCAAACCAAGCCTTTCAAAAACTTACAACTGTGCAAGTTTCTGATTGACAGCCTTCAAAAATTCTCTCTTCAAATCTTCTCTATCACAGTATATTCTTACTGACCTCATTTGAAGTAATATAGCCTTTGGAAGATCAACAAACTCAAACTTGAAGAACATACCAGATCCATCTGTAAATCTGATTCTGTAGGTCTTTGATTTGACAAACAGATCAACCTGTTTGACCTTCATCTCCTTTGCATTCTCTATATCTTTCCTTATAGATTCAGGATCAGTAATACTTTGCAAATATTTAATGGCTTGCTTGACTTGTGGGAGGGAAGATCTGACTTGAGTTGCAGTCCCAACATGATACATTCTTATTAGCTCATCTCTGGTCATCCCTTCAGCCATATGCATTATGCTCTTGTACTCTTCTTCTGGACCAGATTCCCTTCTTACGACAAACTGATATCTTAAGTCAATGTTGACCATTGACTTAGCATACCAATAATTAATAAGAGGTTTTGTAAAATCATGTTGGTCTAAGGATTTCTCTATCTCCATCACCTTTTGCAGCTGATGCTCAAAAATCACCCTTTTTACCTGATCAAGCTTTGCTTGTGAGATTGGCTCTGTTTGAGGAGAAGGAGCAACACCTTGAACAGAAGGAGCAGGATCACTGGCAACAGTTTGAACATCTCCTGTACCAGCTTAAACTGGTTCTTGGGATCTTTGGACTTTTTGGGAGACTTTGGCTTTCTTTCGTTTGTCCATCTCTTTGTCATGGATGTCTTGCAGCCTTTCTGTGCTCATAGATTGAGCCATCTTCTTTGGAATACCTGCTGTAAAGGCAAAATTAATTAGAAATCTTCTATGCTCAGCCTTTGAATGCCCTGTTGGCATCTTCCTCTTCCTTTCACCTTGCTTGACCACAAACCCTCTCAGGTAATCACCTAAGGTTTCATCATCTTCCATTGGGGGCTGGGTTTGCTAGTCTAATTCCTGATCTTGTTCTTCTGCTAATTTTCTGGCAATCTCAGCATCAAAGGCAATCTGGGATTCTTTGTTAGAAAATTTATGCTTTGGAGACTCTATAAGAATGCCCTTGCCCTTATCTTTTGTAGCAGAAGTTGTAGCTTGGACTGAACTAACGGGAGCTTGAAAACCTTCTTTTATAACAACTCCAGTTGCTTTTGAAGAAGCAGCTTGAGTTTCTAGGCTAACAGCTTAAGAAGCTGTTGGGACTGTTAGCCTAGATACTTGAACTGTTGGGGCTGCTTGCACTGATTCTGTTGGAGCTGCTTGGACTGCTTTTGGGATCTCCTGATTCTCCCCCTTTTTGGAAGCATTGGTTTGGTCAGGAGGACCTACAACCTTTGCCACTTGGGTTTGAATCAAACGCTCTAATTGAATGATCTTATTCCCACAGAGGGTAAACCCTTTATGGAGATAATCCATTCTCTGATTTTGAGCCGCTTCTGCCTGCTTGAGTGCAATGATTTGTGCTCCCTGTGCAGCAATGATGGACTGATGGTATTCCAATATTGCTACAACAAGTTGCAGCTTAGGATCCGTTAATAACATAAGTTGCAGACTAGCCTCAAGATCAGCAAACGTGTGTGGTGCTTGTGATCTATCACTGGCATGAATACCAGAAGCAGAAACCTCTGGGCCCCTCTGTTCTTGGTTCTGGGGAATTCCAGCTAGTGTTTGCACACTTGCTGTTGCCATGGGAGTGGTCTTAATTATGTTGGCACTGTCCTGTGCCTCTTGTGCAGAGACAGTAGTAGTGCCAGCCACAGAACCCATATGGACTATCTCTGGTGAGATGTCCACCTCCTGAGTGAGGTTGGGAGTGTCCTCAATGTGTACCCTTTGGATATTCTGTGCAGAAGTGTCCTCCTGCACAGGGATATTTTGCTCTTGGCTGAGGGCTGAGGAGGAAAGAGCTCCTGGACCTATTTTCCTTTTATATAGTTGGAGTGCGGATGAGGGCTTAACAAAAGGAACTGAAGGCATTTGTGTATCATGAGGAATGGGTTGGGGTCCTGGGGGTGAAGCAGTAGTGTTAGGCTGAGCCTGCTCAGGACCCTCTCCTCTGTTTCTTGGAATGATGTTCATCATTGCAGAAGGCAATGGAACATCTCCACTCAAAAAATTGGCACTTGGCTTTAAAAGCCTTTTAATAGAAGATAGTGAGTGCCTATGGGAAACATGTATCCTCTTATGTATATTAAAATTTGTGCAAGTTTGTGCAATTATCTCTGCCAAAAATCGAGGATACATCAAAAATTTCCCATTCTTTAGGGAATGATGCCTTAACATCCCCTGGAAAATCATATTTGAAAAATTAAACTGTTTGCCTGTTGAAAGGCACACCAAGGCAGTGGCAATGTTTGACGAAAATTCGGACCAACCAGTTCTTTTAGGGCTAATACACTACTGAATAATGTGCACAAGATATTTCCATTTAGGAGAAAAATGTGCTTTAAAAAAAGTAAAAGAATCAGCAGGACCCCTATATCCAATATTATAAAGACCAGTATGTAACTCATTAAGGGATAGGTCTGTTAAACCTGAGGCATCTTGAAGATGCAGATGTTGGCGAATGGATTCCTCAGTCACTGTGATGGTAGTGCCATCGATTTTGGATGTCATAGAAGAAACTCCATTGATGGTTTGTACAGAAGCACGGTTCCAGAACTGCTCAATATGAGAGATGTATATGGTGGGATTGATATTGATAGCATGATTGATATGGGAACTTCGAAGGAATTCCATGATGTCATGGAATGGTGCAAGATCAGTATGCTTTAGAGAGTAGGGTAGGCAGTTGTGTTCTTTAACGAACTCCATTGAAGATCAATTGGAGATTTTAGGGTTTGAGAGATGTGCGTGGAAATTGTTTCAGAGAATCAAGAAGGGTTCAGGAAGATATTTTGCAACTGGTAGTTACAATAGAACGAAACTGGAACCTTTAAAGGTTTTGAAAATATCTAAACCCGCGCACACACTTATGGAAATGACCATATTACCCTGCACACATTGAAAGATGAAGTGAAACAACTAACAATCCGAGAGAATGAACTAGCAGCTTGAGAAAATACTCAAGCTGTTAGTTGAAAATTAGGCGCCTGTTAATGAAATAGTGACTCCCCCTTAAACAAGCATATGTACACAGAAAATTAAATTAATCCATGTTAACCATACCAATATTTGATACTAGGAAGGTGAATCTTCCTACATCAAATGGTTTTGTAAATAGATCAGCTAACTGATCATCAGTGTGAATTTTGGTAACTTGGATTAATTTCTTCTCATTGCAATCCCGTATAAAATGAAATCTAATTTCTATATGCTTGGTTTTGGGAAATTTCACTGGATTTTGTACAATGCTAATTGCACTTGAATTGTCAATATAAATGGGAGTGGATAGGAAATTCATACCATAGTCTCTCAGTAGATGATGTGGAGACAGTTGTTTGCTTTTTGCACTGCCAAGAGACTAATCTTGTTCCCAAGTATTGACATCCACCAGTTGTGGATTTTCTTTCAATATTGCATCCTCCATAATCACTGTCAGAGTAAGCTGTTAGTTCGAGAGGAGAGTCTTTAGGATACCATAGGCCTAAATGTGGTTGGCCTTTGAGATATCTAAAGATTCTCTTAACAGCAACCAAATGAGAATCCTTTGGAGAGCATTGAAACCTAGCACACGCACAGACAGCAAACATAATATCAGGTCTAGAAGATGTTAGATACATAAGAGATCCTATAAGAGATCTGTATAAATGAATGTCCACATCTATGCCATCTTTGTCTGTATGGAGCTGCTTGTGAGGATCCATTGGAGTACTTGCAACTTTGGTATCTTGATACCCAAACTTTTCCAGTATGTCTTTAACATACTTTGATTGACTTATGAAGAGACCAGTGGGCTTCTGCTTATCCTACAATCCTAGAAAGAAAGTGAGTTCTCCCATTGAACTCATTTGAAACTTTTTGTGCATTAATGCCTCAAACTCTTTGCACAGACAATCATTTGTTGAGCCAAAGATGATGTCATCAACATAGATTTGTACAAGCAGAATCTCAGCTTTGATGGACTTTGTGAAAAGTGTTTTGTCCAGAGTGCCTCTCTTGAACCCATTCTGTAGAAGGTATGATGACAGAGTGTCATACCATGCTCTGGGGGCTTGATGAAGTCCATAGAGAGCTTTGTCTAGCTTGTAGACTCTGTCTGGATACTTGTAGTCCTCAAAACTAGGAGGCTGACACACATAGACCTCCTCTTCAATTGTGCCATATAGAAAAGTAGACTTCACATCCATTTGATACACTTTAAAACCTTTGAAGCTTGCATAGGCCAAAAATAGTCTAATGGCTTCAATTCTTGCTACTGGGGCAAATACATCATCATAATCTATGCCTTCCTCTTGAGTGTATCCTTGTGCTACTAGTCTTGCTTTGTTCTTGATGACTATCCCTTTCTCATCCGTTTTGTTTCTGAACACCCATCTTGTACGAATTGCTCTCTTTCATTTAGGAAGATCAACCAGTGTCCATACATTCTGAATTTTGAACTGTAGAAGCTCTTCTTGCATTGCCTCAATCCAGGATGAATCTTTCAATGCTTCTGATGTCTTTTTAGGTTCTAGCTGAGACATGAAACAGGCATGTTCAAAAGCAGCTAGACTGAATTCAGGAACTGCTTGTTCAGCAGCAGCAGTTTCATTGTGAACCATTTTCCTTGTTTGTACAGGTGTACGTGGATCACCCAGTATTTGATTGAGAGGATGATACTTGTGAACTCTGAGTGTAGGCTCTCTTTCTGTCTGAAAAGAAGATCCAAGGTTTGTATCATCTCCATCAGGACCAGTGGATGGTTCAGCTTCTGGAACAGCTTGACTTGAATCTGGGACTGTTTCCCTTTGCATTGGAACTGTTCTATTAGGACTTGGGAGTGGCACTTCAGTGTCTGGGTCTGTATCATGTTGAGCATTCAGAACCCCTGGAGGGTCACATGATAGAAGTGGTATAGAGGTATACTCATCCCAATTGTTTGAATCTGCAGCAGTTTGAGACTTTGTGCCAACAGCTTGAGAATTTGTATTGACAGCATGAGAATTTGTGTTGACAGCTTCAATTTTGTTTGCATCAGCTTCTGCAGTATACTCACCAGTGCCTTTGACATTTGCAGTATTTTTATTAAATTCAACATTGGCACTTTCGTCAATGGTTTTAGACACACCGTTATATACTCTATAGGCTTTGCTTTGAAGAGAGTATCCTACAAAGAAACCTTCTTCAGCTTTACTTTCAAACTTTCCTGAGTGAGTCTTAGTGTGAAGAATGGTGCATGGACAGCCAAATGACTTGAAAAAGGCTATTAAGGGTATTCTATCATGGAATAACTCATATGGAGTTTTCCCTTGTGATTGAACAACCTGAACCCTATTTAGAACATAACAGGCTGTGTTGACTGCTTCTGCCCAAAAGGTCATTGGCAGTTTTGAATCAGCTAGCATGGTTCTAGCAGCCTCAATCAATGTTCTGTTCTTTCTCTCAGCTACACCATTCTGCTGTGGTGTTCTTGGTGCACTATATTGCCTAGCAATACCTTTGGACTCACAAAAGCTGTTTAGAATGTGATTTTTAAATTCAGTTCCATTGTCTGATCTTATCACCTTAACTTTTGAGTTGGATTGGTTTTCTATCTAAAGAATAAATGACTTAACTAGCTCTGCAGTTTCATCTTTAGACCTAAGAAAGTAAACCCAAGTAAATCTGGTGAAATCATCAACAATGACTAAACAGTAAGCTCTTTTATTCAAACTCAAAACAGATGTTGGACCAAATAGATCCATATGAATCAGCTGAAGAGCAGATGAGATTGAATTTACTTCTTTAGCCTTATGAGAAGTTTTGTGTTGCTTGCCTTTAAGACATGCTACACAATGATCATCACATATGAACTCCTTTTGTGGTAAGCCTCTTACCAGATTCTTTTTGACTAAAACGTTCATGGACTTGAAGTTCATGTGACACATCCTTCTATGCCAAAGAGCAGACTCATTGGATGATGCTTTGGATATCAAACAGCTTAAAGTATTTGAATTGGATAAAAGATTTGTGTCCAAACAGTAGACATTATCGTTTCTTGGTGTTCTTAGTAAAACAAGATTTTCAGGAATTTTGAAATCTTTTGAAAGGACAATGCACTCAGAATTTGTAAACAAAACCATGTTTTGTTTGTCACAGATTTGAGAGACACTTAACAAATTATACTTAAGCTGTTCAACATACAAAACATCATTGAAAATGATGTTGCCTGCATTAACAGTACCTTTACCTGTAACCTTAACTCCTTTGGAGTTGCCTCCAAATGCAACAAATCCTCCATCAAAGCCATTGAAATTTGACAACCACTCAGAATTGCCTGTCATGTGCCTAGAGCATCCACTGTCCAAATGCCATCTTGTTTTATGTGGAGACCTGTGGTTGCCCTGCACATATAAAAGCTTAGTTAGTAGTGGAGTAAACCCAAACCAAGTTGGTTTTGGGTTGTCCTTGTGCATTAACATAACTAAATACTGTCTTGGATTTCTTATATTTAGTAAGATCCACTGATGGAATTTGTGGAGAGTACTTAATTAGCACATGAGGTATCCAGGTATTTTGTCCATCCTTTTCAGTAACAGTCTCAGATGATCCATTACCAGTCCTAATTTTGAGCATACCAGTCTGAATTTAGTCTGTAGTGCTAACAGCTTGAGAATTTGCACTAGCAGTCTCACTTTTAGACTTGGCAGTTTCAACATTTTTATCAACAGGTTCACCTGAGTTTGTACTTTTGACACACCATATTTGTTTAAAATTTACCTTTGGCATAGCTAAAACTTGTTTTTGGTGTGTGGACTGTTTCTTATTAACTTTTATGAACCTGTGATCTACTGTTTTCTTTGAAACTGATGTAGCAGAAGGTTTGACCTTTGAATTTTTTACATGAGTAGAACTTGACTTTTTATGAATCACAGTCTGTTTTGCAACAGTTGGTTTATAAAAACAATCCTTGGCCAAGTGATTTTTCCTGCCACAGTGAAAACACCTTTTGACTGTCTGAATTGAAGAACCAGTTTTATTAGATAGTTTCTGGTTCTTGTTCCTTTGATTTCCCCTTACCTACTGTTGTTTGGGAAACTTTTGAACACAATGCTTTTGGCATGTGCAGACTGGAACATTTTTACCCCTTTTTGTATTCTTTGAAGAAGATGCAGTATTACAGTTAGAAGGTGCAGAAACTTCTGGAGCAGCATGGCATACACTCATCTTCTCTTTTCCTTTCTTGTTGGGGATTTGGTTTGCTATAGGTGCACTCATTGTTTTGTGTTCTTGCTCAACTGCTGTGCACTCACAGTCTCTATTTTGAATCTGATCTTCATTAGATTCAGGACTGTTATCAAGGATAGGATCTACAGTAGTCATAGACTCATCTAGTGGTTCATTGACAAGCCTATCAGCAACCTCACTCATTGGATGAATGTATTTGTTGTTGTATGGAGGTGGAGTAGCCCTGTAGCCTATGCCTTCTTTGGGATTAACCTGAGATTTTACCCTATCTTTAAATTGGACTTCCATTAGGTGTTCCAGCTTTTGATTAGCCAATTTGAAGTTACCTAGATCTATATTGACAGATTCTAGTTTCTTATTAGCCTCTAACACCTTTTGTTCAGTCTCTTCTACCTTTATATTTAGGGATTCTATTTTCTTATTTAGCTCCTTTTTCTCCCACTCATGATATGTTCTATCATGTCCCATTTGAATCTCATTATCCTTATAGTCATTGATCTGTTTTTCAAGATCTTCTATGGCTTGCATGTATTCATATCTCCTCTCTTCCATCTTAGCTAGAGTTTTGCACATGCTCTCATTATGGTCTCTGTACTTTTTAACCATATTTTTGCATGTTTGAGAGCAGAGTTTAGAATTTACCTCAGATGGTAGTTCAGTGGAGGAGACATTTGATGTTTCTGCCATTAGAGCTTGATTTTGAAACTCTTCCTCTGTCTGATCACTCCAGTCAAACACATTGTCTTCTTGAGAGACAAGTGCTTGTGATGATGAAGCCTGATTAGCCTGTTGAGGCCTTGATGATTGTTGACTTTGAGATCTGCATTCTCTGGCAAAGTGGCCAAGTTTATGACATTTGTAACACTCAACTTTTGACTTATCAAAAGCTGGTTTGCCTTCTGTTTTGGCTTGAAAGTTAGTCCTGCCAGTACTTTTAAGAAACCTTTTGGCCCTCATGGTCAGCATTGCATGTTGCCACTTCAGATCCATCTCTTCAAGATCATCTGGATGAATCTGTTCTAGATCTTCAGCATTTAGTGCAAATAATCCATCATTGGCAACAAAAGCCTCATAGTGAGCTTCAGTAGAGTTGCCATCACCACCTGAAAAGGAATCACTGCAATTAGATTTTTCTGATGACATAAGTGCAGTATTGTGATTATAAGAGAGAGATTTCTTTTTAGTGTCAATCTCAGTCTCAAACACTCTTAGACTATTGTACAGATCATCCAGTTCTATTTCATCAAGAGTGTCTTTTGTTCTCCATTGAGCAGCATATACTGTCCATTCTTCTCCAAGAGATCTGAGAAACTTTCTGTTGACCTCATCTTGATCCAGGCTGACTTTTGCACTTTCCAGTTCACTTATCAGTTTGTTGAACCTGTCAAAGATTTGAGTAAGGTTTTCATTCTTTCCACCAGAAAAGTTCTCATACTGCTGTTTTAAAAGATCCTTTTGATTTCTCTTGGTACTGGCATTCCTAGCAAATCTTTTCTCTAAAGCATTCCAAAGAGAATGAGCAGTATAAAACGTTTTGAACTGATGTTGATATGCATTAGGAATGACTATTTGTAAAAGCGTAAGTGCTTTCACTTCATTCATTCTAGCCTTTCTTTCAAGTTCAGTTTTTGGAGGAGTTTTGACTGGTTTTCCCTCATCATCAAGTTCTGGATCAACTACAGGAGGAAATTCAACAGCTTCCCATATGGCATAATCAATGAATTGAATAGGCTGTTGAATCCTGAGTTTCCACATCTCAAACTCAGTGGGCTTGAGCATAGGCACTTTGAGTCCTTGCCCAGATCCACTGCTGCTATTATCAAATTCCATTGCAAAAGATTAAAAATTTAAAAGAAAGCTTTCGACTTTGAAAAACAAAGAACGACCTGTAGCTCTGATACCACTTGTCAGGATCTAAACTTAACTAACCAAGACTAACTGATTTGAATTTGTCAGAGTATAAATCAATAATCTTGCTTTGAATCAAAGTTTAATTGAGAAGTTTGCGGAATAACACTCAATTATTTTAACAAAAGCTTTTAGAACTTGTAACAGATAAACATAAATAAGTAAATCAAAATTGCTTGTATTGCCGACTTCAATGATTACAATCACCTCTAATCTGTTTGATTAGACGAAGAACACAAATTGTTCTTAGGGTTTTACAACCTTAGAGGCTTATGAAAACTCAAACAAAAAGCAATTACAAACTTGAATATGCAGAAAAATTACTTTTTAATAGAAAGACCTATACTATATATTTATAATGCTTCTTGATTTGTTTCCTTGAAGGACTCTGACTTCTCTGATAGTAGATATGCTGGAATCTTTATGAAGATATCGTTTCCTGAATATCAGCACTTCAACCGTTGAGCAGCTTGAATCTCTTATCAGTTTGAGCAGAGCAGCTTGAGTGAAATTGCTCTGGCAGCATGAACTTTTACACTAGCTGCTTGAGATTCTTCAACTAACAGCATGAACTTTGTACTTACATAGAAATTCTACTAACAGTATGAGAAGTCTAAATAACAGCTTGAACTACTTAGAATATTTACCAACAACATTTTATGTTTCACTGATATTGTTCTTATTCGCAAGGGGAGTTTCAGATGCGCTTTGAAGATGACATCATGACGAATAGTGTGTAAGCATTCTGAATACTCTACGCACACTTTAAAAAGTTTTCTTAGAGCAATCTAATTCTCTGATTGTTCTAATTCTAATGCACACCAAGATTAATCGATCTAATGTTAGTGATGATATTGATCTCATTCTTCTTGAGATTCTCTCAAATTTTCGGATTTCTCCCACATATTTCTGATTCTCTCATACATCAAGTTTCTCTCATATAATCTAATTCTTTCATTATAGTCTGATGCATTTCCAAATCTCATATCAGACTTTCTATTGAAGTTCTCTCATACAGTCTCTCAAACTTCCTAAGATATTTCATTCAACTTTCATCCATCTTCTGAAATACCCCATGAGCTTAACTGCTATATCTTTCAAGATATCATGCTGACTCCGATGATGCACAATATGTGTGATTAGGCATATATATCGCTCCTATGGTCTAAACCAGAGCCGGAAGACCTACCCATGACGCAAACCACTTTAGTTTATGTGAGTAGGGTTTCCTAGGTCAATTAGTTGAGGAGTGTTAGTTACCATGGGGTACTAACAGGGTCGAGCATATATAAAATGCAAATGAGAGGGGTTATCGAAAGGAGATGGGGGTGCATCATGAGCTAGCATTGCTACGCTTTCTGACTATCATTATATTTTAAAAGGGAACCGGAGGGACTGCAAGTGAAAAATGACGAGAGCTGAGGGGTGAGAAAGGATTAAAAGAAAAGATAATCCTAATTACATTGTGTCAGTCTGATGAGTTTCCTACATCTGCTACCAAATTCCATGTGCTGGAATTAGGTATTAATGAAGACATCATAGACCCAGTGACACATGAACATAACCCCCCTACCTACTCAGTTATCTCTTAAAAGACTTCTCTTTCATTTCACACGGAGTTATATCACATACTCTATCGACATATCATTTGGATATTGTTGATATTGAAACAAGGAAGACATCCTCTATGCTCTCCGACTTTAGTTGATGCACTTTGAGTCTAGAGCTTAATGTTATACAATTCTAGGACACATGGAGTCTACACATGGAGCTTAATGTTAAACTACTTTTCTACCAAGACAAAGCCGAAATATATATGAGTGATTCTTTTATGATAAAGGATTTCACAATGATTATTTGGAAATCCTACCCGTGTTAAAGTTATGCTAGCGCTGAACGTAGGTCATATGGATTTAGTCTATTTTGCAAAGAAAACTCCTATGTGGATTTGGATAGTTACGTTTAGTTTCATTTTCTTATATTCAGGTTGCAAAGCCATGAACATCACTGTAATATCCTTTTGGGCCAGAATATTTTGTAATGAGGGAGAGATTGTTGTTTTTGAAGGGGAGAGAAATTTTTATGATGTAAACGTTTATATTCTGTTATAGAAGGGGAGAGTTACTGATTTAATCTGTAATGTGAGAGAGATGTATTTCTGTGTCTGTAATGTTCTTAAATGTAATATTTTCTTTTTGAGTCTGTAATCATCTGTTTCAACGAAGAAAGAACATTTGAAGACACCTTGAGGTTGTTCATTTGAAGGGGAGAGCTGAAGTGATTACATGATGATCATAATTCTCATGATCATCATGAGGGGAAGAATGTTTTGAAAATAGTTGCAAAGTATGCTGAAGTTCTTAACGGGAGAAAGACCTACTAATTACAAGGGGAGAGCCACCGATCTGAAAGATTTAAGGGGAGAGTCTTCTGAAGAAGATCAGAGTTAATTCAAAGTTCAGAGATCAGAGTTTAGAGCCCAGGATTTCAGAAGAATACAAGCCTTGATTACAAGAATGGGGAGATTGTTAGAAACTTTATTTCTAGTAATTCAAGATTGTGTAATTGCGCTTAATTGTAAATATTTAAATATACACTAAAGGAGAGATTGTTAGCCCTAAAATAGTGTTTAATTAAATATAATAAAAGTCTAGGTTCAATTTGTAAATAGGAATAGTTTACTCTGTGGGGAATCTCAATTTCATAGACTTTGAGGGGAGTGTTTGGACAAACCCTCAATATACGCTTAGGTATATATAGTATTTTTCTCCTAGGGTTTTATAAAAAGACTCCATGTAGCCTCCACTCTAAGTGTGTGTTTTTTAGTGTGAAAGTTCCTAGAGATCGTGTGCATAAATTCTGTCTTTGTAATCTTCATATTCTTAATACAAATCATTTGTAACGTGAGGAGTGTCTGTGGATGAGGTGGAAGGTGAAGACGATGAAGTAGATGGTGTATGGATTAATGAAAGAATTGGTGGATCTGATGGTGATTGTTGAGCAGCTGAATCATATGAGGATGTGTTAACTGCAGAAGAAGAAACAGAAGAACAATTAATACTAGGACCTACAACCAAACACTCGTAAGTACTTGATATACGGAATTTTATTTAAAAAGAGTTGATATGGAGTTTTATTGAAACGCTTATGGATTATTGAGCAGTTTTGCATGTAGCAGGCTGTTGACAAGGCTTAAGCCCACAAGAACAGAGGTACTTTTGAGTAGTTCAGCATCGTGCGAGCAGCTTCCACAAGGGTACGGTTATGTCTCTTAACAATACCATTCTGTTGAGGTGTTCTTGCAGCTGAAAACTGATGGTGAATACCCTTGGTTCGCAGGTTATTCTCTACTACCGAGTTCTTGAATTCTGTGTCGTTGTCAAATCAGGTTGATTGTACTGACAGATGTTGTTGGGTTTTGACACTCTCAAAGAAGTCTATGATTTCTTGAGTTGTCTCATCCTTGGATCCTACGAATTTAACCCAGGTATATCGTGAATAGTCGTCAACGATAACCAACACATACCGCTTCCCGTTTATGCTTTGCGTTCTCATAGGACCACATAAATCCATATGTAGTAACTCCAACACTGTTTTTGATGACGGATCGGGATTTGGCTTGTGAGATGATCTCTTCATCTTTCCTTTCTCACACGCTCCACACAAATGGTCTTTTTCGTAACGAAGCTATGGGAGTGCCTTAACTAGTAGTTTCGATGACAACTTGTTCAGATTGTCGAAGTTCAAGTGCGATAGCCTTCGATGCCATCACCAAGAGTCCTTTGACGAGGCTTTTGATAGTAGACAAATGCTATCCTTGACCATAAACTTAGAAACGTCTATGGTGTACAGGTTTGAGTTGCGGGAACAAGTTAGAATTTCTTTCCCATCACAAATCTTAACACTACAGCTCTTAACCCTAAATGTGACTTCTAGCCCTTTGTCACAGAGTTGTCCTACGCTAAATAGATTATGAGATAACCCTTCAACATAGTCAACATCCTTGATGACTAGATTATTTAGAACTAAATCCCCGTAACCTTTGATCTGAGCATGGTTATCTGTTGTAATGAATTCCCAGCAATAATCAGCACACGTATATTGATTTCAGCAATATTCAATACAAAAAGAATAATCAAAACTCAATGATTGTAAGGAATACTGAAGAACAAATGTCAGAGAGAATTACAAAATGTGGCGGATGCTTTTTCAGTAAATTCGTGTGTGTGGGAAACCCTAGGTGGGGTTTCCCTTACATCAATTAAATTAACTTTCAATGAATTACAACCCTCAAGTTCTAAGACAAAATAGCTTTACAAATAAACTGAAAGACTAGAAATAAATAACATGGAAATAAACTAAATAACTGTTAGATCCAGAGTTGTGATAGTTTCAGGGTTTATATTGTAATAAATGAAACTTAGTTTTGTGTTCATTTTGTAAGGTTTCAAAGTTCTATGTAAATGGGTTAAAAGACCAAAAGGTCAACCCATGGGTATGGATAGTTTGGATCCATTTACTTTCTTATAAATAGTTTGTTTAGGTTTTCATTGATAGTTTTTCAAGTTGTTGAAAGCATTGTACGTACGTGGAATTAGGAAGCAATCAAGGTTTATCTAAACTTAAATGTTCTTATTGTTCTTCATTATATTCATAGTGTTCTTCATGCTTATAATATTATTGATCTTAAGAATGAATGTTGAATGAATGCTTCTTATATTGGGAATTACATATGGTATCTGAGCCAAAAGATTGGATTTAAACTGTTTTTAAATCTTTGATTTTTGAAATTTTTCTCAAAAAAATTCTGCATTTTTCTAAAAAATTGTTAATGTTCTTAAACGTTCTTCGTGTTCTATGAGAATCCCTCTGTTTGATCTTTGAATTCAAAATTATTGAACTGTTTGTGGTTAAATCTTGTTTGATACTATATTCCTTCGGGTGAACATCTTACTGTTTAATCAAAAATTCGTGAAAGAAAGTATATTTCATTCAAAATTCATTCAGATTTGTGCTTAATTTCGGTTTAAAATTAGTTGCATTCAAGAACTGTTCATCATCCGAGAGTTACAACTCTCGGATATAACTGACTTATGTGTTTCCTGGTTTTTTTAAGTATTTTGTTGTGCCTTATCTTTATTCGCAAGTTATAACTTGCGGATGACACTACCTAATACTTGCTAGTCTTATTTTTCCCAACTACTCCACATTACATCCGCAAGTTCCTACTTGCAGATCTCAAAGCACACACTCCAAACTCCTGATTTTCCTAACTTTGTTCTCACCTATTGTTTCACCCGCAAGTTGCAACTCGCAAATCCATAACACCCGCAAGTTCCTACTTGCGGATCTAATAGCCAACCCAGTCAAGATTCAAATCTTTTTCTAAATATCCCATCCACAACTCGGATAAATCATCACCCGCGAGTTCACTCATCTTCTCCATCACTTAGAATTTTTCTTGAATCTTACTTAGTGTGTTTGCAAAATTAAGGATATAATCACTTACCAATCTCGGTCCAAAGAAGCCTTCATCAAGAATCGCGACACTCTCGCTATGGGATCTGACGTCAAGCCTCCAACTCTGTATTGAGGACGCTACACTCTGTGGAAATCTCGTTTCCTCGATTTCATTGAACGTCAAGAATTAGCTGCCTCTCTGCCTAAACAAAATAATTCTAATTCCGGATACAAGGACACTTCTAAGCTAGTTCAAACACCAGAACAAATCAATCGAATTAAGGCTGCCTGGATAGCCTGCTCATTTATCATCCAGACTGTTCCGGATGATATCTACATCAGCACTGACAGTTTTAAGACTGTCTGAGAGATGTGGGAGGAAATCGAGAGGCAAATGCAAGGAAATGATCGTAATGCCAAACAATGTGAAGCAAATGCTTTAAACAAATATGACATGTTCACCGCAAACGCTGTAGAGACTCTGGAAACCACGTATCACCGTTACTGCACGCTGATGAATGAACTCCGCAAGAATGGATTCAACAAATCTCAAGTAGAGGTGAATAGGAAGTTTGTGAACTCTCTGAAACCAGAATGGAAACAATTCGTCTGGTTGATCCGTGAAATACATTACATCAGCATAGATGATATCTTTGATTGTCTCGTAGTTTACCAATCTGAAGTCTCGCGTAAGCTCGAACACAAGAAGCCCGAGGAAATCCCCTCGTCTAACACTCTTGCTATTCTCATACACAAGAAACCTAAGTCCTCTACTGCCGTTAAACTCCTCAAAATACTCTCTGAGTCCTCTGAATCTGATACTGATGATGCTGACAATGATCCTGAGGCTACTAACCTTCAAAAGAAGATCTCTTTACTCATTCATGCCTTTCATAAGAAGTATCCCAAATCATCAAACACGCTTAGACGAGAAGCAAATAGTAAAAAGTATGATGACAAGAGGGAAGTGGCTGAGAAACCAAAAGAGGAGGAACGTAAAGCTGATGATAAAGAGAAAGGATGCTTCAATTGTGGTAAACCTGGCCATTTTGCACGCGAATGTCGTCTTCCAAAGCAAAAGAATGAGCACTACTACAAGACAAAGTACAATCTCGCTAAACAAAGGAATGCTGGCCGAGCACTGTTCGCTGAAAAGGAACACTGGTTAGAAGATACTGACAACGAAGAGGATGTTGCAGATCCCATGTGTTTCATTACCGACACTCAGCCAGCAGAAGTTATGATTCCAGTACCGGAAGTCTCACTGATGGCTCAAGATGCAAGTTCCAGCAACCCATCTCCCTCAACATATAAAGAGGTAACCTCTATTCCCGAAGAATTCCTTGTTGAACTAAATGTTTTGCGTAAAGCGGCCAACAAGCTAAAGGTTTGTCAAACTGCCCTTCGGGATGCTCGAAATGAAACATCTGATTTGAAAACAAATATTTTAGGGTTATGGGCTGATCTATCTAAGACTAATACTGTAACGATGGAAGTAACTACTAAATTGGCAAAATTAGAATACGATCCTCAAGTGCTTAAGTCTGAAAAATCCCACAGTGATTATAACTATCATCGTGTCCTGGCTGAGAAAACAGAAATAGACGAAAAACTCAAAGACATGCAAGATAGGTTTTATAAACGTGGTCAAACTGATCAAACCATTAACATGTACAAACCTAGAGCGTTGAAGTCTAAAGACGGTTTAGGATATACCAGTCATGGAGTAATGCACGAAATGGTCAACATAAAACATGATCCTGTGTATGATGTTCTAACCATGGGTCGCGGTTTTAAAATGCCTTATCACAAAACCCTGCCAGAAGTGTTAACAGAAGAAGAAGAAAAACGAGCCAGACTTGAGAGAAAAGAAATTAATTTTGTTTATAACTTGTTAAATTACGATTCTCTTCAAGGAAACTTAGATAAAACATTTCGAGAAGATGAATTTGTTGAACCAAAAGAGATCCTACTTGATCCGAACTTGCCAAAACCTCGTGAATATGTACCATATTCTGCTCTAGAACATCAGCCTGCTGATCAAAAATAGAAATTGGAAAATGCAACACGAGATTTTGAGCGAGAACGGACAGATTTTACGAATAAAATATCAGATCTAGAAGATGAAATTGCTCGAATAAATTCTTCTATGGCTGATACTTCATTGCAAAATGATAAATTCCATGACCTTGAGTTAACATTAAAACAAACCAAAGAGTTGTTTGATTCAGACAGAAACAATTTTTAAGGAAAGAAAATGAGTTTAATGAGGCAAGACACCAGTTTTCTGTTCGAGAACAAAATTTCAAACTTGATGCCAACTCGTTTGACAAAGAACGAGATCAACTTCTAGCCACAATTAAGGGACTAGAATCTCAACTCATTTCTAATCAACATATTTTGGAAAAACAAGTTTCTGTCTCTAACAACTCTAACGCAATAACTTCAACTCCAGCCAGCGACACAAAAACAATTCTAATACAACAACATCTCTTAGAAATAAAGAAAGGCAAAGTACCGATGATTGTACCTATCATCGAAACATGTTGGCAACACTTCTAAATCTGTTCCCAAAAATTCCACTGCCTCTAGCAATTAAGGCAAACAGAGTTCCCGGAAACAGAAATCACACACAGTCTAGCAACTGTAAATCTGCATAAGCTAACACACATGTTCGTTTCATTTCAGAAAATCGAGTAAGACCGAAGGGCACACCTCAAAAGACGGCATCTAAAGTCAAGAGTGAAGGAGCAGTATTTCATTCTTCAAAGTTTTTAATTTCCAATGTAATAAAAGACAAATGTGTGGTTGATTTACATTCTAATACTGTTTTGAATGATTGTAATGGTTTGACTGCTATTCCAAATAATGCATACTCATTTGATCAGTTGTTTAAATTGTCCAAAACACCATAAAGTTTGTTTAGACCTACATTGTTAAATTATGCTCCTATACTCAAACATAGACGCCGCCGCAAACCTAAACATAAGGTCAACAAGGAAACTAAAAGGCCTATTAAATATAAGTCTATCTGAGTACCTAAAAATAGCATCTCTACAAACAACGACATTAAGTGCACTATCTCTAAGACCGATGGTGGTTCTCTCATTAAGAACCCTAACATAAACGCTAACCCATCTGGACTCAAATTCCGCACAATTTGGGTACCAAAAGTCACTTAGCTGTCAGGCAAACAATGACTTCTAATCACCTCAGATTAGGACCCGTTTGTCTTTTTCAACGGCTTTTTAACACCCAGTTCAAAACCCGCTCTTCAAATCTTCACACACTGCTTTGTCCTTTGCATTCAGGAAAACAGTGTTAGGATTCTATACTTTGGATGCTCTCGGCACATGACTGGCTGACAAGATCTTCTGTCTAACTACACGTCAACTGATGGTGGTTCGGTGAAATTCAGTAACATTGGTGTTGCTCGAATCTGCGATTTTGGAGATCTCGAAATGGAAAATCTAAAGATAACTCAAGTCTCCTATGTCCAAGGTCTTGGCCACAATCTCTTTAGTCTTGGACAACTTTGTGATAAAGGACTTGAGGTATCCTTTAAAGCCACACGATGCAGTATTCGATCTCCAACGGGTAAGGAGATACTCGCCAGCACACGACGGTCAAACCTATACACCGTCTCTCTTTCGAAACTCAAGGTCAACAAGACGATATGTCTCCTGTCCAAGGCCTCACCTCAACAGTCTTGGTTATGGCACAACAGATTCTCTCATCTGAATTTCAAGAACATAACCAAGTTCGTATCCGACACACTCGTCAGAAGTCTACCGGAACTGAACTTTGACAAAGATCAACTGTGTGCAGCTTGTGAAAAGAGTAAGATCAAGAAAGCCTCACACAAACTGAAGACAGACCCTAACACTACAAACCTCTGGAGCTTATCCATATGGATTTGTGTGGTCCAATGCGCATTCAGAGAATCAATGCCAATAAGTACATACTGGTGATGGTCGACGATTTCTCACGCTACACTTGGGTAAAGTTCCTACACACGGAGGATGAGACGCCAGAACTGATCATCTCAATTCTGAAGCAGACCCAAGTAAATCTCCAACTTCAAGCCCAAACCATCCGCACAGACAATGGTACTGAGTTCAAAAACAAGAAGTTAACCGAATTCCTAGATTCCGTCAGTATTTCCCACCAATATTCTGCTGCCAGAACTCCTCAATAGAATCGAAAAAAATCAAACTCTGGTTGAAGCAGCTCTTCCATGATCATATACTCTAAGCTGCATCTTCAATTCTGGGCTGAAGTCGTGGACACTGTGTGTTACACTCAAAACCGATCCATCATCAACAAACGGTTTGGAAAAACACCCTATGAGATTATTAATAAACGCGCACCTAATGTTAAACACTTACGTGTTTTTGGTTGCAGGTGTTACATCCTAAACGACAAAGATAATCTCGGTAAGTGTGACCCCAAAGGAGATGAATCAGTATTCATCGGATACTCGAAGAACTCTGCCTCTTACCGGGTGTACAACAAACGAACTAGAACAGCTAATGAGAGTGTGAACATCACATTCGATGATTTTGCTGAGTCCGAGAACGTTTCTTAACACATCAGTTCAGCACCGGCTACTCAACAATCGTCAGAATAGACTCCCTATTTGACTTATTATATCCTCACTCTAACTTAGTACTAATTGTTTTTTTAAATCTAAGGCAGATACAAATGAGGTCCGTCCAAGCTCACCTACCCTTGACACACTTGAGCCCACATCTTCTGACTTCAGACCAACATCTCCTAAATCCCCAACCGGTTCTATTATTCCTAACCTGAGCCCGGACATAGACTCTAAACCTCGACACCGATTGATGCTCCTCAAACCGACACAACCACATCTAAATCACCCTAATCCGCAGACGACCTAGTACCGCTTCTACGCAAGTGGCTTTATCCCACCCCGAATCTCAAATCATTGGGGATAAGTCTGCTCTGGTTCGAACCAGAAGAGCTACCAACACTGAATACCTATTCGCTGCTTTCCTAAGCAAAGTCGAACCGACAACCATAATCGAAGCCCTACGAGATCCAGTCAAGGTGAACGCAATGCATGACGAGCTACATCAGTTCGAACGCCTACGCGTATGAAGGTTAGTCCCACGACCAAAGGATCGGTCCATTATAGGCACAAAATGGATTTTCAAGAACAAAAGAGACGAGAATGGAATTGTCGTCTGAAACAAAGCCAGACTCGTGGCTAAAGGGTATCGACAACAAGAAGGAATCGACTACGATGAGATGTTCACCCCAGTTACCTGACATGAAGCCATTCACATATTCCTAGCATATGCGGCCCACAAGGACTTCACAGTCTACCAGATGGACGTCAAGACGGCGTTTCTCAACGGGATTTTGAAAGAGGAGGTGTATGTTTCTCAACCTGAAGGTTTTGTCGATGAGTCTAGACCGTCATATGTCTATGCTCTCGATAAAGCTCTATATGTTTTGGAACAAGCACCTCGGGCATGGTATGACAGTCTAACTAAGTTCCTGCTCGATTTCGGATTTTCCAAAGGTACGGTCGACACAACCCTATTTATATCACATAAAGGTAATGACATCTTACTCGTTCAAATTTATGTAGATGACATTATTTTTGGGTCTACAAAACCTTCACTTTGTGAAGAATTTTCAAATTTAATGGAATCAAGGTTAGAGATAAGTATGATGGGGGAAATGAACTTTTTCCTCGGATTACAAGTCAAACAACTTCCTGACGGGATTCTCATGAACCGGTCAAAGTACATCCATGATCTCCTATAGAGATTTAAGATGGAAAACTATACGTCTATGAAAAGTCCCATGTTCATTTCCCCAAAGCCTGCTGCAGATTCGATGAGTAAATCCACTGACATCAAGGCTTATCGAGGAATGATCGGTTCCTTATTGTATTTAACTGCTAGTAGGCCGGACATAAAGTTTGCTACTTGTCTTTGTGCTCGATTTCAAGCCGACCCTAAAGAGTCACATTTGGCAGCCGTAAATTGAATCTTTCGTTATTTAAAAGGCACACCTGACATTGGTCTCTGGTATCCGAAAGGAACCACTTTCGAACTAACCGCCTACTCAGATGCAGATCATACAGGTTGCAAACATGACAGAAAGAGTACCTTGGGTCACATCCAGTTCCTCGGAGACAAACTGGTAAGTTGGGCTTCGAAGAAACATTATAGTGTTTCTCTGTCCACCGTTGAAGCAGAATATGTTGCTGCCGCAAGTTGCTGCTCACAACTGCTGCGGATGCGCACTCAACTCCTAGACTATGCTTTCAGACTTAGTCAGATTCCCATCTATTGCGACTCCATGAGCGCTATAGGCATTACTGGTAACCCTGTACAACACTCTCACGCTAAATACATAGATATCCGGTACCACTTTATAGAAGATCATGTTGAAGACAATACTGTAGAACTACATTTTATAAACCCAGAAAATCAGATAGTTGACTTGTTCACAAAACCGTTAGATGAAAAACGTTTTAATTTTCTTGTGAACAAGTTAGGTATGCTGAATTTGTTGACATAATTTAATTTAAAATGCAACATTTTTGCAAATTTATCTACTTTCTCAAAAGACATATTTTCTTTTCGCGAATGTTACATTTTCTAATAAATTATGTTCCGTGTTTATTGTATTTATTCTAATCGTTGTGTTAATTTAATTTTTTCTATCACGCTTATTCGGGAGGCAACAAGGTAAATCTCCGAGTGTTTTAAATTCTGATTTATGCACACTCGGAGGGGGAGAAACTCTGTTGCTAATTGGTGTGTTTATTTTTAGTGTGTTTAATTTCTTAAGTTTATTATTTATTAAGAAAATCCAAAAATATTTTATTTTTTCTATGTTTAGTTTTTAATGAGTGTGTTTATTTTTTTTTTTTGGTTATTCAATTAAAAGAATACCCAAAAAGATTTTATCTTTTCTTATTTATTACAAAAAGAGTTTTTCCTTAATTTTAATTTTTTTTTTTGTTGTTTGCTTTATCCACGAAAGAAAAAGATATTTTGGCATGGGTCGGATCCAGCTATTCGGGTTTGGGGGGAACCAGTTTTTTCAAACATATATATATACCGCTCAAAATCATTTTCCTTCACTTTTCATCTTCTTCATCACCAACACCTCAAGAACACACACACATCTCTTCACTGTTTCATCACAAATCCGAAGTTTTAGAAGGGATTAAAGCGTTTTCGTGTTTGAAAAGTGAGTTATGTTTATGTTTACTCTCATTATTATGCACTTTCTTTCAATTATCAGTTCAAATAATCGAGTTTACAAGGGTTTTAGAGTCTGTAATGGCGGTTTTCTTCGTGGTTAAGAAACCAAAAATCTTTTTTTTTTAAAACAGCTTTTTGATCGAAATGTTTTAAATGTGTAAGTTGTTTGTGGGAGTTAAAAATTGCCTAAGTCTAAAACCTGCGGCTAATGCCTTGTCCGCGAGTTGCAACTCGCGGACACCTCTTTACACATATGAAAGGTCTGCTTATTTACATAATTGTAAGGCATATCACTTCATCCACGAGTCACAACTCGCAGATAACCCTCCACACACACAAACATTTTCAAAAATTTTCAAGTCACAAAAGGGCATACTGCTTAATCCGTGAGTTCCAACTCGCAGATAAAACTCCATCTGCTCAAGCATAAACAAGCTAAATATTCCAAGTAAAACATGCGGGTATAGTCATATCCGCAGGTTACAACTCGCGGATATCTCTCCACTCGCATGTCATCATCAAAGAAAATGTTTGTGAAAACCCTAAGTTAAACCTGCAGCCAAAGGCTCATCCGCAAGTTCCAACTTGCGGATAACACTTCAACCTCAGGTTAGGGTCCTAAATGCCTTAGAAATTTTTTCCTGAACTAAACCTTCACTCCAAGCTTCATCCGAGAGTTGCAACTCTCAGATGACACTTCATCCGCTGGTTCTACTAAAAATTTTCTAAGTCTGGTTTTTCAAAAGTGTTGAGCTCAGTTGAAAGTACACTTGTTCAGGGGTTTCAAATCTTGTTTTAAGGCTGTTTTTTGTGAATTAATCTGAGTTGGGACTGGTCTTGCAGACTTTGGTTCTAAAGACGGACTTTTCTTACCGAGAAGTCTTCTGTAGAAGCCCTTTAACAAATCAGTTTAATTCTATCAAACGCCCAAAACAAGAAACACTTCTGAACAAGTCGTATATTCCCTCATAAACATATCTGACTTTCAAATGTTTTGACAGGTACAATGGCATCTCGTACCCAATCAGGAGAAAATGTACCAATCCTGAGCCCTCAGCACTCAAACCCCAACCAAAACTCAGATGACGAAATCGCAACCAGATCCATAGTCCTACCACCCAGACCCTCAGAGCGCATATTCCCAAAACAAATGTGGCTAAACATCAAACCCAACAATTTCCTCCTTCACACAGCCTTTCTCCACAAATCTGAGAAAAACCCTGCCATCAGACTACCTAACCGGGTCGTCTATGAATTCTTAATGGGGCATCGAATCTCCTATGCCTTAACCAGTCTTCCCCAACCACATCCACCCCAAGTTTATGTCCAGCAATTCTGGCATACCCTCACCTATCACCCTGACCCCGACAACATCCGTATCACTGGTGACATCGAGGACCATTCTGTCGATATCCCATTTCCCAAATTCATCGCATTCTCCGTCTCCCTCCCCGACGTGACTTCCCTGGCCGCCGTGTATACGATGACGATTTGCCAGAGGAACAAATCCGCAGAGAAATTAGGCAGCTGGGCTATGATGGCAACTTCAACAATGCCTCAGAAATCTTCCACTGAAAGCTTCTGGGGCACTGGTATTACATGTACTCCATTCTAGACTGCTGTCTCACTGTCAAAGCATCCGGAGCTAATTGCGCAAGTCTTCGAATTCTACGGATCATTCACAGCTTGGCCTACAATCGCCACCATAACTACGCCTGGACCCTATGGAATGAATTGATAGAAGTTATCCAAGCTAAAGGAACCAAATGAGCAAAAAAATTTGTCCCACCCAGCGATTCCTGCAGCTCATCAAATATCATTGCATGACACAAATTCCTGACATCCGTCACAGATATCACGACATTGCAGTAAGAGATTTCCAAATAAAATACTTTCACGATCCGATCTATCCTCCCGATATACAAGTCATGCCTATACTAGAAGAGCTGCTCGCCTTTGCCAATCAGAAATCTCACACTATTAGGCAAACAGAGAGAGAGAGAGAGAGAGAGAGAGAGAGAGAGAGAGAGAGAGAGTGAATGAAGCTCCAATGGCGCAGCCAGAACCGGATGCGCCTGCCCAAGGAGCAAACCCTGAGTGGTTAGGTATAGGGGGAGCGCAGAGAGAAAATTAAAATGAGAGGGGAAATGAGGGTAGAGAGCCTGAGAGTGAAGGAGGAGATAGGGAAAGTGAGGTGTCAGTGCAACCTGTGTGACGATAGCCTTCTAGGTTTAGATAGTCTTTTGTAATAGATCAGGCTTTGCAATTACAAGTTATATATGTTTGATCTTGATTATATATGTTTTATCTTGTTTGTGTATGATGTTTACATAAGTTCAAAGATAAGTTCAAACATAAGTTCAAACATAAGTTCAAACATAAGTTCAAAGATAAGTTCAAACATAAGTTCAAATATAAGTTCAAAGATAAGTTCAAAGATAAGTTCTAGAACAAGTTCAAAGGCTAGGGTTGGAACTTAGTGAAGCTAAGTTCGAATAGTAGTGGACAAGTTCGTGGGCTTGGGCCTAAACGAACTTGTTTAAGTCAAGTTCGAACTTAATCTCTATAATTAAGTGTTAATCAGTTTGAATTAAGGACTTCTGCATAAAGTAACATTGAGAGCTCATATCAGTGCACGTATGAACTTGTGAGATTTCAGAGAGTCGTTTCAGAGAAATACGCGTGTCGGGCCGTTCGTCGTATCGGTTATCATTGTGTTCGTCTCCGGGTTGCCGTGTGTGATCGATCCGTTAAATCCCTAACGAGGATTCCGCACTCGTTGGAAGGTGTCCCGTCAAGATCAGATCCGTGCTACAGGTGACCTTACAAGTGGTATCAGAGACATTCGAGTATTCTACATGTTCTTCGTGTTCATACGAACATTCTTGGTTTCTTGACGTTTTTATCTGAAAAATCACCATTTTTCTAAGTTTTTCTGAGTTCTAAAAGCAAGGTAACGGGGAAAAAATTCACATTAGTTCACTTTTTCAGTCGAAATCAGTGTTTTTAATCTTAAAAACATTAGTTTAATCTGAAATCTTGAAAAAATTAGATTTTTGGCCGTTTCTCGAACTTGCGGCGTTCGAACTTAAGGGGGTATTAGGGTTCTTCGAACTTGTCAGAATACGCTCCTCTCGAAGTTTTTTTAGGGCTTCATTCGAATTTAACATGAATTCGAAGTTGTTAGAATTCGAACTTGTCAGATTCGAACTTGTCAGAGAAATTAGGGTTTTCTAGAACTTACCTGAACTTCGAACTTGTCAGAGTTTCTAGGGTTTCTCGAACTTACACACATTCGAACTTAAGCCAATTCATATTTAATTTATAAACGAATTTAAATTTAAAATTATTCGAACTTGCATAAGTTTGGAGGATTTATTTTAAATTAATTTTTAAATTAAATTGTTTATGTCCGAAAACAAAAAGTTTAGAAAGAATGTCGAGTTTGCAAAAATTCCTAAAAATGGACCATGAGGTCGGCAAAGCAAATTCTCCGCCAAAGATGATGAAACTAGAAGAAAACTATAGGTGGAAGGATAGGTTTGCTGACTTCGCTCGATTCAACGACATTCGTATGTGGATATGCATCGATGAGGGATATGTTCCTCCTACGCAAGAGCTTGAGGGCCGACAAACAGTCTTGACGTATCAGAACATGAAAGATGACGACAAGAAAATCTATGAGGCAGAGAACAAAGCATTCTAAATTATCAGAATGGCGTTACCTTAGGAAATCCTACACACATTAAGAAATCATAGGACTTCTAAAGAGCTTTGGGATACTCTGGAGAAGAGATGTGAGGGTATTGTTTAGTTATTGTTTAGTTATTACTGATGATTACTCACGTTTCTCTTGGGTTTTCTTTTTAGGTACAAAGGACGAAACAACAGGCACGCTGATTAGGTTCTTAGACCAAGTCGAGAACTCCTACAAGACAATGGTAAAACGTATCAGGAGTGATAACGGAAAAAAAGATTTTTAAGAATGCCATAATTGGTGAAGGTGTAAGGGTCTACGACTGCAAGATCTACGTAGACGGCGGAACCGGGTGAACACGAGGCGGAAACCGTCGTGGACGGGTGTAGACAGGACAACTCTAACCCAACGGAACGAGAGCTAAGACGCGGACGTGAAGACACACAACACAACGATCCACGTACTAAGGGCTCCGAAACACGGCACGCACGGTAGGATAAACGCGAGAGGCCACGGGGCGAGCCCCCCACTCCACACGC
>JAANYP010008230.1:0-70135 GCA_020465985.1 Centrapalus pauciflorus
ATAGAAAATAAAAAGGAAAACCTTCATTCCACACAACTCACTCTCTCCCGTACTCTCTCTCTCTACCGATTCCTCACTCTCAGCTCTTTCTCTGGCTGCCTTCATCTAAGGAACACACAGAATCATTATTTCCAAGGTGCAAAAAGTTGGATTCATATAGCAAATAAGGAACTATAAGCATTGGCAACAAACGCTAGTGATGGTAACATCACCAAACTTGCCAATTTTTGAGATTTTGTTGGTTCGTTTTTGTGAATCCGATCATAGGATTTTGATGTTCAAAAGTTTGTGCATGTTGTCTATGTTGTTGCATGTGTTAACATCGAGTATGTATGTAGTTAGTATACCATTTCAGATCAAATTCCACTCCTAAGTCTTGATTTCTGAATATTAGTGTGTGTTTAGTGTGTGTGTTCATCGAGACTCATAGAAAAATGGACATAAATGGATTATTTTGTTTTACATATGGACATTGATTAGTTGAAATAGGGTATTTAAGTTCTATCCGCAAATTTTTAGATACTCAAACTGCAAAATGGTCAAACCGTAAATCTGGAAAATATTGGAAATTGTCACCAAGTATGAAACTCGGTCCGACCACTCCGAATTCGGATCGAGCCCAGTTCGGTACCAACCGATGCCACTTCGGACCCCTCCCCCATTTCGGGTACATCCAATCGGATCATCACGCACTAGTTTTCGGAACATGCCCAATCCGGACCAGGATCAACTTCGACCTCACCCAATTGTACCATCCGGATTTCGGACATCCAAGTCGGATTGCGTTGGCCGAATTCAGTTAGAATTCATTTAAATTTCCAAGAATACATTTTTAAGCCATTACTGACTTACATCACTATTACATCCTACTTTACAGATCTTGTGGTGTTATCAAAACACACATTGATTCAGGAGTCAAGCACCAAACCAACTCACTGGTGAGTTGCAGATATTCATTCGCACATTAATTGTGTTTGACCATCGTGTTATACATTCATGGCATGTATAATGTTTTATACATCATTTGGCACTCAAGATTACTTTGTTGTTATTGATGCACACCGTACTTGACAGGTAACACACATGTAGCCAGCGTTCATTTGAAAGTGCTCTTATATACATCATGCTTGCACTGCATGCATCATTACTTCATAATTGTGCGACTGGATGGGGCCTGACAAGCAGGCCAGCTGTCGGGGACTTGACTCAGCCCACTCGCTCCATGCAGTCAGTTCGGCACATCCCCGATCAGCCATATGAACTGGCCACCCCATTGCATTAGCACTGGCTGGTTACTCACACATTGACGGCTTGTCACTGCCGTTTTCACATACATGGGCGTACACTGCCCATGGTTTAAGCTTGCATTGTAAAAATATTTGTTGTATGTATACATCTGTTTCTCACTAGCATTTAGCCTTACTGTTACTCACCATTTGTTTACAGGCAAGCAAAACGCAAGAGTGTAGCTTGGACCTTCATCTTAAGCATCACATCATTATCCCGGAGAAAAGCCTTGTAGACATTGGTACTTGAACTGTAATAGCTTTGGGCCTCTGGATTTACTACTTTTTAAACACTTATGATGATTGTAATAGTCTAGACTTAAACACTGTTTAGACATTTACTTTAGCTTTTAATGTGGATTTGCCGTAATTCTAATTTGAAGTATCAATTTGCAATATTTGATACCTTGGTTGTTAGTCGATGCCTGGTGATTACATTATATCATTAATTTATCAAGGCGTCACAAATTTGATGCATCACGTGGAAATAATGATGCATTACGGGGGAATTGTGATGCATTTGTGGTGGTGCATGGAGGTTCTTCAAGATTCTTCGATGCATGGAGGTTCTCCATTGAACCCACCTCTCTCTCTCTCTCTCTCTCTCTCTCTCTCTCTATATATATATATATATATATATATATATATATATATATATATATATATATATATATATATATATATATATATAGTGAATGATTTTACAACTCTTTGTAATAAATATAGAGAAGTTTTTGTATTTTTGGCATTAAATCCGTAAGGCTGAAAGTGCAGTTCAGCCTTGAAATATTCTGAAAAATTCGCTAAGTATGGATCTCGGATGGCACGAAATTCAGATGGCCTTGTTCCGAATTTCGAATGGCCTTGGACCGAAATTGTAATTGTAATTATTTTTATTTTATGAGATCTTTTGTGATAATAGTCTATGACATTAATTAAGGAGAATAATTAGACCAAAATAATTATTGAGGTTTAATGCCGAAATTAATGAAGTCTTACGACTAATGTATCCGGATCAAAGTTAAGAAATTCTAAGCTGTGAGACTTATAAATATTATATGATGAACCTATCTGTAGGGGTTTGACGGGTTAAGTCACTTGGAGACTATTACTCATACTTTGACGATTATAACTTGGTACTGAGACCGAGAGCTTGTTGTGCACCATTATGAGTTCTAGCATTAATGTATTTATATGCATATCATGAATTGTATGTTATTGCTTTCGTATCATTCTTGTCATTTACATGCCTTGCCATCACATACATTATTGTTGTCATATTATCATTCGGTTGATAAGTTGTTGATCATTCATTTGACCTCTCCGCTGAGACGGTAAACCTGAGTGTGGTAACCTAGCGGAATCATAATGGTAAGCCTGTGTGTGGTAACCATTATTGCCTGTAAAACGATAAGCCCGTGGTCTGTGGTAATCGTATGGCATCACTGTAAACTGCATATCGATAACCCTGTGGCCTGTGGTAATCGAGCAGTAGATTGTAACCCATT
This sequence comes from Centrapalus pauciflorus, assembly GCA_020465985.1. Taxonomy (NCBI): domain Eukaryota; kingdom Viridiplantae; phylum Streptophyta; class Magnoliopsida; order Asterales; family Asteraceae; genus Centrapalus; species Centrapalus pauciflorus. The sequence goes on from JAANYP010008230.1 coordinate 2,795, forward strand.
GTACGGTAAGTCTGTGCGTGGTAACCGCAATGTGGTAGCTTATTAGCCATTAGTTGGCCTCCTGAGATTGTTGATTGAATTCAAGGCATTTCATGGCATCATTCATATATCGCATGGTACTTTAATCTAGAAAGTCAGTAAACAACTTTGTTGTTTACCCGTTAGTTGATTATTCTTTTCAGGATCTTTTAAGGGCAAAGGCCCGGCTGGCACAAACTGTTAGGCATTGATTGGAGCACGTATAGGAGCTCCATATTTTGTTGATGATTAGGGTGGGAGTAGCAGACTTCTATTTTGGACTTACGCAAATTAGTTAATGATTATTAATTCGTTTGTAGTCAAATTGATGTTTTAACATTGTGACCCCAATTACGATACTCCGTGATTTCCGACACTCTGTTGTGTTATATGCAAAGTGTTTGGAATCACGTTGATAATTATTAAAGTATTAAAAGTTTTAATTTGACCGTATTTCCGCAAGTATTCTGTATAAATTAATGTATAATGGTATCGAAATACTCGTATTAGTTGTATGGTGTTTCAAGTAAATTGCAAATGATCGAAGTAGATAACATAAAATATAAAATTTACAATTATTGTATCGTAAAAACTTTTAGGTTAATAAATGATCATAAAATTCAATTTTATTCAAGAAATAACATAAAATTCAGTTTTAGACAAAAAGATCATGAAATGTTACTTTTTTCGAATCATAAATTTCAATACTTACCTTCTTTAATGATCACTCATACTATTTTTTATTAAATAATCTATTTTCGTTAAAAATTAGTATTTCATGATCATTTCTCGGCTTAAAAAATTGAATTTCATATTATTTCTCGACAAAAATGAATTTTCAATAGTCCAAACTAATGAAATTGATAAACCTAAATAATTGAATTTCATGTTCTTAATTGGGACCGATACTATTTTTTTGCCAAAATTTAAATTTTATAACATATTCCATGCGTAAAGAATTGTATTTCATGTTTTTTTCTCGACAAAAGTAGAATTTTAACTAAACAAACTTGTTAAACTGACAAACCAAACTAAAATTGAACCGAATCGAATTAGATCAATTGTATAAATTGTTCGGTTCTGCTCGGTCAATAGTATTTATAATAGTCGATTATTAGTTCTCCACCTTTGAATTTTTCATTGTAAAAGTCTGAAAACTAGAAACGGATCTACAAATAGTATTGGTACCAATTAAGAACACATAATTCAATTATTTAGGTTTATCAATTTTATTAGTTTGGACTATTGAAATTTCATTTTGTTCGAGAAATAATATGAAATTCAATTTTTTAAGCTGAGAAATGATCATGAAATACAAATTTTTAACGAAAATATATTATTTAATAAAAAATGGTATGAGTGATCATTTAAGAAGGTAAGTATTGAATTTTATGATTCGAAAAAGTAAGGCTCCGTTTGTTTTTTCCATTTATCACTTTTTTGCCTCTAATATCTGAACCGGTCAGAGATAAGAGGTTAAAAGTCGTTTGTTTTTCTTACTCCAATCAGACATCTGATGTCTGACCGTGGTCAGTTTCAATCAGATTTCAAATTTGTCTTTTGTCTGTTCACTTTTATCTATTTTAAATTTGTCTTTTGTCTTTTGATAAATTATATGTAATAAGACACTTTATTAAATTAAAAAACAAACAATCTAGTCTAATGTAACATCCCAATTTTCAATTATGTGTAATTTACAATTATTGAGACTCAATTAATTGTATTAATGAACTGTTATGTCAATTTAAGCAAATTTTGATCATATTATCAGTTAAGTAAGAAAATTCGAAGTTGAGGGGTATGATGTGCATATGGGGCAAAATAGAAATAAAAAGGGAAAAACCCTTTCATTTCCACCCACTCACTCTCTCACTACTCTCTCTCTCTACCGATTTCTCTCTCTCTCACTCTTTCTCTCGGCTTCATCTAAGGAACACACAAGAATCAGTAATTTCAAGTGCAAAAAGTTGGATTCAGATAGCAAATAAGGAACTATAAGCATTGCAACAAACGATTTGAGGTAACATTCATCCAAACTTGCAATTTTTGATGATTTTTGGTTCGGTTTTTGTGAAATCCGAATCATAGGATTTTGATGTCAAAAGTTATTGCATGTTGTATATTGTTGTTGCAATGTGTAAATCGAGTATGTATGTAGTAGTATACCAAATTTCAGATTCAAATTCCACTCCTAAGTATGATTTCTGAAATTAGTGTGTGTTTTAGTGTGTGTGTTCATCGAGACTCATAAGAAAAATGGACATAAATGGATTATTTTGGTACAATATGACATGATATAAGTTGAAATAGGGTATTTAAGTTCATATCCGCAATTTTAGATACTCAAACATGCAAAAATGGTCAAAAACGTAAATCTGGAAAATATTGGAAATTTCACCAAGTATGAACTCGGTCCGGATCCATCCGAATTCGGATCCGTACCCAGTTCGGACCAACAGTGACTTCGGACCCTCCCCATTTCGGGTACATACCAATTCGGATCATCACCCTAGTTTCGGACATGTCCCAATCCGGACCAAGGACCAACTTCGGACCTCACCCAATTCGGACCATCCGGATTTTGGACCATCCGAATTCGGATGTGGTCCGAATTCAGTTAGAATTTCATTTAAATTTCAAGAATACAATTTTTAAGCAATTACTGACATTACATCACTATTACACCTACTTTACAGATCATTGTGGTGTTATCAAAACACACATTGATTCAGGATCAAGTCACAAAACCAATCACTGTGAGTTGCAGATTATCATTCGAACATTTATTGTTTTTACATACGTGTTTATACATTCAATGGCATGTTCATATTGTTCATATACATCATTTGGCACTCAAGATTACTTTGTTGTTATGATGCACACTCGTACTTGACATGTAACACACATGTAGCCAGCGTTCATTTGAAAGTGCATCTATATACATCATGCTTGCACTGCATGATCATTACTTCATAATCTGATGCGACCTGGACAGGGGCTGACAGCAGGCCACTGTCGGGGACTGATCATCCCACTCGTATCCCATCAGGTTCGGCACATCCCCGATCAGCATATTGAACTGCCACCCCATGCTAGCACTGCATGGTTTACTCACACATTGAGGCTTTCACTGCCGTTTTCACATACATGGGGCTTACACTGCCCATGGTTAAGCATTGCATGTAAATAAATATTTGTTGTATGTATAATCTGTTATCTCACTAAGCATTTAGCTTACTGTTGACTCACATTGTTTACAGGCAAAGGCAAGAGTGTAGCTGGACCTTCATCTTAAGCAATCAAATCATTATCCCGGAGACCTTAGTAGCTATTGGTACTTGAATGTAATAGCTTTGGGCTGGGATTTACTACTTTTAAACAATTATGATGATGTAATAGCTAGACTTAAACACTGTAGACATTTACTTTCATTGCTTTAGTGTGGATTTGCTTAATTCTAATTTAAGTATTCAATTTCAATTATTATGATACTCATTGGGTTGTTAGTCGATCCTGGTGATTACAATTATATCATTAATTTATCAAGGGCGTCACAGTTTGGTATCAGAGAATTAGTTTGAGGTTTCAAGTGTCCGCGAGGACTTGGACTCAAACTTAGGTTATGATATTAGAATGAACTTCTAAGTAATGATCTGAACTAAGATAGGATTGACATGCACACGGGGAAACACAAAGGGTAACTGTACACTTAGGACTTACAAATAAATGTTCTAAATATAAGTTGTTATATTTCAGAACATGTCAGGAGACGATATGACTCCTCAGCAAATGTTCCAGATGATGCAAGCTCTTATGGAACAGAATAATGAGCTACAATCCAAACGAATGGCTGAGCAGGCTCAGTCATTTGCTGATCAATTAAGGGCCAGAGATGAGGCCGAAGCGAAGCGAAAAGCCGATAAGAGAAAGAATAAAGAACATCAACAACAGGACGATCAAGAGGAAAGACAAGACACTGGGTCTTCCAACAGATCAAGGGGCTGTAGGTTTAAGGATTTCAAAAGTAACGGGGCTGTTACTTTTGATGGAACCGGAGATGCTGTTACAGCATTGGAATGGATCACCACCACGGAGAGAACTTTCAGAATCAGCGACTGTGCTGATAAAGACATGGTCCGCTTTGCGACCGCTATGTTTGCAAGGGACGCTGTTATGTGGTGGGATGCAATGACACATGTGCTGACAATGGAGGTAGTGTCACACATGTCTTGGAACGAGTTCAAGGAAGTATTCTCCCAGCAATACTGTCCTACTGATGAGAAGCGTCGTCTAGAGGCGAAGTTCCTGAATCTGACTCAAGGAACGAAAACGGTTACACAATATGCCGTTGAGTTCACTCGATTGAGTCTGTTCGCACCCCATCAAGTAGACACAGAAGAGAGGAAGATAGCCCGGTTTGAGGCCGGACTAGATTATGAGATTCGCCGAACCATGAGTGGGGTTCGGTATACAACGTTTGCTGGATTACTCGAGGCTGCTCGGAATGTGGAGCAGATTGTCCTGTTATCCGGTTATGTCATCGGTTCAGCTGCCGCATCACCGACTCAACCGTCGCCGCCAAAAAGGCAGCGGGAGTCTGGATCCTCCCGATTCTCTCCCCAATCTCATCAACAATCATCATCACCCAAGAAGGGAAGGGCCTTCTCGGTCAGTTCAGAAATGAGGGACTGCAGACGATGCAGAAAGGCGCACTCTGGGGAGTGCAAGACTCAAGACATGTATTGTTTCTGCTGTGGGCAGAAAGGCCATCACTGGGAGCATTGTCCACGAAAAGATGATGCATGCTACAACTGCCACAGACTTGGCCATTTCTCAAGGGACTGCCCGAAACCCCCACGAGATCAGAATGCTCCACAATCAACAGCAAGATCTTCTGTAGCTTCCACGGCTCGCAGGGATCAATCTCAAAGGGCTCCAACAAGGGCGTTCCAAATCACAGCTGAAGAAGCAAAAGATGACCCGGAGGTGGTCACTGGTACGTTTTATGTAAATTCCATTCCTGCACGTGTATTGTTTGATTCCGGAGCAAATCGTTCGTTTGTCTCCACTTCATTTGCTCGTCAATTTAACATGCCAACTTCCAAACTGCAATTTGTACTTGACATAGAGACTGCTAGCAACATGTTAGTAAAAGCAGATAAAGTGTATAGGAATTGCACATTGTTGGTAGAGGATGTAGTGTTCAACATAGATTTAATCCCTATGGAGTTCGGGGAGTTTGATGTAATAGTAGGTATGGATTGGTTGGTTCATAATGAGGCACAGATAGTTTGCAAGAAAAGATTGATTAAGATTACCACTCCCGAGGGCCGAGACATATGCATTTATGGTGACAGACACAAAGGCGACTTATGCCTTATTTCAATTGCAAAAGCCCGAAAGCACGTCGCCAAGGGTTGTTCTGCATACTTAGCCTACGCTGTCGATGCAAAGGGTGAAGTTCAATCTCCTTCTACCGTTTCCGTCGTTTCCGAATTTCCTGATGTCTTTCCAGAAGATATCTCGGGATTGCCACCTGATCGCCAAGTGGAATTCCGCATTGACCTCATTCCCGGAGCTGCTCCAATAGCAAAGGCTCCGTACCGTCTAGCTCCTGCAGAAATGCAGGAAATGATGAAGCAGTTACAGGAGTTGCTCGACAAGGGTTTCATCCGCCCAAGTTCATCTCCTTGGGGTGCTCCTGTTCTGTTTGTCAAAAAGAAGAATGGCACATTACGTATGTGCATCGACTACCGGGAACTCAACAAAGTCACAATCAAAAACAAATACCCGTCTCGACCAGTTACAAGGCGCAAGCTACTTCTCGAAGATTGATCTTCGTTCGGGTTATCACCAACTCAAAGTACACCCGGATGATATTCCAAAGACGGCTTTCAGAACTCGTTACGGACACTACGAGTTTCTGGTAATGCCATTCGGTCTTACAAATGCGCCGGCTGCTTTCATGGATCTCATGAATCGAGTCTGCCGACCAATGCTCGACAAATCGGTCATCGTGTTCATCGATGACATTCTCATTTATTCAAAAACCGAAGAGGATCATGCAGCACATCTGCGAGAATTGCTAGAGTTGCTGCGCAAAGAGCGACTTTATGCCAAATTCTCGAAGTGTGAATTCTGGTTGAGGCAGGTACGTCTCAACATTCCAAACAATTTCATGATCCTCATACTTAATCATAAACTCGTTGTTAGCTTGTACTTACTCAATATTCAATTCAGATCCAATTCTTGGGGCACGTGATATCTGGTGCTGGGATTGCTGTTGATCCTGCAAAGATCGAAGCTATCCAGAACTGGGAATCACCCCGCAACGCCTCAGAGATTCGGAGTTTTCTGGGATTGGCTGGTTACTACCGCCGATTCATCAAAGACTTCTCAAAGATCGCCGTTCCGCTAACAAAGCTTACTCGCAAGAACGCGACCTTCTTTTGGAAAGAAGAACAACAAACGGCCTTTGACAACTTGAAGAATCTGCTAAGTGAAGCACCTGTGTTAGCCCTGCCTGAAGGGAACGAAGACTTTGTTGTCTATACAGATGCATCAGGCACGGGTTTAGGTGCTGTTCTAATGCAAAGAGGAAACGTCATAGCTTATGCTTCTATACAACTCAAACCGCATGAGAAAGTCTACTCTACTCATGATCTGGAGCTAACTGCTGTGACTTTCACTCTCAAGTTATGGAGACACTATTTGTACGGAACCAAGTGTCAGCTCTACACTGATCACAAGAGTTTAAAATATATATTCAGTCAGAAGGACTTGAGTATGAGGCAAAGAAGGTCAATGGAGCTGATAAAAGATTACGACTGTGAGATTCTCTATCATCCAGGGAAGGCCAACGTAGTGGCCGATGCTCTAAGTCGAAAAGCATACTGCAAGGCATATTGCTATGCCTTGACTTCTACAATTTTGACCTCAACTATTATAGATGATGTTAGGGCTGCTCAGTTACAGGCCCTAAAAGAAGGGAATGTTAAAGACGAAGATATCAGAATTCAGTTGTCATTAATGCAAGATGATGGAACTGGACTAAAGGGTGTGTATGGCAGAGTGTGGGTTCCTAAGTTCGGGAACATGCGGGAAGTGATACTTGAAGAAGCTCACCAATCCAAATTCTCAATTCATCCTGGCAGCACAAAAATGTACAACGACCTGAAGGCCGATTTCTGGTGGCCAGGGTTGAAAAGGGACGTTGGTCAATATGTAGAGAAGTGCAGAACTTGTCGTTTAGTCAAAGCAGAGCACCAACAACCCTATGGTAGTATGCAACCTCTTTCTATCCCAGAATGGAAGTGGGACCATATTACTATGGATTTCGTAACCAAGCTACCTAAGACTCGTCGTCAACATGACGCCATTTGGGTCATTGTTGACCGATTGACAAAATCTGCTCACTTCATTCCAATCCGAGAAACTTATTCACTCGACCGTCTTGCCCAGATCTACGTAAACGAAATCGTTATTAGGCATGGTGTGCCTAAGTCTATTGTCTCCGACCGAGATAGTAGATTCACTTCCAACTTCTGGGCTGCTCTACAACAGGGTCTTGGTACTCGTATCGCAATGAGTACTGCATATAGACCTCAATCTGATGGTCAAAGTGAAAGAACAATTTTAACCCTCGAAGACATGCTCAGAGCCTGTGTCATGGATTTGGGTGGTAACTGGGACGATCACCTCCCATTGGTTGAATTCTCCTACAACAATAGTTACCATTCCACTATCAAGATGGCACCGTTCGAGTCTCTATATGGCAGAAAATGTAGGACTCCAACCTGTTGGAGGGAAACAGGAGAAACTCCAATAGCCGGTCCTGCTTTGCTGCAAGAAACCAATGAAAAGATACAACTCATTCGGCAGTACATGAAAACGGCACAAGATCGGCAAAAGAATTATCATGATCGCCGACACAAAGCGATAGAATTTCAAATAGATGATTGGGTCTACTTGAAGGTTTCCCCGATGAAGGGAGTTACAAGATTCGTAAAGCGAGGAAAGCTATCGCCTCGATTCATAGGACCCTTCAAAATACTAGAAAGAGTTGGGAATCAGTCCTATCACTTGGACTTGCCGGAAGAGTTATCAGGAGTTCACCCGGTCTTCCACGTAGGATACTTAAGAAAGAGTCTGGTGCCCGACAGGGAACCATGGACTGATCACTCGGATATTAAGGTTGATGAACGGCTAAGGTTCGTTGATGAACCGGAGTGCATTTTGGAGACAAAAGTCAAGAAACTACGTAACAAGGAAATCAGGATGGTGCTGGTCAAGTGGAAGCATCATCGGGGAGCTAATCATACTTGGGAATCGGAAGAAGACATGAAGACTAAGTACCCAAGTTTGTTTAGCGCAGCATGACTTCGCGGACGAAGTATAGGCGTGGTGGAGCCCATGCTGTAACATCCCAATTTTCAATTATGTGTAATTTACAATTATTGAGACTCAATTAATTGTATTAATGAACTGTTATGTCAATTTAAGCAAATTTTGATCATATTATCAGTTAAGTAAGAAAATTCGAAGTTGAGGGGTATGATGTGCATATGGGGCAAAATAGAAATAAAAAGGGAAAACCCTTTCATTTCCACCCACTCACTCTCTCACTACTCTCTCTCTCTACCGATTTCTCTCTCTCTCACTCTTTCTCTCGGCTTCATCTAAGGAACACACAAGAATCAGTAATTTCAAGTGCAAAAAGTTGGATTCAGATAGCAAATAAGGAACTATAAGCATTGCAACAAACGATTTGAGGTAACATTCATCCAAACTTGCAATTTTTGATGATTTTTGGTTCGGTTTTTGTGAAATCCGAATCATAGGATTTTGATGTCAAAAGTTATTGCATGTTGTATATTGTTGTTGCAATGTGTAAATCGAGTATGTATGTAGTAGTATACCAAATTTCAGATTCAAATTCCACTCCTAAGTATGATTTCTGAAATTAGTGTGTGTTTTAGTGTGTGTGTTCATCGAGACTCATAAGAAAAATGGACATAAATGGATTATTTTGGTACAATATGACATGATATAAGTTGAAATAGTGTATTTAAGTTCATATCCGCAATTTTAGATACTCAAACATGCAAAAATGGTCAAAAACGTAAATCTGGAAAATATTGGAAATTTCACCAAGTATGAACTCGGTCCGGATCCATCCGAATTCGGATCCGTACCCAGTTCGGACCAACAGTGACTTCGGACCCTCCCCATTTCGGGTACATACCAATTCGGATCATCACCCTAGTTTCGGACATGTCCCAATCCGGACCAAGGACCAACTTCGGACCTCACCCAATTCGGACCATCCGGATTTTGGACCATCCGAATTCGGATGTGGTCCGAATTCAGTTAGAATTTCATTTAAATTTCAAGAATACAATTTTTAAGCAATTACTGACATTACATCACTATTACACCTACTTTACAGATCATTGTGGTGTTATCAAAACACACATTGATTCAGGATCAAGTCACAAAACCAATCACTGTGAGTTGCAGATTATCATTCGAACATTTATTGTTTTTACATACGTGTTTATACATTCAATGGCATGTTCACATTGTTCATATACATCATTTGGCACTCAAGATTACTTTGTTGTTATGATGCACACTCGTACTTGACATGTAACACACATGTAGCCAGCGTTCATTTGAAAGTGCATCTATATACATCATGCTTGCACTGCATGATCATTACTTCATAATCTGATGCGACCTGGACTGGGGCTGACAGCAGGCCACTGTCGGGGACTGATCATCCCACTCGTATCCCATCAGGTTCGGCACATCCCCGATCAGCATATTGAACTGCCACCCCATGCTAGCACTGCATGGTTTACTCACACATTGAGGCTTTCACTGCCGTTTTCACATACATGGGGCTTACACTGCCCATGGTTAAGCATTGCATGTAAATAAATATTTGTTGTATGTATAATCTGTTATCTCACTAAGCATTTAGCTTACTGTTGACTCACATTGTTTACAGGCAAAGGCAAGAGTGTAGCTGGACCTTCATCTTAAGCAATCAAATCATTATCCCGGAGACCTTAGTAGCTATTGGTACTTGAATGTAATAGCTTTGGGCTGGGATTTACTACTTTTAAACAATTATGATGATGTAATAGCTAGACTTAAACACTGTAGACATTTACTTTCATTGCTTTAGTGTGGATTTGCTTAATTCTAATTTAAGTATTCAATTTCAATTATTATGATACTCATTGGGTTGTTAGTCGATCCTGGTGATTACAATTATATCATTAATTTATCAAGGGCGTCACATCTAAACAGATTTTAGACATTTTTTAATATCTTATCAAACAGAAGGTAAAAAGTGTTTAGACGTCTAAACTCTTAAAAAAACAAACGGAGCTAACATTTCATGATCTTTTTGTCTAAAAACTGAATTTTACGTCATTTGTTGAAAAATTTGGAATTTTATGATCATTTATTACCCTAAAAGTTTTTACAATACAATTATTGTAAAAGTTATATTTTCTGTTATCCTTTTCAGATCATTTGCAATGTGTGGTCACATTTGCTAAATGTTGGCGTATTTTACATAAACATTAAATGATAGCTTTTATTAATCTAAACTTTTATATTTTATGTACTACTCTACATAAATTATGAATGATGATAAAAGCCTCGGGACTTGGGGCATTTTGGAATTTATGACGTGCTGCTTAACGAACTGAAGTTGCACACACGAATTTGGCGCCAAAATTGCTCTTTTTAAAGCATCACAAAAGAAAATTTTCGCCAGATTAGGGTTTATCTTGTCAATTCTCTTGTGATATAACTCTCTCACACAACAACAGAGTCAGATTTTCAAGCGTCTTGTAAGATCTTGCAATCTCATAATCTAATTCAAATTTCCTAATTATTTTATTGTCGCTTCATGCGATCTAATGCTTTTTTTTGTTATTTAAATAAGCCTGTTAAAATCTGGAATATATAGGAGTTCTGGACCAGGAAGAAATTGAAGAGAAAAGTATGGATGAGGTTTCATAGTCGAATGCATCAGCCACAAGATGTCACTGGTGGTGGTGAGAGGAAGTCGGAGAATAATGAAAGTGTAGAACCAAATTCCAATGGTGAATTCAGAGGATATGAGATGGATGGAACGACACCTGTAGAGGTAATTGATGGCGAATTTGGGATTGAATCTACTGAGCAGTTGTCATGCCGAGCGATTGAAGGAGAAAATGTGGTGCCAAACCAAATGTCAGGGCAACAAAGTCCTCTTCATGGTGGATCGATAGAGAATTTAGAAAATGTAAGGAGTTCAAGCAATCTTGAAGGTGATCTAATGGGTGGGTGGCGTGGTACTGTTGGGTATGATGAAAATGTGTTGAATCAGGGAATTGATGGAACACCATTGATGTCGCATTCTGAGTCAGGGATGGTTCAAATGGACAATCACAGAGGTGTCATTGGTCCTCTAATGCCTCCTTTTTTACGAAATCTTGATTCCGTTCCACTCTACTGATAACACAGGTTTGCCTATCATCACACCTTATGTTAATCTAACTTTCTTTATGCCTAGAAGTAGTGCTTATGTACACTCATCGATGGTGCATTCCGAAGCAGTGATGGTCCAGCATTACAGTCTGGCTTTTGGGACACAAATGGTCCAAATGGGTTGTTACAACAGTTTACCAATTCCTTCCTTTTCCTGGATCTTTCCTTCCTTCCACTATGTCAACATCATAGGCTTTCCTCCCTTTGCACCTTTTAATCCATCTTTCTTTATGCCAAGAAATAGTGCTCATGTAAACAATACACGAATGTTGTCAGCCCCTAATATGACTGGTCGGTCTAGTAATCAGCGTCGTAGGAGAAGGAGACGGGTTAGTGATAGAAAATGGAGCTATGTCTCGTGATCAATGCAGACAGGTTGGTACTAATAGGGGACGGGAAAAATCAACAGAGGAAAAAACTATAAATTCAAAAACCATCAATGATGATAGAAAGACTGGTGATGATGAAAAACCTAACAGCGAGCACAAAACGCCTCAACAAAAGGGAGTTTGTGATGAAAACGATGTGCCAGAAAGCTATCATGAAAACGAAAGTGACGATGGAAGAGATCAAGAGAAATATCAGGATTGTGATCGTCCTAAAGATCTTGAGCGGAATTATGAATGGGTTTGAATAAGGGTCAATTTCAACATATGGCGAATACACAGAGGCATGTATCTGTTGAATGTAGGGATGGCAAAAAAAACCGAAACCGACGGGGAAAACCGAAAACCGACATAAACGGGCCGGGTTCGGGGACACTAATCGGGGACGGGGACAGTTTCGGGGAAAACCGCTAGAATTTTAACGGGGATGGTGCCGGGGCCGGTATTAGGTAAATAACCGATTACCCAGCCCGATTAACCGTTTAAGAGGCCCGCTTAAAAAACCGATTATTATTATATATATATATATATATATATATATATATATATATATATATATATATATATATATATATATATATATATATATATATATATATATATATATATATATATGATGTTTGAAATAAACCGGTGATGATGATCGTTGAAACGACTACGGATCATTTGAAACTTTATTTTCTTTTCATAAACTTTATTTTGTGGTTTGTAACCGTATTGTTGGTTGGAACATTTCGTAGTGTCGTCTTTCGAACATTGTAATCCTAGTTTATGCATCTTTTAATTGTCACCGTAACAAGATTTAATCGTTCTCATTAAATGGGGATTTTTGCGGTGAAAATTAACCGTTAACATTAAATGGTGAAAACCGAATCCCCGCGGTGAAAACCGAATCCCCGACGGGGATCCCCGTATAAATCCCCGCGGTTTTTCAAACGGGGATGGTATGCGGTTTCTTAAACGGGGGCGGGGACGGGGGGATTGATCCCCGGCCCGAAACCGGCCCGTTACCATCCCTAGTTGAATGACGTCTCATTGCAGTAAATCAAAAGCAGAAGCTTCCTAGGTTTTGTTTTTGTGATCATGCTTGGTGGACACTCTTTTATCCTGTCACCGATATCAATGAACATGGAATTCTCTAGGAAATCAGAATACTTGATCAGTGATATAAATCACTTCTATTTTTATGTGTTTTTGTTGTGTTTTAGTGTGTTAAATGCAAGAAAGTTGGTACTGCTGATGTGAATTGTTTGTTGTAGGTGATTGGTAAGAAAAGTGGCAAAATGATAGCTTGGGGAGTCAAAAAACGTCTAGCGTCCAAGCCAGCGTCCTCGACGGGATTTCGGCGTCCTGGTCAGCGTCCGCGACGCTGGGGTAGACGCTGGTACACCAGTTCTGCACGAAAGTGCTCGGCGTCCAAGCCGGCGTCCTAGACGCTAAAGAAACGCATAAAATGTGTGATTTCAGAAGATGAGCGTCCTCATAACGCCTGAGACGCGGTTGAGGCGTCCTACCCAGCGTCCTAGACACTGGGGTCGACGCTGATGCGTCAGTTTCTGCGGGAGCTTTGCTTTTAAAAGGGGGCGGTTACCAGAACAGAGGGGAGTTTTTCCTCTCGTTTTTCTAAGGAGGGGGTCTCGTTTTTCACTCAGAAAGGATCATTTTCACACACGGAGGATGGTTTTTGGAGGCGATCGAGAGGAGAAAACAACAAAATGGATCATTGATCAAGCATTCCAGCAGCCAACTTCTTGTGTTCTACACACTGGTATGGTAGTTAGTATGTATTTCATTATGTCATTTGTTGTTAGCGTGCAACTCCAAATCATGTTGGGCTAAACATATTTTGGTGTTTGTTCTTAAGTTTGCATATTATGGCATGAATGAATGTTATGTGATTTCAGTTTCCATTTGTGCTAAAAGGGGTTGTGGATCTTATTTGTGAATGAATGAATGAATGGGTTGTTAAACAACGAGTGTTGTATATAACAGGGTATAGTGATATCATTAGTTGTGCCGGCTCATTAAAATGGGGAAGACAATTAATAGAGTTGCATACTTTGTCTTAAGAACATTGGTTGTGGAACATGCATTCGAATGAATGGTCTTTATACAACGGATATTGTATATAACAGGGTATAGTGATATCATTAGTTGTGCCGGCTCATTAAAATGGGGAAGACAATTAATAGAGTTGTATACGTTGTCTTAAGAATATTTGTTGTGAAAATAATTCGTTTATATGGAAACTGTCATTTGGATCACATTTGCATGAATGAACATGAATAAGCAATGAATGTATCTGGAACGGTTGATATCCATGTCACTGGTTGTGCCAACTTTCTATAGGGGAGGAAGACAACTAATAGAGTGGTATACGTTGTCTTCAGAGCATAGGTTGTGAATTTGAATTAAGTCATGTAAATGGTGTCCGTAACATTCTGAATTGCCATAGTATGTATAACAAGAGAGCAAACTTCCATTCTCCTTACGTGAAACTCTTTAATCCAATTCCTCCGTGTTAGAACGTAATAGTAGCAACTGATAGTAGATTATTATTTAAAAACAAATGATTACAAACTCAATCCAAACAGTCTCTGAAGCTAGTTTAGCAACCTGACTTTCCCTGTGGATTCGATCCCACTTACCCTATCTATATAGTGTGTGTTGGGTTATTTTTTGATGCTCATACGACTGGGTCCATCAATACTATATTAACATCATACTTTCAAATGTAATAAACCAGTTGATGCTTATAAAAAATTCTTTCAATATCTAATTTCTATCCTAAAGAATTTGGTTATTGTGCTCACTTGTCAAGGTAGCTTTAATGTTACTCTTCTTCTTGTTTTGTCATTTTCTTCTGTTTTTTTTTTTTATGTCCACGGAAGTGAAATCTTTGTGTTTTTATATAGTCTTGTATCTGGCATTTAATCTTTTTTTTTTTGGCATGGGGTTGACACTAAAAGTGTCTTTGGGAGTAATCACAACAGTAAGGAATAAGTCAGTCTTTGTAGGGGAAAAAAAACTCTTCTTGATCATGGTGTTAGTAGTACATATATACAAAATCCTACATACCTTTGTTGAAACACCCATACAACTAATACGAGTATTTCGATACCATTATATGTTAATTTATACAGAGTACTTGCGGAAATACGATCAAATTAAAACTTTTGCAATTAATAATCATCAGCGTGATTCCAAACACTTTGCAAGAGACACAACAGAGTGTCGGAAATCACGGAGCAATGTAACTGGGGTTACAAGATTAAGTTATCAATTTAGTTACAAACGAATTAATAAACAGCAACTAATTCGCGTAAGTCCAAAAATGGAAGTCTGCTACTCCCGCCCCAATCATCCACAAAATATTGAGCTCCTATCCGAGCTCCAAACGATATCTAACAACTTGGGCCAGCCGGGCCTTTGCCCTTAACAGATCCTGAAAGGAAATAACAACTATCGGGTAAACAACAAAGTTGTTTAGTGAGATTCTACATTAAAGTATCATGCGATATATGAATGATGCCATGCAATGCCATGAATTCAACTATCAATTTTAGGAGGCCAACCAATGGCTAACAAACTACCACATTGCGGTTACCATACACAAGCTTACCGAACAATGGGTTTACAATCTACTGCTCGATTACCACAGACACAGGCTTATCGATATGCAGTTTACAGTGATGCCATACGATTACCACACACAGGCTTACCGTTTTACAGGCAATAATGGTTACCACACACAGGCTTACCATTAAGATTCCGCTAGGTTACCACACTCAGGCTTACCGTCTCGGCGGAGAGGTCAAATGAATGATCAACGACTATCAACCGAGTGATATTATGATAACAATAATATATGAGATGGCAAAGCATGAAAGTGACAACAATAATACGAAAGCAGTAACACACAATTCATGATATGCATGCAAATACGTTAATACTAGAACTCACAGTGCTACACAATACGCTCTCGGCCTCAAAACCGAGTTATAATCGTCGAAGTAAGAGTGATAGCCTTCACGTGACTTAATCCGTCAAAACTCCTACAAGTAGGTTCATAATATAATATTTATAAGTCTCACAGCTTATAATTTCTTAACTTTGGTCCGAATACATTAGTCTCGCAAGACTTAATTAATTTCGGCATCGACCTAAATAATCATTTTGGGTTAATTATTCTTCACACTTGGTAACATAAGTTATTATGGCAAACGATCCCAAGGACTAATTAAAATTACAATTTCTGGTCGGAACTGGGCTCAACTAGCCGAGTTCACTAGGGAACTCGTCGAGTTCCCATCCGAATTCGGATCAGCACCAGCCGGATTTCGGATCATCCGAGTTCGGGTCATGGACCATCCGAATTTCGGATCCCTTCCAACCGAAGCACGGTCCGAACTCGGTTCAAACCACATCCGAATTTCGGACCACCTCATCCGAATTCGGATCCCAAGTCATCCGGATCCTTTAACTTAGAAATTTTTCTTTCAAAAATCAAGGGGGAACTCGGGTGCAGGTCTGCACTTTTGCCCTTCGGATTTAATGCTCAAAATTACCAACATTCCTTACATTTAATACAAACGGTTTGGAATCATTCCCAAACATATATATACTTTTCTAAACTCATTTTTACATTAAGAACACCATTTCATTCATTTTTAAATCCATGGGAGTTCATAAAACTCCATTTTCGGGTTTTTGAGCTAAAACCCATTAAACTTCATAAAACTTGAATATTATGCTCATAAATGACGATTCTAACTATATTTCATTATCATTCTTCAAGATCTAGAGATTTCTCCATATTATCCATAAAACCCATTTGAGTTTTTCATCTTCTTCAAATGAAGATGGTGGAGAAAAGAATAAGTAAGAGATTTATATAAATAAAGGTGGGTACCTCTTGGATCTTTCAAAATCAAGAAAAGCTTCCAACAAAAGTCTGATTTGGATTCTTCTTCCTTTCTTCCTCTTCTCTCTTCTCTCTATTTTGGCTTTTTGGAAAAGGATGAACACACACACACATGAGTGTGTGTGTCTGCGTATGATATAAGCCAAAAAGAAGAAGGTTTCTTCTTCTTTTTCTTTCCAACCCACAACTTTCATATATTTACCAACTTACCCCTAGAATTATTAGCATTTCTTTTAAAGTCCTTTTTATATATTCAAGGCATATATTCATAATTATCCACACACACTTTTATTTATGTGTTTGAGATAAATTAGTATCTCGAATCGTATTTCGTTACAATAAATATTAATTATTAATTATATAAAATTCGGGTCGTTACATTTGTTGATTTTAGGTCCATTTTTTGTTCCTCATTTCACCAATTGTAGTGTTTTGTGTCATATGTATGTTGAACCTTGAACTTGAACGACTTGACCGAATTGACCCAATGGCTTAAAGCCGTCGCTCTTGTACTTAAGCCACATACCGAGACTAAGGGCCTTGTTTGTTTTTTTACAATAAGCTCTTTTAGAGCACTTATATCTTCACGTGGAAAGATATTTTAATCTAACTGTAGACATAAAAAGAAGTTCAGATATTTAATATCTTAAAAAACAAACGACACCTAAGACCACACAGGACTTCCAACTTATTGATGAAAATAATCATCAACAAATAAGATTGAAATTGAAGCCTACACACATCATTAATTTGCTGATGAAGATTCTAATGGCATAGTCGCATACAATGCTAATGGACAATGTTGTTTGATATATAATTATTGGTTGTTCTCAAATCTGCAAATTTGTGGGGACAAATGCTGTTTCCTGGGGCTTGGACTATATTTGTAAGGTGATGATCTCTCCTCCTGTTGTCTGTTGTCTGCAGGTTGCTGTATACAAGTTCAGCATTCAGAGTTAGTTATCTAGTTGAACTTGTAGTTTATCCTAACTCCTGAAGATAGAACTAAGGTGTGTTTTGGTATGAAGAAATTGAGTGAATGGAAGGAACTGTTTTGATTTTCAAACTTCATTGACGAAAATTAAGTTTGACATATATAATGACGAAAAAAATAATGAAATCTCAATTCTCTTTCCATGTTTTTTGGCCTCTCCGTATTTTGATGAGGAAATTAAAAAAATGACATTTACATTATAAATCAATCCTTCATCATTCCCTTGAGAATATGTCATACTGTGATAGAAAATACCAAACCAAAAAAATTCGATTCTCTCAAATTTCTTCGTACCAACGCTTCCTTATAGTATAGGCCGGTTTGGTAGTGAAAAGAGATCGGCTTGGGAGTCAATAACCTAGTCAAAATTATTATTTATTTTATAAACAACTAGTTGTTAACCCACGTATTACGTGGATGTTTAATTTATAAATTAACTGTTTGCTAAAAATCTATACAAATGTAAATTACATATTAAAATGTTTTTTTTTCTACCACAAAAGTTACAAAAACACTATTATTTTTCGTTATGAACATAATTAATTTTTTATTGTAGTATGAATAATACTAATATGTGTTATCGTTATAAAACTCTTTATTTTTTTATTTTTTTATATTTAACTAATAAAAATTCAAAAAAGTTTAGTTTGTATAAAACACAATTTAAATAGTTTTATTAAAATAGTTTATAAAACATTTCATTAGCAATACTACATTATTTAACTTTTAAATGTACGAAATATGATCTAGTTATCTAAATTAGAATTTAGATATGGAAGATATTAAAATCATTTAAAAAAGCATTTTTTATTTATTGGAGTTAAATTAGGTAATACTTGATTGTAGTTTTACTTAATTTTAAATATAAATCACATGATTAACTAAGGGGGATTATATATGGAAAACTGAGCGGGAAAATGTAATTTTGATCAGATGAGGAAGCGATACGTGTCGCTAGACGTTTTCTTTTATTAATAGATTTAGATTAGTTTATAAAGTAGGATTACAAAAATTATATTATCAAAATAATGTTTTTGTTTTCTTAGGCTAAAACATATTCAATAATCAATAATGGCAATTAATCATATTGGCAATTAAACATATTCAATAATCAATATCAAGTTTTCCAATTATGGTTATGATTTTTTAATTATTCACTGTGGCTCCAATGCGATTTAAAAATGTTTAGTTTATAATTTAAGCCTTGTAAAATTTAAAAATCAAAGATAAGAACCAACTAATAGTAATATCTGACATGCTTCTATTGCTTTATATGTTTCGATCCAGATTCAGTCAGGGTTTGTTATTTAAATTGTACAATAAACATTTATTTATTTATTTATTTTTGTAATTAATATTTTAGATCTGCATGAGTTTTCAATGAATCGTTTATACAAAAATTAATTATTATAAGTAGTATAGAAATGGATAGGGACAGGCACTAAGTATGCTACCGGTGGTGGTGCTGCAAAGAATATATCTTTTTTGCTTGACCGGAGAGTGGAAATGAAAAGCAAATAATTCATCATTCAGGGTGGGATTTAGTCAAAGTCAAATGTACACTAGTCAACAAAAAGTCAAAGATATATCCTTATCAACAATTTAATGATTTAATGGTTTTGGTTCCGTTTCTGTCACAGTAACATTGCTTTTGAGTTCATGAATTATAATTAATTTGAAAAGCAAAAGCATTTATAAATAATAAATAATCTCTACTCACGACTCGACTCGTAGATTCGACGTAGTATACCATAACCAATTACTGGCTTTTCAAAACATAAATAATATAATAAGGAGATGTGTTTGGTAAAAAATGTGGTTTCTTTTTTGAGATAATTACGCAAAAAAACCTCAAACTTGTCAGTTTTTTTATTGAATCCCCAAACCGTTTTTCGTTGTATAGAAAACTCCGAACTAACTAAAATAGTAAATCAATGTTTTATCAACGGGTAACTGGTTGAAACCGGTCATTAACCCAACGTGGACCGATAAATAACCTACGTGGAATAAACTTTAACGGTTGAAACCAGTTGCCAAGTATTACACAACATTTAAACCCCGTTGATGATGTAATCCCGTTTAAAAATTACAATTTAAATTTATCAAGGAGGTTTAAATGATGTATAATACTTGACAACCGGTTTCAACAATTAAAATTTATTCAACATAGGTTATTTACCGGTCCACGTAGGATTAATGACCGGTTACCCATTGATAAAACCTTGATTTACTGATTTTTAGATTTATATACATATATATACACACACACACACACACAAATGAACTTGTGAAAACTGCACTGCACCACCACAAATGCATCAAATTCCCCGTGTGATGCATCAAAATTCCGCGTGATGCATCAAATTTCTCGCGTGATGGATCAAGATCCCGCGTGATGCATCATATTCTTTTAAACTATTCCTCTATTATTCTTACGTCCATAGTTGTATACCCTCCTTTTTCACCACAATGGGTTCACTATTTCCACACATATTCACCATAGCATGCATCTCCCATTTTCAAAGATTTTTCTTCGACACATACATCGTAAAGTGAATCTCCCTTTGAAAGGTAATTTAACTAGTTTTTGTACGATTTTGAGTTCAAATTTAATGAATTTTCTTGTTATCTAGGAACAGTGGCGTAGCCAGGATTTTTATCTTGGGTGGGCCGAACTATCAGTAGATAACACATAATAAACTAAAGGTTGTTATAATAAATTTATTAATTTAATTGTATACAAAGCTCTATTACGTTCATGTATTATTTGAATAAACATATTAACAAATTAACACTTTACGTAGACTCAACATTTAATTAATAATTGAATTAATTTATTTTTTTTAAAGACTAACTTACACAACAACCTATTCCTATACTACCATTAATTTCTCAATCGAGACTTGAACTCACAAAACTAAAAAAAAGTCATATTATAACTTTTTAATTCAATTAAATTTAAGTGTCACCAAATAAAAACATTAACATGAATGTATAGAAAGTAAAAATAAAATATAAAAACACTTTGTAAATTGCAGAGAAAAAACAAGTGAATTCTTTAAATATTGTACTTGATGTTTAAACTAATTAGTGAAAAATATACAAACATTGAGATAAAGAAAAGTAATGATAAAACAAATTTAATTAAAATTATTTTGCTTTGAGTTAAATAATCTTTTATATATATATATATATATATATATATATATATATATATATATATATATATATATATATATATATATATATATATATATATATATATATATATATGGGTTAATATTGAAAAAACCCCATAAACTTTCTTTAGCTTTGTGATTAAGTCCCTAAACTTTTTTTCTGATTGTTTAAGTCCCTTAACTATTTTTGTCTTATTCAAAAAACTCACTATCTTTACATGTTTTAGCGATTAAGTCCCTAAACTTTGTGTTTTATTGGTTGTGTTTTACATACTCATTCGGTAGCCAGTCAAAAATATATCATTTTGAATAACACAAAAATAGTTTAGGGACTTAAACAATCGGAAAAAAAGTTTAGGGACTTAATCGTGAAAATAAGAAAAGTTTATAGGGTTTTTTCAATATTAACCCTATATATATATATATATATATATATATATATATATATATATATATATATATATACACATATATATATACATATATATATATGAAAGGAAGGTGAAAGTGAGGGTGGGCCATGGCCCCCCCACTTCCTAGTGTAGCTACGCCCCTGTCTAGGAATCCATTCATTTTCATTCAATTTCTGTTTGACATCTGTAATATATATACTTATGATTTTTATAACTATGTTTTGTGTTTGAAATATGTTATATGCTTGATTTTAACATTAAAGCTATATTTATTTATTTTTTGTGCTTTCTATCATCTCCAACAAAAAATATACAATTTTGACTCTAATTGGTGTTTCTGTGATATTGGTTTTTGTTGGCTTTTATGATTTCAGTTTTTTTTTTATAGTTGAAATTTGACAAATCGATGGAGTAACAAGTGAGACTATGTATTGAATGAGAATGATGAATATTTGGTTCTATGTAATTTTATAAAATTTAATATTTTGTATTGCTTTTTCTCAAAAAAAAAAAAAATGGATGAAAATTTGGTTCTAAATTAAAGTAAAATATGGTGAAATTATATGCAATAATTCAATATTTAATTCAATTACTTCTGATTATTTTAATCTCAATAGGCTAACATGAGAAATACCTAGGAAGGAATAAAAAATGAAAAATGTAGACTTATTTTATAATGTCATCTACTCATCCCTATTAAAATCCAAATTCTTTAATATTGAATGATTAAAGTAAGCAATCATGTTACAAGGGTCTATATGAACTTGGTTACTTTGTTGCTACATAATGATTGCTAGGTACCATATTCCCAAACATTATAGCATCTCCATTTGTGTCCATAATAAGTTTTATATTAAATTAGTTTCACATAAGAAATACTATCTTTAGAAAGAATTTCCCAAAATGATTTCATGGAATCAACAATTAATATAAACATCACAATTTATAGGTTAGGATTAAATAAACCCCTTTTAGGTTGAGTAGAGTGGTGCCGCATGAAGAAAATTGGTGACCGGTATCGCTAGGAACACTGCCTCTCCTGCCAATCCTTCTTATTTTTCCTTGTCATCCTTCCTGTACGAATGATACAAATCCTATTTTACAGATGGAAACTAACAGTACATAGATATTGTTTATGATTTTTTAGGCTTGTTTTGTTTATGATTTAGGCTTTAATTTGATTTATGATTTATTGTAGTGGTAGCAAGCGGCTGTTAATGGTGGTCGTGAACCTAGTGGTGATCGTTGAGGGCCTGACAACAAATAAACTAGGAGGGGTCTTACTAGTGTTGAGAAAGATAGCATATAGTAAAACGACAGTTAATACGTCAAACATGAAATGTCGATGCAAAACTTGGAATCTAATGTCATATCAGCAGTTCAGCACTAATTGCTATTATAGGAAAATATTTAAAGCATAATGTTATAATAATGATAAAAATATAAGTACGCTGTCCAAATATGAATATCTAAAAGCAAGATGTTAAATGTAGTAATATAGAATTCTTTGTAAAGGGGGTAACTATTTTGAGCATTTAACCGGATACACCATAATCGCTCGTTTTTTCTATCTCGCTTTGCTTTCTTTATTTAATCGCTTTCATTGACCCCTAAGTCTCTCTAAAAAGTCACCCACATATTTGTTTACTTATAGTTCGGTGTGAGATCAACTAGGGATTTAAGAAGTCATTCAAAGGTAAAATGACCTCTTAATGATTCTATTAAGAAGCAAAAAAACATGGCTTAAATCAAGGTAAGATCACATTCATGATCACTCATTCAGTTAGTACAGTAACTACTTAACTACGAAGGAATTTACTTTGTTGGATCTTAGGGTGGTGGGTATACTCATCATTCCAAAACTCATTATTTTGGACATCTCAGCATCACATCAGTTTTTCTCTTGCTATCATTTCTATTTTGAAACTTTAGAAATACTCATCATCCATAACATTACATCCCAACATTAATCCATTAATATTTAGAGAGAGAAAAGTGAGGAAAAGAACAAAGCTGCAGAAAGGGTGGAGAGCCGCTGGGCAGGGCCAGAGGAGCGGGGTGGTGTTTTCCCGCTTGGAAAATCCTCCTTGGCAAGTCGCCGGCCTCAGCGGCATAAGAATACCGCATGGCCTTATAAGTGTTTTCAGACATTTCGCAAATATTTATATCCATGATCCATGGAGATTTCGAATTTGATATATGGAGGATATCATCCATCACGAATGGAAATTTTAATTCTATATTAACAACACTCAAAAATCAAAATAAACCATTAGGGAGCGTTTGGTTCGCATATTTTTTTTCTTTGGGATTTGCATTTTGTCAAATGATTTGCATTATGCAGCATTTGCATTTGTCAGTATTTTGTCAAAGATTCTGCATTATCTTATAGAATAAATTTGCTAATCTGAATAATGCAAGATAACTGAGATTTAAAATCCTAGGAGGGAAACTGAGTTTTTAAATAACAAAGAAGGAAGGGATTTATGAAACCCTAGAATTTTAAATCCTTACTGCAATCTGTGAATCAAACACGGGATTTTAAATGCAAATCCCAGTGAATCCCAGGAAATCCGCAAACCGAACGTCCACTTACTAAATTTCTATACAACCAAATTAAAATAATATAACATAAACCAACTTTTTTGCAGATAAATAACTTAAAATTGTTAACCCTACAAATTCATAAATCAAATTATATATTACCATTTTCCATACATATATATGCGCAGGGCCGGTCCTAAGGTTTTTAATGCTCAGGGCGACCAACAAAAAAAATGCCCCATATAAATAACTAAACAAAAACACACCAATTTTTTAGGGTCTTGGAACCTTGTCAAGCTAGGCGGCTCATCCCCACACCGAATTTTATTAAAAAAAAATGTTACAGATACATGAACTTTCAATAACAAATAGAACATAAGTCATTAATAAAAACTACCTAAAACGACGTATTCGTGCATTTTTTGATTCAGATTATCAATTAAGAACAAGTAATACCACTAAATGATGATTGATCTGCAAACTTTTTTTTCCTTTGGGACTTAAAAGATTGGTCTAAAAAATAAACATTGACTTTATTATGACTTCTCTCCAACTTCACAATTGCCACATGACATTTCTTAGAAAACTAGGCAACAAGACTAATCATCATAACAAGTGTTGTTAATTGAATTTTTTTTTTGTTTGTTTTTGCAGTAAATAACTAAAAGTTTCATCTCAACTTTGCATTTGAAGATTCTAACGAAAATATGCAGCTCTCCTTTTTGAGACAGGTTGTAACCCATAATTAACTTACACTATGCATTTTACATTAATAGTCAATAAACTCACAAATCTGCAAGTTAGTCAATAGTTTCTATGCAAGTGCAAACATACAAACCTGAGTTGCGTGATTGCTATTGTAAATTCCAATCACGATAAATATCATGTATACATTTTCAAAAAATTATGCTCGAATTCTATAGGCATATGTATGTCTACAGTATACACGCACACACATACACATCCATACATATACACACGCATATTTCGTTCTCTGTTAATATATAAAAACAGAACATAGCAATTGTATTTGGTAGCATTCACAGATTGAAGCACACTATCACAGATTGTAAAGTCTTTAATATTACCTTATGAGTTATAAGTAATGGCTGCATCAGAGGCTCCACTCTCCGCTCCGGTCACGGCTCTTCGCTTCAGTCTCCGCCTCTCCCTTAGACCCCCAGATGACAACCCGCATCCGATCGATTGCTTAAAAATTTAAAGCAGGTAAGCAATCATTCAAGCAACTGATTGATTATAAGCAAGCAACTAACAAGTATTTGAGCAATAATCGATTGAAGAGGGAGAAGTGAGAACCTGATTTGCGATGGATTGAAGCAAGCATTAGACGTGCCTCGGTGCCGGGAAAAAACGCATGCCGTCTGCCAATGAGGATGCTCCATCTTCACTTGCTCAGTTGCTCGTCGATTTCCAAGAAGTCCGCTCGTTTGCCCTCTTGCGTCGCCTCATCTGCTCATGGAAAATCGCCTCAACGAACGCCCCCTCCGCTTCCGTTGTCTTCTGCGAATTCCATTAAGGGATTGGGTATTAGCCTATTTGGGCAATAGGCTGAGATTTTGGGCGTCTGGGTTAGTGTCCTAATGGGTATGGGTTATAAATTGAACCTACTAATGGGTATCTTAGCCCAAATAACTGATGCCCCCAAAATTTTTATTAATTTTGCTGCCCTGGGCCTAAGCCCATGTTGCCCAGGTGTTTGGGCCGGGCCTGTATATGCGGTGTTCAAAACCACAATGTTCAACCTTTTTGACGTGTTCCAAGATATTCAACTAAAATTCTTTTATTGGATAAATTATTAAATAAAAGAATTCACATTTATCGTGAGAAATCTGACTCAACAAGCCACATGAACTATTCTCTATTTTTTTAATTTGTTTAATCGTGAGAGTCAATTTAAGTTCCTCTTCTATAATTTACTCGTAGAAATGTAGGGGACACGTTTGGTATGATAAAATAAGATTAATAAACTACTTCAACAAATAATAGTTATACATGACATTGCAAATTAAAAGAATGCTTTAAAACTTTATTCAGTTTCCAACCTTTTGATTTGGTAAGAAAATATGATTAATGAAATTCGTATTAAATTTTATTTTTTACTTTCTCATCTCAGTATCTCACTTTGAATCAATGTTTATATACTATATATAATAAAAAACAAACATATAAACTTAATGTGATTCTATTTTATTTCATTCTACCATATCAAATATCGAACATATTTATTAATGCTATAAACCAATATAATTACTTTATTAGTGCCTAATTTATATAATTGTAATTATAGGCTTAAATAAATCCATCTATGGCCGACCATGTCCCCCCCCATTCTTTATCGATGGTCCACATCCCTCCACTATCGACTCATCCGACGGTCGATGCCTCGTCACTAGAAATGAACACTTATCGACTAACAACGGCCATTATTTATCCACGTGACAGTAAAGATGGCGAAGTAATAGCATTTATTTGATCCGACGGTATCCGTATTCGGTATTTCCATTTCCATTCTCTCGCAATCTCGGCAAACAATCTCTTCAGACTCTCTTCTTCCTTACCATCGCCTGAATGTCTTTCTCCGACCACCGGATGTCTCACTTGGCCGTCGTTTTACCAGCTGCGTTTGCTTAGAAGTTAGAACTATTGATACATCTTTTCTTTCTTCATCTTCTAAATATTCATTCAGTTAGGTTTCTTGTGTATGATCAGAGGTGATTTTGTTACCATCGTAGTACGATGATCGTACAGAACTAGAACTTGATGAATGATCGTCGATCGACGCTTGTGATCGATCAATTATACTTGTTTTGTCTGTAAAATCACGGATATTTGTATTTGAGCAAAATTCAAGTGCGTCCTTTGTTTGAAATTCCATCTACGAGGATTATCATCGATAGTATAAAGTTACAAACCCTAGAGTTTGAAACTTAGTCGACGGAGTACATGGCGGACTCAGATAATGAATCTGGCGGAGGTCACAATGGTGATCACTCGCTTCGGGAGCAAGATAGGTTTCTGCCGATAGCTAACGTGAGCAGAATCATGAAGAAAGCACTGCCAGCAAACGCTAAGATCTCGAAAGACGCGAAGGAGACTGTGCAAGAGTGTGTATCGGAGTTCATTAGCTTTATCACCGGCGAAGCCTCCGACAAGTGTCAGAGAGAAAAGCGAAAGACGATCAATGGCGACGACTTGTTATGGGCCATGACGACGTTAGGGTTTGAGGACTACGTCGAGCCGTTGAAGGTTTACCTACAGAGATTTAGAGATATGGAGGGGGAGAAAACCGCACTCGCCGGACGACAGGGCGGCGAGAAGGAGATCGGCGGAGGGCCAACCGCTAGTGGGAGCGGTAACGGCGGTGTTGTAAATATTGAGAATAATGGAAGGGGATATCAGGAGAGTAACGGAGGAGGGATGTATGGAACGCTGATGGGGCATCATCATCAAGGGGGACACCTGTATGGGTCGGGTGGTTACTACCAGATGGGCTCAAACCCGACTGGTAAAGTGGGTTCGGTTTATCCAGGATCCGGCCCATTAAACGGAAGGCCGAGATGAATAAAAAGCGTCCCAGTACGGCAGTACTAAACAGTATCTCTATCCTTATTATATAGGAATAGGAATTGATGTTTACACCATCAAATTTATTTTATACATCATGATTAAAATAAGATAGAAGACATATATATTATGAGATATTAGTGGTGTACAAAATATATTTGATGGTGTAAAAATCATCCTCTTTGTGATATATTTAGGTGATGAAAGACGTAAGAGGTACAGTTTTTGTATATAATTAATTATAGGTACTTTTTTACCTTTTAATGAGATTTAGACCTTGTTTGTTTACCTTTTAATGGAATCATTCAGAAGTCATTTGAAGGTAAAACGACCTCTTAAAAATTCCATTAAAAGGTAAACAAACAATGCCTTAGTTGGTATGATTTGGTTTACTGTGTTTTCATATGGATAGTAGCTCTTCTACTTGTTCTCTTTAATGTTTGGTGAGTTAAATAAGGGGAGCTTATCAAGAAAAAAGACAGCTTAAATTTTTTACATTTTTAATGTCCTTTTAAAATTATACAAGGATACGTCTGGTATATTAAACGATCATATTCTAATTAAGATGATTTAGATTCCGATTTTAATTATAACTACCGTAGAAGTGTCTTAGGAGATCATTTTTTTAGCAGTTGTATGGTGTTTGCGGAGTTATGTTGTTACCTTGGTGTCTACTTTGGGTGGATGTTGGATTTTGGTTTCTTGGCATAGTTGGCGTGGGTTATAATAGCTTTTAGGGAGTTAGAAAATAATGAAATATGTGACGACAGAAAAGAATAAAATTCTAAAAATTGTGGAAATGGACAAATGACTTTCAAAAAAATTGTTAGGTATAAATAATTTGAGTCACACTCTTTCAAAGCGAGGGTTACGTCTAAGAGCTTTTAAACTCCGCTACATGTGATGTGATGTGATGGTAGTGTGATGGAAAGTCAAAGTCAAATGAATGCAATCATATGACGTGATGTAATAATTTGAGTTTCACTCTTGACACACGATATCACCAGAGAACTAAACTAACATGCCCGAGTTTAATCAGAGATTTGTGTGTTTGTCTATAAAATTGAAATACATCAATAAAATTGTAAATTGTGCTAATTTCCTTCTACGTGGGGGGTAGGCCATATAGGCAAGAGTAAGTCAGCAAGCGTGTGTGTTTGTGTGTGTGCTAATTGGAAACAAGAGGTGAATGACTTTGAAAGAGAATTTACATGTTTCACTTCATGAAAAAGATTTTACATAAGTTTTGGAGCCAAAGATCCTTTTAGGGGGTTTGATGAAAATATGCATGCATATGACTAAAGCATCTCTTCCTAAAATGTGTTAAAATGATTAAAAGAGTACTCAATAAACATGCACACCTTTAACTTTGGTTAAATTGGTGTTGGTTTCTGCTTTACAAAGATTAATTATACTAGTTTCTTACTACTGCCAATGTTCCAAACGGGTGTTGTCTAAACCAGAAACAAACAATCATGTTAAATAGAACACCACCTTAAGAAACATTAAAGTTGAGAAAAAAAAAACAAACAAACAAATGAATCAGTGAGGTAGCAAGCAAATTCATTGATTTTTTTTTTCCTTTTAAAAGTGTGGGGATGGGATATTCTCATGATAAGAGTGGTGTGTGGGTGTGTATGTGTATGTCTGTCACCCACTAAGTTTGGATGGAACATTTAGACCGAGTCTCAAAAATCTTAACCATTGGACTGGAAGGATTCCAAGTCCCCCAACTGAACTCCACTTACTAGAGTAATGTCCCTCCGCCACCAAACATATCTATCTATATGACTATATTTTAAATCACAAACCACCCACAATAACCATATAAATTCTAGATAACTAACTCTCACCACCTACACACAACCCATTCACTCATTCATTTACTGTATACATATACATGTACTTGCATGAATGCATAACACACACACACACAGAATTCAACCCATGATTTATATTATTAACAAAGGTTTATTATGAAAAACAAACATGTTTTCACGTTTTTTTTTTTTTTTGCGTTTTCGTCCCTGTATGTTAGCTTTACTCATAAAAGTCCTCAAGTTATTTTTTTTCTTTTTGGTTTAGTGAAATTTGGACATTAGAACTCGGTTATAATTAGTAAACCGGGTTTTTAAAAACTGAAAAACTGGGTTCTAATGTCCAAATTTCACTAAAGCAAAAACAAAGAATAAACTTGAGAACTTTTATGGAAATAAAATAACATGAAGGGACGAAAACGCAAAAAACGTGAAAACATGTTGGTATTTTTCATAATAAACTCTATTAACAACAAACATTATTTGAAATAAGATTTCTAACTACGCCGTCTACTAAAAAAGATAATTCATGACTATGCATAAACATATCATCTGATTCATCTTTTTAGCCAACAAATACAATGAAACAATGATTATAACTTCATACAATGTTCATACTGAACCAAGAATAAAGAATACTACATGATAGATCTCTCTGTCTCACAGTAAAGGTCATACTCAATTGATCCTACACACACATAATCTGTTGTTTTGAAACATGGTATAATCATACACTTTTCGTTTTTAACTTGTCATTTATACATTTTGATTCGTTTTAAATTTTTTCATGTGATGTAGGTTGTTATGAAGCATGGCATGGGAGCGCACAGTTACGTAAATTAAAGATGCAATATAATCATTGTCAAGTTACCCAAGTCAAAGCAAAAATCCATAAATATAAAAAGTTGGCTACAATTTATACTCATGTATACATAAAAACATCATCATCACCGCTTGGCGCTTAAGCAGTTCCACGGTTCTACTTCTATCTCTACAGGGTTCCTAGTGAACATAAACTTCCTTAATGTCACCAACTAACGATAAATTACAGATAGTTAGAAAATATCAAACACTACAATGCGGCAAAACAAAAGGATAATGGGCATAATGAAAAGGATTAGCAAGAAATACCGATCATGCAGTTTGTTGTGTAAGGGTTCCTCAACAAGCTTCTATGTTTTTTTACCTGATGCTTCTTCTTTTCTGGGTTTGTCAGCTTCATCATCATCATCATCCTCATCTTCTTCATCCGCAAATTTTGTAAGTTCTTCTTGGATCATCAACTTTATGGACATCTTTCTTGGTGTGAGCTCTGTATTGAATCGCTTAACTGAAAGAATCACAATAACTTACGGTATATATTTCCAATGAGTATAGACATGCAACACTCAAATCTAACAAAGGGGTGGTTGAATGAGTAGAGGTAGCAATTTTGACTCATTTAACTAAAAATCGGTCCATTTGCGTTGTATTCAATCTCCAACAAGCAAAGCAAGCAAAACGTAAGAACTTGAATAAAGCCATAAAGGTGTAATGGGTCAAAGGGGTTGAAATAACGTATAATGTTTTTAAAACCTCCTCAATCACTAATAGTATTGTTTTGGAATCATGTTATTAACTATTTATAAAACTCAAAACAATGTTGTTGGATCAACCATACCTCAAACATTTTGGCATGTAATAAAATTATTCCATGTTGACCCATTACCCAACCTGTCCTACCCGTTCATTTTGCCACCTCTATCATATCCTAAATGAAAACCAAGCACTATGATGTTCTAAGGAGGAATGGAGAATGCTTACCAAGCTGTTTGAGTATGTCACTAAATGTTGCCTGCAACACAGAGAGAAAAGATGCATCATGATCAGTGGTTGAGAACAAGGTAAGAATACAATTCTTGACAGAGAAAAAGTATGGTGGCACTGGCTATGGCTACAACCATCACATCTAGCTACCGTCAACTCAAGATTAGATGGGAGTTGTACAAGGAGATCGACGCAAGAAACTCATGAACTTGGAAGGTGTTTAAGAAAGATCAATGTCCGATTGTCCGACGGACTTTATGGGCCAGGCTAGAGAAATATGAGGTCAGACCAGCCACATCTCATGAAAGTAGACTCCAACAGGGATAGATTAAGAATGGCCCCACAAGCACATCATGAAAATTGGCCTAAAATATATGCATGCCACAGAAAATCTCGTTAATTGCAACAACTAAAACTAAATGTAACAGCTTCTCACCGTATTGAAATCAACTTCTTTAAGGATTTCACTTATAGCAGCTCTGAGTTCATCATCGCTAGGCTTTTGCATTTCGTCTTTACGTTTCTCGTTCTCTCTCACAGCCTTTTTCCCTTTTATAGAAATAAGTCACCATCATATATCAACTTCTTAGAAACAACGCAGAACAACCTCTGCATTGTATGCCAGATGTGAAAAGAAACATTAATAATGAACAAAGGAAGATTTTAAAAATGTACACACCAATTTTCTCTTTGGACGCAGATTTCTTGGGTGTTGAAGGCTTCTCATCTATCACTCGATTTTTCTTCTTCCTTGAGAAGATCATTGGGGTTGGTTCACTTTGATCCTTAGATTTGGAACGACTAGCAGATGACTCGGTTGGTGTTTTCTTTTGAGGAGGACTAGGCTTCTTTGGTTTCCCTTCTTTCTTTGATTTTGTTTTTGGAGCTGATTCCTTCTTGGTGTGAGGTTTTTCTGAACCCCGTTTGCGCTTCTTACCATCTCCCCTAGATTCAGGTTCAGACACATGTTCTTCACTTTCAATCTCAGACTTCTCTGGGCCACCATTCACGTTCCGACTTCCAATATTTTCTTCATCTTCCTCTTCTTTCTCTTCATCCGAATTTTCAGACTCAGAAGTATCCTTGTGTTCTTCAGAGGCAATTTTACTTTTCTGCTTCTGCGAAAACAGAGACCAGATGGTTTATGGAAGGGCATGCCATTAGATAAGCTTGGGTATAAACTGTTTGACAGAAACAACTACTACAGCTGGTAACTTTTGACCGTCCATATGCAAGTCATGGTACTAGCAAACCCTTAAGCCCATGGCCTACCCACCCTTTAAAGTACACTTTTAGGCTACCATTAAAAAAAAAAAAACTCTTCCTGTTTTATCAGTGAGCATCATTGGTGTGGGAAAAAGTGTGATCAGACAACATACTCCAAAGTATCAAATAACTTCTAATTTAGGCAATTTGAGTTCAACCTTTTCTTAATATGTTCACATTTATGAGAGTACCTTTGAGGAGTCTTTTGAAGGTGTCGTCCCAGAAGTTGATGCCCCTTTCTTGCTGTCCCTCTTACGTTTGTTGCCTTTACTAGACTGAAGAATATGTTTATATAAGACAGATGATAATAATATGCAGACAGTTTTAGGTGTTCATGCTGAAATGACAAACCTGATCTTTCCCTGCAAGCAACTGGCTAGTTGTGGCATGAGGAACCAACAAAAATTCAATCAACCTAGTAATGACATCTTCCTGCGAATTAAATAGACAATGTCATGCTGATTTCACCAGAAAACCAAATGACGCTATAGCTGACACTGATACCTGTTACGAACAACCCAGTGACATAGGTGTGATGTACAAGTGAATGCTGGACGTTGAAAGAATGAAAAGTATTACAGGAAAAATTTTTAGCACAGGCATCAATATGCTTAACAGTTACACACATACAACTCTTTAAAACAACCGAGCAGATACTTACGCTAACAAAAGAACACAAACCTTTTTTGCGGTGGTCCTGGTGATTGGAACATCAAGCAGATCACAGAACTCAAACAACTTCTCCTTATTACACTTGTCAAGCTTTTCTTGCACCTTAGCTTTATGTTTTTCCTGAAATAATAACAAATATATTTACCACTTATGATAGTCACAACTCACAAACATCATATGAGTATTCAAACATGACCCTAAATGCCTAAATTGCACGCTGCTATACTGTTAGAACCTTTACTAGCTTGCTATCAAAACTTGCTTCCATAAATGCTGTGATGCTTTTTCCCCAATTAAAATATAAGTTTGAACAATTTTAGTATGCATCTTATTCTTTTATATCTATATGCACATATGTCTGCCATTCATATCTAATGGTTTCATCTATCAATCTTCATTTGATACATAATGCTTCTAGGTTTTCCCTTTAACAAATAGCCCAAAGATAGACAAAATGTTTTAAGGAAGAGATCTATTCATATGAACAATATCCTTATTTTCATACAGAAAATAGTAACTTTTACCTCACTTCCATGCCAAACAAAGCCAGAAAACTGCATTATGTTACTCTTTATCTGCAAAGCCTGCAAGTATAACACAAGAATCCTTCAATTCAAGAAGAAGAAACTCATGAATGAGGACACTTTTTTTGTGTGAAGCAAGAAGGGCCATGATACAGTATCTATCATTTCCAACGATGGTGCATTACTGCATTATAACACAATCTTAAAACAGTATGGGACTCCATTAGACTCCATAATGAAACCAAAAACTTGCAAAACCCTTGACTAAAGTTATTTTGGTAACAATGGTTTCATAGTTGCTGTTATAATTAGATATTCCTTGAATCTAAACAATTTGACTATAATCAAAAGAGTATAACTAATAACAACCAAATGATAGATAACTTAGGTTGTTCCAAGAACTAGAGAATTTGAGTTCTCTTATAATACCTCCCATTTGCTATTACATCAGACCACTAGCACTTGAGTTCATCTTTAATATGCAATGTTGACATTTCATCAAACAGATTAGTAGTTAATTAAAGAACATACGGCAATCCTCACCCAATGTGCCAGGCTCTGGATACAGATCCACAGATGTTACTTAAGTATGTATAGGTGTGAAGGTCAACATTAAGCATATGTGTAATGAATCGAATATAATGATAGGCAACCATGTTACCATTAAAATCAACAACCGTTTTTTATGTAATCTAATATTAATAGAAGATAAAGATCAATGATGATGATTGAGTGGCAAGCAGCTATGTCAGTCTGTTCTAGTGCTACTAGACTTCTGTGGTGGAGCCCTAAAGTATTCAATTATAAAAAGAGAGGTTCCTCAATCAACTTGATTTTCCTGAATGGCTGAATCACACTCACCTAAACTAATTTGATGACTAAAGGGGGGAGGATAACTGCTCTCATTAACTTCTACTTCCTCCTTCAAGGAGAGAAACATAAAAAAAATCTAAACGAAATACACTAAAACACGACCAAAAACAATTTTTTTGGGTTGCAGGCCATGTGTTGCTTATTGATTAAAAATTGAACTCTAAGGTCGGACGGATGCAAAAGCAGTGACAAGTTCCCAGTGAAGACACTAAAAAGATTATAATTGTAGTCATGCATTTACTCCACAAGTATAATCATGCTCTATGCTTAATAGAAGCCAACAATTATACGCATTTACATGAATTCCATAAATGTAAATTTGTGCTACAAGGGACGTCTAAACAGAAACACATCATAACTAAGTACCAATTCGACAAAGCACACAGA
Source organism: Centrapalus pauciflorus (assembly GCA_020465985.1). Lineage (NCBI taxonomy): Eukaryota > Viridiplantae > Streptophyta > Magnoliopsida > Asterales > Asteraceae > Centrapalus > Centrapalus pauciflorus. The sequence goes on from JAANYP010008230.1 coordinate 37,733, forward strand.
GAATTCAATGGTAACAGACACTAAGGGACCTATTAAGGAAAAGTGCTGAAATTTGATGAAAGAGGCAGCCTATACATATCAAAAGTCCTTATAGACGGACTCAACTATGTAGCAAAAAGGTATTATACATCACTAGTCATTTGTCTAATTCCCATAAAAGAGTCCTCCATTTGAGAGAACACACCTATCGGGATGAGCTTAAACACACAAAAGCTAATAAAAGATTATTTGAGAACACAGATATCATCATTTCATGAGTTGAAGCTCACTTACCTTTCCTCTCCTTCCAAATAAGACAGTGTGGAGCAGTTTAAGGGTGTCATCAGTCACCTTCCTCTTTGATAACTTGTATGCAACTGAAAAGCAGAACACAATTTAGGCAGGAACAGATATATTCACATCACACAGACAGCAAGTTGAATTAGGAGCATAAAAGTAAAGGGGAATTACCACATGAAGTACAAAAATATGTAATGAATACAGACAAAAAAGAAGCATAAGAAATCCTTTTTAGATTGCATTAGTATCTTTAACTTAGAAATTTAATAAATTCATCCATCTCCGAAATATGATATTCATTTATTTAATAGTTCAATTATGGAAAGCTAGAGTATCAATATGCATCGAGTATATCATAAATTTTGCAGTTATCATAGTAGTTTCATTTGGATCATGATAAAGAAACCTTTGCATTTACCAAAAACTCAGCATTGACAAGATCACAAGACATGAACAACAAACCTCTTTGTTAGAGTCGCTTAGTTTACAAAGATAACGAAAGTATGCTTTCTGCTCAAATAATCTATGATGCATGCATTTAATAATTCAAGGGAGTCCACCGACCCCACCCCCATCCGTTGGTAGATCCACCCTTTGTCCATGTGCATACATTACATCCAAAGTATTTACCACATGTACTTTTCAGGCCAGGTCATGTTAACTTAAACCAAAGTGGTAAAACAAAAAGATAATTAACCACAATGCAACATATATTTACAGCACCTTAATCAAATTTCATGGGTATCATACAACCACTTTCAATCCATTTGCAAGTATAAGCTAAAAAGGTACCGTTTGTGCTCACGTGATAAGCAAGGTTAAGATATTGCCTACCTCTCCACCATTGAAACTATAACCGAACTAATCAGGGTAACAGGCACATGATGGGCATCAAAAGCATTACTACTTTAAGATCTCACTGCTTTTGGCCTTTAATTCTAATAATGGCAAAGTAGCAAACGTAAACTGATGTTCCTATGATCCTATCATTACCAAATGTCCAAATTGCACCTTGAACTTACTAAACCAATTTGCATTATGTGAAGTTAGGACAAAAATATGATATCGCTTGTCGGAACTTTATGACCGAATCGACCAATTCCGGGATCATTTGCAGCAAAGGCCTGACATTGAATTCTTCAAACCTGGGGCATGTAGATCCTGAATGAAACTAAACATCACTGATCCTACTATCAATCAATCCGTCATACAAAGGCCTAACTCCGGCTCCCATAAACTAGGTGGTCAAAAACAATATAAAACTGATGGGAAAATTATAGCAGCTAAAAATCACAATCTTATCTTCCAGATTTGACATGATCTGTAACCATCAGAGATACAACTAAAAGAAGTGAATACAATGTGAAATTTGACCTATGGTAAGAAGAATGATAAAAGAGTTGGATTGAACCAATGATTATAGGAATAATTTCTCTAGCCCCAGAATTTAATGAAAATGCAAATGATATCCTAGATTGTGAAAATTCCATCGTATCAGCAGGTTTACCAACCCCCAAATTACAACCAGTAAGGTAAAATATAAAGAATAGAATCACATACCATATTATTTGGAAATATATAAAATAAACTCATGGATGCCAGAAGCAATATTGAATGAACAACATTGTTATTTGTCAACAAATAAAATACAAAGAGAACTTCAAAAAATTACCATTTGGTATATCTTTGAATGCCGTCCCACGTCCCTGCATGGCATTATAACAACAAAACGCATATTAGTCAAAATAGAAAGAAATTAATTGATCCATAAAAGAAGTAAACGACAATCAAGGTCTTGAAAAATTAAAGTTTTAAACAAATTAGTAACACCTTTTCAATATGAAATTCCCAAGTAGTATCCTTGTCGATGACCGCAACCAACCTTTCTACAGATTTTCGCTCCCGTACTGGCCGCTCATATGTTGGACCAGGAGTTTTGGGCTCCTCTTTTTCCTCTTTCCCGTTTTTCTCTACAGTTCCCTTCTTTTTATTGTCTTTTTCTCCATCACTCTTCTTTATTGCACGTTTTCTTGATCCTGCTTCTTTGGTCACTTCAGCCTTGTCTTCTTCCTCTTTTAAATCAGCACACTCCGAAAATTTGTTCTCACTTTGCTCCTTTGCATTTTCCTCACCAATGACTTCCATCACCTCGATCTTTCCTTCTTTTTGTTTATCATCGCCTTCTTCCTTTTGTTTATCATCGCCTTCATCCTTTTGTTTATCGTCGCCTTTTTCCTTTTGTTTATCGTCGCCTTCGTCGTTCTGTTTACCGTCGCCTTCGTCGTTCTGTTTACCGTCGCCTTCTTCCTTTAGTTTATGTTCCTCTTCTTCTTTTCCATCCTTTAGCTTTTTTTCTTCACCTTCTGTGGCCTCTTTGCTTAATTCAGCATCTTCCTTGTCATTTACTTCATTATTTTTATCCTTATCATTATTTGTATCCTCACACGTCTCTTCAACTCCCTCCTTTTCCACGTCTTTTTTGTCAGTTACATCGTTCTGTGGTTTAGTTGGTGACACATTCCCATTAGACACTGTCTCACTAACTTCAGTGGTTGCCTCTTCCTCGCCCATATAACTGAATATATAAAGTTAAAACCATCAACATCATATAAATAAGCAGCATGACACCCCTAAATATTACACCTTTAATAAAAACTGCATGTCACTTCGCTTTTCACCGCTCTCACCAAGCACAACCCAACAAAATTCCTTAACATGAAAAAAGAACTCACATAGAACTCTTACCATACTGTCATACCATATCAAATAAAAATAGGCATATTTTTGTACAAATTACACAGCTTTGAATTTCAAAAACATCGTAGCAGGATCTGCTTATATGCTCAACAACCAAAAACAAAACAAGGTAACAGAACAAAAAGAAAACATGATTCAGCAAAGTACGGTGAGCAATCAGTTATTATTATTATATTTTAAGAAAAAACTTCGACTTCGTGATAGCGGATAGCCCTAGCAAACCCTATGCATAAAAACGCAGCTTCCACGTATAAAATAATCAAACAAAATAGTGATAATCATGTATAATATCACATGAATTGCATATCACTTAGCTTTTCACCTTTCTTAGCAACCACAATGCAATGAATTCCTTGGCATGCAAACATGCACCCACACATGACCATATCAAAGAAAAAATACGCATGTTTGATTTGAATCACCCTGCTTCAAATACAGCAACTCATATAACGACCTACTTAAACGTACGTACAGTCACGGCTAACCAACTAAGCACAAAACAAAACATCATACCACCCCAAAAAAACATAATTCAGAAAAAGAACGGAAAGCAATCAATTAGTTTTAAAAAAAATAGACTTTCCAGATAACAACAACAAACCCTAAATAGAATAATGCAACTTCTACATATAAAGTAATCAAGCAAAATAGTAACAGATCACGTAATCAATAACTTGGTGGAATAAAAACGAGTAAAAAACATTGAAAACTTACATAAATTAGGGCAGAATTCAAGGTTGAGAAGCTAATTTGAGTTGGAATTGTGTGTCGATAAGAAAGGGGGCAAAATTTTGGTTCGAGACAAGTCGGAGCGTTGAGAGTGTGATGTGTTGTGTTGGTAGGAGCGCGAGTGTTTCGGACTTCAAATACGGATTTTAAATGCATTTAATTGCCATGTCATGCACAACACTGGGCGGGCTACCAAGGTGCCTGATGAACGGTTGAGATTTTATTGACACCGCCTCATAAAAATCTGAGTGGTGTTCTGCGTTTGATTTGTAGATTTCAATTAGGAATTAAAATATCAGAATTTCATAAATCCTTCCTAGGATTTCATAAATCCCTTTTATTCTTTGTTGTTTAAAAACGTAGGGGTCGTTTGGTTCGCGAATTTCCTGAGATTTACTGGGATTTGCATTTAAAATCCTGTGTTTGGTTCACAGATTTCAATAAGAATTTAAAATCTCAGGGGCCGTTTGGTTCACTGGAATCCGAGGGAATTGGAGGGGAAATGAATCCAATTCCAGTCAATTCATGTGTTTGGTTCAATTATAAAAAGGAATTGGATTCCATCAAAATTGAAATTTTCCAATGAATGAAAGAAGATAACATTCCTTCACACAATGTATGGAATTCAATTCCTTTTTCAAAACAGAAAGTGGTTCATTACAAAACTACCCCTTACGTTTAACACACTACACTAGACCATGTCTAGTCTTACCCCACCCACCCAACCTACCCTACCCCATCCCACCCACTTCTAACCCACCTACCTCAACCCTACCTTTGCTATCCAACCTACTCTTACCTACTACCTACCATTACCCACCAAACCCCATACCCACCCTATCCTACCCTACCCCATCCCACCCACCTACCCCAACTCTACCTATGTAATCCAACCTACTACCCACCATACCTACCCCTACCCATCCTCATCCATCATACATTACCCACCCACCCGACCCACATACCCTACCTACGCTATCCAACCTACTTTTATCAACTACCCACCATACCTACCCATACCCACCCACCCTACCCACCCACCCCACGACGCCCACTTACCCTACCCTACCCCATCTCACCCACCCACCTTTACCCATCTACCCATACCTTACCTACGTTGTCCAACCTACTCTTACATTACTATCCACCATACTTACCCCTACCCATCCTTCATCCATCATCCATCATACGTTACCCACCCAACACACCTACCTTTACCATACCTACGATATCCAACCTACTCTTACCTACCCCTACCCACCTACCCATCCCTCATCCACCCTACCCACCCCATCTCACCCACCCACCCTTCCTATCCCTATCCATCTCATCCTATTCCTACCTTAGAGACTTATCCATTTCTACTCACTCATCCCATCCTACCCTACCAACGAATTATGAAATTGGATTCCAAATTTATTTTTAGCCAACCAAACATGATTTGGATTCCAATTCCAATTCCTTGCAGATTTCAATTCCTTAACAGATTCCAATTCCTTTTAAAACATTCTGCGAACCAAACGCTAACTCAAGATTTCATAAATCCTTCATTCTTTGTAATTTAAAAACCTAGCCTCCCCCCAAGGATTTTAAATCCCTGTTACCTTGCATTCTTCAGATTGGCAAATTTTTTCTATAAGATAATGCAGATTCTTTGACAAAATTCTGACAAATGCAAATGCTGCATAATGCAAATCCTTTAAAAAATGCAAATCTCAGAGGAAAAAATCTTCAAACCAAACACCCCCTCAATCTCCCCCCTAGGATTTTAAATCTCAGTTCAGATTACCAAATTTTTTCTATAACATAATGCAGATTCTTTGACAAAATCCTGAAAAATGCAAATGCTGCATAATACAAATCCTTTGATAAAATGCAAATCCCAAGGAAAAAAATCTGCGAACCAAATGCCCCATGACAGTAGATTCTAACTTTCTTAGTTTTAACCACATATTTTTACCCGTACTTGTGACCGACCAGCTTAAAAATATTACTATTTTTATAAACAAACTCGACTTGTTTGTTTTTTTTTTCACTTTTGTCTATTTGAGCTCTTTTGTCTGATCCGGCCAGACAAAAATGATGAAATCTGTTTGTTTTTTTAATATCAATCGGACGTCTGATGTCTGACCCTTTATAGATTTGAAAAATGTATATTGTCTAAATCTATTATCTAAAACTATAAATTGATAAATTGTATGTAAAAAGACATTTTCTTAATTTAAAAAACAAACAGTATAATCTAAATAGATTTTATACTTTTTTTAACATCTTATTAAACAGACGGTAAAAAGTTTTTAAACATCTAAAATCTAAAAAAACAAACGGACCCTTATATTTTAGGATTAAAAAACATGCATTATTCCTAATCAGAATAGAAAGAAATCCAAATAGTAATATTATGCCTAACAGTAAAACCGCATACTTAATCAAAAACTATTTAAAGTATCAAAAATATGTGTCATAATAAAAATAAATGTTTTATAAAATGAATAACAAAATCAATCAAACACTAAATTATGTAATACATGAAATAAACACAATTTGGGCATGGATGAAAATAATAATATAAAAAAATCAAAGACGAACTAAATATATATATTTTAAAACTAAAACAAAAAACAAACCATGATGAAAATTAATTCATGTGCAAAACACATAGATTAAACGAACTTTCACATGGGATTCAAGAATTTCTAGAGCGATGACTGAATGAGACATTGAGTTTATTAGTATTTGTTTTAGGCTACAGGGAGTGGCCTCGGCATTGCATGGTATTGCTATGATACAGAGTTGGAACACCACCCCGAGGCTATGGCATTGGCAAACAATATCTCGGCATCGGCATTCAAATGCCGAGCCACATGCCCTCCATCTCCAATTCAATATATATATATATATATATATATATATATATATATATATATATATATATATATATATATATATATATATATATATGATATCGTCCAATTTGTACATGTTTTATCGGACGATATCTTGTGCTTTACATAGCTTTTTGGTTGATTTTCGTCTCAAACTCGATCTTATAGGTTTATGTTGTCATTTCAGGTGTTGGTTGAATAAATTGGATTGAAAGGAGCTGAAACAGCCAGAACTCGGCGAGTTCTCACGCATACTTGGCGAGTTCACACAAGAACAGAAAGTCTGATCTGCTCAGAACTCGGCGAGTTCCCCTACTATACTCGGCGAGTTTGCCCAATTCCAGAACCGAATTCCCATCTTGAACTCGGCGAATTCATGAAGGTACTCGGCGAGTACACCTGAAACATGATAATTTCTGAATATTCCTGATAATTGCCAGATCAAATAGGGAGTCGACAACGCATGAACTCGGCGAGTTCCCTTACCAAACTCGGGGAGTTCCCTCTCCTTGAGATCAAATCAGAAGCTGACAGCACATGAACTCGGCGAGTTCTTTCCTCGAACGGCAAGTTCTTCCCAGCCTATAAAAGGAAGATTCTGCTCATTTAATGGGAGACGAATTTTTATCAAATTTCTCATACACAATTTCTCTGGTTTCTTGACAAAGAAGGAAGGCAAGGAAGACATCTATCTTGGAGTTTTGTCTTAAAGGATTGCATCTTCATCAACATACGTTGTTAGGGGAATTTATCGTATATTTAAGTTCATCTTAATGTTTGAAAATCTTGCTTATTGTATGATGATGTTTTACTCCATTAGCATGGAGTAGTTTTGCTATGTAATCATTTGGGTAGCAAACCCTAGACATTGGATGATTTATATTTGTATGTAGTCGGATAATATATCAAAGTTTGCATATTTTGAATGAAAATCTTGTTGTTATGGTTAGACTTGTTATGAATGATTTATTATTTCCATAACGAGAGTTCGAAATAGTTGGTATTTGTTTTTCGATAAACCAAACACTTTGGTAAGTTGAATCTTTCTACTAGAGATGGTGAAAGAGTAGGTTTACTCGGTGTTTTCATAATAATAAGAGGGGGTTTATGTTTTTATGAGAATATAGCATGAATTTTATGTATTTGGTATTAACCGAATAATCTTTCAAAAGATGTAAACTTGTTGTGAACATTCGGATTTGCATAACTCAAGTTTTGAACATTTAAAAGAGGTTTTCGTGTTCACGTCGTGAGTTATGGGATTGTTGTGCTATAGTGAGAAATCTATATAGCTAGATGATCATTGTTCATATGTTAAATAATCGATATTGTATTCATGTATAAGAGATTTGAGTGGATATGATATTGGTTGTTATGACGAATTAGTATCAAACATAACTTAGATATTTGTGCGTTTGTTGCTTTGGGATCATAACTAGTATATTATCTGATTTGCGCGTTAAATTGTTCATCCGATGTTTAGGGGGGAGTGATCCCATTTGATTACATGTTTCCTTTTTATCGGAAGTCTTAGTAATTAATTCCTTAAGATTGTGTGTGTAGTTTTGATAAATCTTTAGTCATTAATTTAGTTTATTAATAGTTTAAACCAATTTAAATACATAGCTAATTATTAACCGACGACTTATTATCATCATTCCACCAGATTGTCACTGAGTTCGATACCCGGACTTACGTAAGCTATACCAGTATACGATAGGTGATACATGCCTATTTGTCCGCTAGTTTTAGTTTATTTATTTCTTTTTCTTAATTAAAATTAAAGTGTGCTAGCGGCACATCAATATATATATATATATATATATATATATATATATATATATATATATATATATATATATATATATATATATTGGGGTTCGATTGAGAACTTTTGTGCATCGAGGCACCATTGAGAACTTTTGTGCATCAGACTATCTACCAAGGGTGCACAAAGGGCATTTAGGAAATATTAAATGTATGGAAATTATTTTTGAATTTAAATGTTTTTAAGATTATTAATAGCTAAATTTGATATGAAAATCATCATTAACTTCTATCCTAAAACCACTCTCTCTCTCTCTCTCTCTCTCTCTCTCTCTCTCTCTCTCTCTCTCTCTCTCTCTCTCTTAGCCCCCTCTTGATTTGAAAGAGATGAACGATATGCATGATTTGTGTTTGTATGAACGATTTATGTTTGTATTTTGATGTATTTTAATTTTGGAAGAGATGAACGATATGCATGATTTATTTTTGGAAGAGATGAATGATATGCACGAAGAAAAGAACGATATGCATGTATTTTGATGTATTTTGAATTTGTATTACTTTTGTTAATTTTGGAAGTGTATTAATTAAATAAGGATTGCATAATTCCTGATTTACCCCTCTGCGAATTTCATTATGTGCACTTGATGCATAAAACTTTCTATTTAATTACCCTTTTGCCATTTGATCTAACCCACACATTCTTTTCATCTAAGGGCCAGTGGAGGTTCTTTTGTGCCTCGATGCACAAAAGTTCTCAATGGAACCTCCCTCTATATATATATATATATATATGGGTTCAAATGAGTACCACTAGTTTTGCGGAGTACCGGAGGTACCTCGCTTAAAATCATTTTTTTTGAAATTTTTTTTCATAATCATGTTTAAATTAATAATATAAGACTACTTGCAAAAAATCACACCTAAACACACACTAGAACTATGTGAAACGTGTGTGTTACATAAACTATACTGTTGTGAACGTGTGTTCACAACTAATCATGTTCACATGAATTTTTTTCACGTTCACATGACTTTTAAGATGATAGAAAGTGTAAATGTGTATAATTTTTTACGAATAGCCTTATATTATTTGTATCTAAATGAATATGAAAAAATTCAAAAAAAAAAACTTTTTTCGGAGCAAGTTCACATCTGAAACCCGTGTGTTCACAGGTACTCACGGTACTCTGCATTTTTTTGGTACTCACACGAACCATACTCTCTCTCTCTCTCTCTCTCTCTATATATATATATATATATATATATATATATATATATATATATATATCATTACTTTTTATATACACATACATATTATTTCATTTTTCTCAACTTAACACAACCAAAATATTATATAAATTCTTTCATTTTTATAATTTCAAATTCTAAAAAAAAACATTGAATATATTTGGGGTGTTCAAAACATTAATCTTAACGTCGATCCGGTTGATGATTTCGAAACGAATATTCGGACCAAGATTTCACGTAGTTTAGTTTTCATTTTAATGTTTTTTTTTATTTTAATGTTTAAATTTAATGCTTTTATTTTAATCTTAAAAATTAATGTTCTTATTTACTTTTTAATATAATGTTTTTATTTTAAAATTTAATGTTCTTATTTTAATTTTAAAATTTAATGTTCTTCATTTTATGTTTAATTTCAATATTATTAATTTATTTCAATGTTTTTATTTTAATTTTGAAATGAAAATAAAAAAAGAATGGCAAGTTGGCATCCACACCCTCAAAATGACATCAAAATGACATTCCATGGCAAAGCTGACGAGGCGCTGACGTGGCGGCAATTTTGAGTGGCATCCATGGCAACCACTCCCTGTGGCCTTATCCGGTTAGTGTGTTAGAATTAAAACATTCTCCAGATTGGAAAGAAAAAACGAATCTCCTTCGATTCAGAAAACGCAACAATTCCAGTTTCAAGAAAATTCTGATTTTGACGTCAAATACGTTTCACGGATTCTCAATCTTCAAATCCAAATACCAAAAAAATTATAATTAAAAACAACGCAATTTCAAAGAAAAGTAAACGAACACCATCGTCAACTAGAAAACATTTCTTTTTAATACTTAAAAAAGGCATGTGGTTAACTCCCAAACAAAAAAAAAAAAAATGTTACCACACCTCTGAAATTATTAAAGTTCATTCACGCAATTTTTTTTAAAAAAATACCCTTTTAGAGTTTTAATCTTTCTCTTTTTTATAGTCACCATTAATTCTCTTTAAATATTAATAAATAGTTTCCATGCCACTAATCTTCCCCTTTCATTTAGGTTATTTGTCATCAAAATTTCTTAAATATGGAATCTTACAAATAAGATAATGCATAAATTCAAGATATTTGGCGAAGGCATACACCAAATCTAACAATGGCAATGTTTACGAAGTTGTGTTTTATAAAGGTAAGTATTTTGTGGAGTGGGCTCAAACGTGTTTAGATAAAAAGACACGAGAGATAAATCAGGTTCACAATCAAAGATGATACGTACATAAAATAATTGTTATATGTTATTTTTTAATTTCGTTGATGTCATTGGTAATAAAACGAAAACATAACATTGTTTTTGTTGATAAAGTTATCGGCGATAAACGACAAAAATATAAATGTTAACCATATTAATAATGAAAATTTGATAATCTATATTATAATAAAACAAAACATTTGATGACACGTGTCGCTTCCTCAATGCATAAAAATTTCATTTTTCCGCATTTTTTTTCCTAATTTACTACATTAATCTAATTACATTAAAATTTGATTTTTATTTATTTTCATTAATGAATTAATATTAAATTAATATTTACCTAAAATAAATATCTATCATATTATCCTTAATGATCATAATTAGATCCAAATGTAAAAATTTGGATTTAAATGAAAAGAAATTCATATAATTTGAAATAGTTGTGGAAATTATTATTATCGTTATCATATATAATAAAAGAAAACATCAAATGTCACGTGTCACCTCTATATTTTATCAAAAAAAGATAATTACAACTTATTATTATTAAAAAATAAAAAATAAATACAAATATTATATTTAAAAAAATAAATATACTCTTTTTAATATATAAATAATAAAAGATAAACACTATTATCATTTTCATATGTTCTTTTAATTATATGCATTTTATATAATTTAATTTAATTAAAAATAAAACTAGTATAATTATAAAGAATAAAAATATTAGAGTTTTTGACTGTTTATTTAACTATACATCAATAAATTTGTGCGCATTTTATCACACACAGCACACGAATAACATAATTTAGTCAGGATTTTCAAATGATATAAAGTATAAAGTTCCCTGTCGAAAGGGTATCCAGTGACAGTGTGGTACCGCACCGCTAGTCGCCACGTTTGTGGTTGGTAGAATCGCGCGAGAATTTTCTAGGGTTTATTATCTTCATTATCATCGGTTCCTTCCGTGTTTGCAATCGGATCAATTCCATATAGAAAGTCATTCACTGTTGGAATCAAATTCCCCATTCAATCAATGCTTTGATTCCAGTTACCCTTTCAGGGATTTCAAAAAATCGTAGTAGGGTTTATACGCCCCTCTTCGGTAATTCAAAATCCATGAGCGTTCTTCTTGTTCGATGGATCCGTCTGCGCAAAATGCTCCAACAATCGACGAAGATGAGTGGGGTAAGAAGTATACATCTTTACGTTTGCTTCTTATGCTAACAGTAGCTCCTGATTATTGAGGTTCATAAGGATCCATGCTTAGTTATATGCTTCTGTGTAACTATCACTCTAATTCAAGATCGTCATATGGTATCATAATCGATTCGAATTGCTCAGTTTGAAATTTAGAAGAATCAACCAGTGAATCACTTCCATAGTTTTTACTACTTGCTTATGGTTTATTGCTACGAATTTGTTTATGTTCCATAAGTATTTATTCTTATGGTAAATTGTTACTTTTTATTGTGATCATCACGAAGAACTGTTCTTCTTGATTGCGCCATGAGATTCCTCATCAGATGTGTCTAGTAAACCATGAGCGTCGAACATTGCATTGTTTATGTGAGATTGAGTAATCGATAATAGCTAGCATCTGAACCAATCAAGCCTCCTTTTTTTTGCACCAGAGTGTGCGACGTTTCATACGATTCTGATCAGCTTTAAGAGGGTGCGATATTTCTATCTGACTCTGGAACATCCAATTTTGCTAGTGCTAACCGATAGTAACTAGTAGCATCATTATGTTATTCGTGTGCGGTGTGTGATTATGTAATCTTATTGATCTGTAGTTAAAGTAACATGCTTTTTCATTTGTGGATATTATGGTGTCATTATGATGGCTTTTGAGTGGAAAATGCGTGCCCTAAATTCCGGATTTCCAGCAAAGTTGCTCCAAATGATCCTCCTTCTATGTTCATGTTCATATGCCTCTGCCTGTTGCTGCCAACTATCCAATGTTGTTATAGACTTAAAGGAGCAAAAGGCAAGGAACTACCCCCTAAGTCGAGGAGGTTTTAGCTTAAGCGCTTGGATGTTGTCTAGGTGGTGCAATTCATCCAGGCGAAGGACTTTCTGTTTAGTCGCAGAGTACATGGGAGCTAAGGTGATGGAGTTTTGTCCAGGCGCCATACGTTTTCAAGATTGGCCGTAGTTTTCTTTTTAATATTTTTAAAAACAAGACCTTATATAAACATTATTGTCCTTTGGGAGATTGAAAGATATTAGGAAACATCAAACAATATAGGAATGGATTGTTACAAGGCATGTTGCTTCGAGTGTGCCTCCGCCTTTAACAACGTTGTAACTGTCGTCCTCGCTCTATTGACTTTGCTATGGATGCTAGGGGGATTAGCCCCTGTTGATCCACCTCAAGCGTGAAAAAACACGTGAGAACATTTTGTAGAAGAGAAATTGGTTTTGTACATGTCATATATATAGGTTTCAAGGTGGATAGGTGCCTGTAACAAAATCCCTTTGATTTGGTCTTCAAAAGAACCGTTTGGTAGTGTTGAATAAAGGTGTCTTGGGGGCAGGGGCAAACTGAAAGATCATTGTCAAATCCCCCATAGGGCCATACCAACACTACTTATCACATGTTAGTCTCAAACCAAGTAAGAGAGCTTATTTTTAATCATATTTTGTTTCTTCAGACACCATACAAATAGCACTAACAAAATGAAAACGCTGAAGGGTTAATATGAATGAGACCTAATAATTGACCAGAAGGAGAACAGGGATTGATTTTGTTTCACTTCCCTTTGACCCTTTCCCTTTTTTAGTTTCTGTTTCTTCTAACAAATGGTTCTCTGGCTCAATGTTTTGTATTAGATACCGATGGCTTTGTAATCCCAAGCTTGGGTATCATCGACCAAGATCAAACCATAACGAATGCTGCACAAGTAGAAGACTCAAAAAAGACAATCACAGTAAGTGGACAACTTTCTGAGTGTAAAACCATTTTTGATGCATCAACATGCCCTTGTGTTTTTACGTTTTCTGTTTTTTTGTGGTTGTGCAGGCCAAGAAGGAAGAGAACATATATCTTGGACCTCATGGAGCTCCTCCTTCACAAGCAAAACCGGATGTGAACTTTTCTGGGCGTAAACAGAGGTTCAAGCAGAAATTGAAGGATGCGGATGAGAGAATTAGTGGGTCTGGACGAGAAAACAAACTGGAAAATCTAAGAGATCTTGTGGGTGGCGGCAAGATGGGTGTTAACACATCCAAGAGTTCTCCTAGGGACTGGCTAGACCCGCACTGTCATGAGTCTCAGTTTGAAAAGCGATAGGATAGCCTTCGTAAAAGTTTAATTGTTGTGAAAGTTTTTGAAGCAAGTTGCTAGAACCAATGCCTTTTAAAAATATGTTCTGAGTTTCCCTCCACCATGTCCTTCAATATACATATGGCCTCTCATCACATTTACATGATATCTATACTGGCCATCAGGCCTTCTTTGAGCTTTTCACAGAACTTGTTGCTTCTGGTGATACTTAACAGCTTCCATCGGGTAATTTGTTTTTGAGTCTGTTGATGACATTTTAATGCCAGTTTAATTTTATGGTATCTTATGATCGTCTTTGTGCTTTATTGAGATCAAGGTTATGTTAAAACTGGCCAATGTGTGCATCATTCAGTAGTCAGATTGCAGCTGGAGCCATGTGCCATCCAATGTTTATGTTTTTATCTGGCGTTTGAACTTAGGATAAGTGGTCATTAGTGTAATCTGTAAACCCATATTTGGTCTGAATCTGGTTCTAAACAGTACCCATTCCCTAAAATTTTTTAAAAATTGGATCTAAAAACCAGACCAGATGGTACTAGAACGGTGTAGGTTTCATGGCTTTTAAAATAAAAATAAATTCAAACCCGAGCCGGAACAAGTACCAAAACCATTTGACACTGGTTCGTCAATGACACGGTCCAGCCTTGAATTTTACACAACCCTAATTTGATGCATCATTTATGAGACTTGTTAACATTTTCTATTTGAAACTGTATAACTTAGGAAACATACAAGCTACAACATTCCGAAAATGACAACTAAACTAAAAGACTGAAATTCAAAAGTTCCTAAAAGAAATGAAGTGTCGATAGACAAGCCATGTTGAATGTATATGGTCATCGTCGGGATGGTTGCACGAGGATTAGCTAGAAAAAAAAGTCTGCCAAGTCCTAACCAAGTAACCGGTCCCAGCTGGTTTTATCAGCACTGGTTCAGTGGTTCTTTTTTGGATCTGGATGCCAAACTGGTGCACATTCAGGCATTTGCCCACCTTCAATGATGAATAGACCAGTCGAAAGAAAAATGTGACAAAAAACGTTCATTGCCTGAATCTTGTATAGCACAAACTGTTTGTGTTCTCATCACTATTCAAACCTCGATGTCGTCCTCAGGCCATAACAATGGTGTATATACAACTGAGATCTCAATTTCAATCAAGGAATTCTAATGCTTTCGCTGAGGGTGTTAGGCCATGTTGGGAGAGGTACTCCGGGTTACAAAACTTGCTTAGATGCCTCATCCCACTATCACACAAAATTGTTACAATCGTATGACCAGGACCCAACAATTTGGCTACTCTCACAGCTCCGACACAGTTCATTGCTGAAGAACTTCCGACAAATAGCCCATCATTCTTTAGAAGGAATCTGGTAAACAGAATAAACATTAGATATGGAAAATAAAATAAAGGCAGCATTTGGTTTCGGTTATTCAGTTCCAAACAAAGAGGGACAAATTCAACCCATGTTGAAAACATGAGTCAACTAGGGTTAAATTTTATTTTTTTGGGTAAAGAGAACTTGGGTTATATTCTATTGTAAACACTTAACAGGTCGAAATGGTTAAAATGATCCTTTGACATAATCAATAGCAGTTACAACCTCAACTGTTAAAAAATATATAATTATTAATGGATACACAAAAAAGTGTTGCTGTGTTAGTGGGTCAACCCACCGTTACAAGACCCGTTTTGGCCCGTCATACAAACTTATCTGCTTTGACACATTACCCATTGTTTTACACCTATATTTGAAAATGATCCAACTCATTCTCCTTTTGCACTTGTAAAAACTAATAAGAGGCAAGCGGCTAGAAAGTAGAAACCAACGAGGAAAGGAAGCATAAATGCTACCAACATAAAGACATTCCAGGAGAAGTTTTGATCATACCTAGACATTTCCACAGCTTCAATATCAGTGCCTCGAAAAGCTCCATCAAGTTGAGCCATTTTGAAGTTTTCTGTCACTCTATTAATACCTATTCCTTCAGTGACCGTATCAAATGGGTTCTTCAACCTCTTCCCTTCAGCCTCTTCTCTTGTGTACATCACTCCCCTTGTAACTTTGTTGAACAAACCAGAACCAGGAGGATCAACAAGAAAACACTTTATCCCTGGATCCTTTTCCTTTATAAGATTAAGAACATAAAATTTGCATCAGGAGTTGATAAAAATTAAAACAGCCAGTGAAATTTACTCTTTATTTTGTATTTCCTGGGACTGGGGATGGGGATGGGGTGTGGACCTTTAGAAAACAAGAAACACCAGCCACGGTGCCACCTGTGCCTGCTGCTGCGACGAAAGCATGCAATTGTCCACCAGTCTGCACCCAGATCTCAGGTCCAGTTCCTTCATAATGAGCTCTGAAGTTTGCCAGGTTCTCGAATTGATCTGCAAAAAAACCACCTTTATAGTCACCAGAGAACTCTGTTCTTTGTTTTTCATTTCTGGACAAATATCCATTGGCATAGTTTACATCTTTTCCATCTGTTTGATTCCTGTGCTTCAGTGCTAACTTATTTGCTTCTGATGCCCTTCTCCTTGCAATATTGACATAGTGATCTTTGTGAGTTATCGACACTGGTCTAACCCTTTCCACAGTTGCTCCTAGAGCCTCTAGAATTTGAGACTGAAAAGTTCAAAGGAATACAGAATTACAGGCATGAAGAATTAAGTAACCAAGCAACCGTCAGTTCACAATTATATAGGGATGAAAGAAACTACCACCGATGATAGCTAGAAAACTGAACATGAAAAACAATGTGCCATCAAGTAACTGGCTCATGATTATAAAAGCACTATAGCAGATGATGTTTGTTTACGCTTCTTGCAAATAGACAAAGACAATTTTCCGTTACTTTGTGTCAGTAAAAACCGCCAGCAGAACAGTCTTGTGGAATATTATTGCTTTGTCATGCAACCAATTTGGATTATCCTAATATGAACATGTCCAAACGTATTTTCTGTAAATGGATTGAACCAAACAGGATAAAAAAATTTATGAGTGAGGGTAAAGTACTACTCCTTGTCACCATTTGGTGTTTCTGGCAAAGCCACTGAGCGGCGGCTGAGCCAATGAACTTCACCACCGACTTGCAGTGGTTTCTTCGACATGCAACTTAGCAGATATAAACAACTGCATTGGCAGCTACTTTTCCTTTAAGGATCCTTACCCCAGTAACAAAAAGAAAAAGGAAACAACACGAATATCACCGCAGCTAAAGTTTTAAGCACTTCCAATTTTGGTCAGTTTATTAGTAACATATATCAAGTTTCTTGTTTAGAAATTTAACTCCACCATACCTTCTCAATTGCAGCATCATCTGGGATGACCACATGGCATTTGCATCCATAAGCAGGAGCAACTGTTGCAAGACTAATTGCTGTGCTCCCGGCACTACCCTCAGTAACTACACCACCTTGAGATAATTGTCCAGATTCCAAGGCCTATGGATGATTCAAAGTGTTAGGAAAAAAGCAATTGTATACGAATGACGAAATTCCATCAACAAATGCGGGGCTGATGATATATATTAAAAAAAAACCAAGTGTCTTGGAGAAACCCATGCATTAACCAATAGAATCATTTTCGGATTCAACTTCACATGAGGGCCAACATTTGCTTGTTAATCATTTTATGTCCTGGATAAATGGCTCCTATATAATCTTATTGACTGGAACAGATGAACCCAGCTGATCATAAATCCGCTTACATGTGAAAATTAAGCAACAATGACTAGCTCCGACATCAACCACAGTAGAGCCATAAAGTTAGAATAAGTTACTTATCACACTTCCTACAATGGCAAAAGACATAATCCTCAGCTTCACACCTACATAAACTATCTGGTACAATCCATCAATTTGTCATGGACTCTAGCATTGTCACGACACAATACTTTAGGGAGCAGATACCGACTCAAGAGACAGGTGTTGACATTCTAATGACGCTCCATGAGAGTGATTCCAGGTAGTGTTGCAAAAGCAAAAATCACATCAGATCATCCATAGAAGAATCTAAATGAAGAATATAGTTATACCATTAAATCGGGGGGAAGCAATCACCAGAACCTAATTCGAATGCTTTGTTTTATATTTCTTGGTCTTTCCGTTGTGCTAAATTTTATCCTCACGAGCATCTTATAATAACAAAATTGGGCAACAATACAAACTAGAATCATGAAATTTGTTCTTTTTGTTAAGGTTAAATGTAAGGAATGAGAATCAGTTTTGTCCTAAATTCAAATTTATCGAAGTTTGAAACTTGTCAAGAAAACACTTGAAGTTTGCGCAAATTGAAACAGAAGACCTAATTAACCTCTTCAATAATTTTAACGGCGACTCTGTCTTTAACACTTCCTCCTGGATTCAAAAACTCTGCTTTCGCAAGGATCTGATTAAAAATGAATCAAACAAATCATGATTACTATCGACAAAAACAAAAACACAAATTTATCATTTATGTACGTATAAAGAACGAGATAACTAATTACCTCGCAGCCAGTGGCATCAGAGAGGCTGTTAATTCGAATGAGAGGAGTGTTGCCAATGGCACCAACGATTCCGTTTTTTTTGGGTTTCTTCTCGGTTAGGGTTTTTCCTTTAGAACCGGCCATAGCTCGAGGTTTGTTGGTTAAAACGTAGAGCGAACAAAGGACCACCGAGATAGCTGCTATTATTGCGACTGGTTGCGGCGATGGCGCCATCTTACGGTGTTCGGAGCTCCAGACCAGTAGTGGGAAGGAAAAGGGTAAAAACAAGAGGGAAGAAAATGGAATAAAAGTAGAAAAGGGAGAAAACAATATTGGCTTTCGTTTTTTTAAAAAAAATTAAGAAGAAAAGGAGAAATAAATTCGAAAATGGCCCAAAGACGGTCATAAGATACATTATAAATTCGAAAAGGAGAAATAAATAAAACAATGTGGTATTTTTTTTCTTCCTAAATGAATAGTATTATAAGATGGGTTCAATGAAAAACCTATACACATCGAAAAACCCAGAAACCACTTTATAGTCATTGGATCAAGTGATGCATCACGCAGAAAGCCGATGCATCACGCGGGAATTATGGATGCATTTGTGGTGGTGCATTGATATTTTCCAAGATTTTTCGATGCATGTTGGTTTTCCATTGAACCCCTTACGGCAGACATTTTAGTATTTTACTAAAAGAGTCTTCTTTTATAAGAAGATTTAAGATAAAAATTTTGTGGTCTAACTTAATTTTGTCCACAAATGTTTTACTCATTCCCATTTTGTGTTAATTCCTCCTATCTTTTTAACAAGAGAACATGGAAAAGGAAAGTTTTTTTTCCCTTTCTTCCTTTTTTTTTTCTTTCCCTCTGTTATAACACAATAAATTTTGGAAACTCACAGCATGACACCGATCCATTTTACATGCTAGAGCCTAGACAACTAATAATGGGTATGTTTGCAACGTTTCATTGTCCTATGTTCCATTGAGTTTACTAGGAACGCCACCGCCTTTCCTCATGGCTCTTTACTAGGTTGGGTGTGCGTGGACCGTATTGCGACTCAGCAGCTTCTTTACTAGGTTGGGGGTTGAACTCGGTTTTACTGGTACAACTTTGGAGACTTTTTCTGTGTCGGTTCTAGTCCTATGTTGGGTCCTTTGGAAGATTAGGAACGTCACTGCCTTTCCTCATGGCTCGAAGGTGGGTGACTCTCCTCTTGGGATGGTTCAAGCATGGTCTTTTTTTTTTGTTATCTGTTAGAGGGAAGTTGCGTAAAAAACTGAGCTAGAACCCTTAGCTTTGTGATCCGTTCTTGGAAGCTTCTGCTTAGTTTACTGTTCTTAGGGTTGTGATGTTTGGTTTTTCTTTATCCGTGTCTCTTGTATCTTGGTGATGTTTTTATTTTTTGTATTTCTTATTTCTTTGTACTGTCTCTAGCCTCTTCTGAGATTTTTTTTAAATACAATTATATATATATATCGAATCCAAATACAGCATGGGGATGTGTGAATTCAAACTTGGAAAGCTATTAAATCATTTCTACCAGTAAGTTATTATAATGACAATACAATACACAAATGTCTAAAAAATAATTGGGTAAATGACAAAACATAGTAAAAACTATTGTCATTTTTATCATAAACAGTAACATTATTTATTTTTTATTATTAATACTGAATTTTATATTTTTTATCGTTCATAGTAACAATTTTTTATTTTTTTTTATCAATAATAGTAATTGGTGACATGCAAACCTATTTAGCAGGTCACCAACAACTTTTCAGTTATAAAAAATTGTAACATTTTTTCATATTTTTATCAATAACAGTAACATATCGAATTAAACACAACTTCTTTTATTTTTTAAGTATTTCTAAGATTTCATAAACATCAAAATAAACTCAATTTATGTTTTATATTGTGTTGTGAAATTTTGTAATAAAGTTTTAGTTTTTAAGTTCATTTATTATTTATTTAAAGTTTATTTAATTATATTATTACTATCTTTAGTGACTATTTTTTTTAATTTAATTTAATTTATTTTTTCATAACATTTGCCCAAAAACAGTTCTATTAAAACAAATGTTAGATCATGTTTACATTTATCTACGTAGCGTAATTCAACATGAATCTATGTAGCCTAATTCAACATGAGTAAAAAAATTAGTTGCATTTAAGGTTTTTATTTTAAATCCAAACACATATTGCAAAATTCCATTCAAAATTATTCTAGTTGTGGTACTTTTTATCATGGTTGCTAGCAACAATCAAATGATCTTTTTACATATCAATTCGCATGATTATTAAAAAAAAAAAAATTAAAATTGGAACTTTCTTGAGTTCATTTTGCCCCTTGGGTTTCATAAGGTTTTTCGATATGATTGAATGAACTTTTAAATTTTAAACCGATCTAAACTCTTGGTCACATCCCACGTCTCTCAGGTTTACTATCTCGACACGCAATTTGATATCTAACTCATGCCCTCGTCAATTGGCCAGGAAAAGTTGGATTTGCTAATGCTACTAATGGAATAGTGCAAGGGACTCAACGAATTTATCACCAATTACTTATTTTTTGGATGCTAATGGAATAGATTGTCTGGGAGGCAATTGACCCATCACTAGGAAGGTTGTTTTGAGCTGGATCCCATTTGTTAGCTACTCGAGATTTTGTTTTTATTCGTGTATGTACAACAACACAAAATAATACTTAAATCTGATGGATCGATTGTTATTTTTTAAAGATAAACATTTTTTGTTGTCTCGGGTTTTTGAACTAAAAAACTGACCGGTATACAACACTTATATTTGTGTTACCTCAAGTAGGGATGTGTGGAATGACCAGAAAACCGAACCGAAATCGAAACCGAACCGGAACCGGAACCGATTGGAACCGATTTTTAGTATTCGGTTCGGTTATCGGTTCTTATAATTTTTAATTTTCGGTTATCGGTTATTCGGTTAACGGTTCTGCGGGTTTCGGTTATATCGGGTATGGAACCAAGAATTCAAAAAGTCCATGTCATAGATACCAAAAGAATTTAAAAACCATGATGGGAATTGTGAAAAACAAAAGATTATTTGATGGTTGTCTTCCTCAATCCTCACCATACCTAACACTTGGAAGAATTAATTGTATCGATCAAATCCACTTTGTTCTAAAAACATGCAATTTTTTAAATTACAATCAATAATTAAGAATATATCACTATAGTTAAAGAAGTAATTCAGAATGATATTTTATCAAGATTTACATTCAATAAAACGTTAACCAAAAGCAATCTAAATTTGAAAATCCCTTAGGAATTGTTCAGGTTGAAAATCCATACTTCACGTTGACATTCATAACAAAAATATTTTTTTTGCAAAAGTATAATAAAACGTTAATCGTGTTTTTTTGTTTATATCTTGTTATTATATATATATATATATATATATATATATATATATATATATATATATATATATATATATATATATTGCAAATTTTGGTTCTAATCGGTTCCATACCCGAAATACCCGTACCATAACCGAACCGGAACCGGAACCGTGTTACAATCAAGTGACCTTTTTTTTACATCCCTAACCTCAAGTGACCTTTTTTTTTATATAATTTCTTTTAAAGTTAAAATTAAAATCAAAAAAATGTAAATGAAAAAACTATAAACCGAAACTGTTTAACATTTATAATTTTATATATTAATATATTAATTAAAATATTTGGAATATCATGTAAACGAGCTATTTAGTGCTCAATGAGTCAACAAACAAACAATATACTTCGACCTGAATAAAATGGGTAACGCCACTTCCAAAGTTCCCACGGTTACTTGTAACTAGTTGAATACCCGTGCGTTGCTCGGGTGATTTATTTCAAAATTAATACTTTTTTAATTAAACAATTACAAAAAAAAAAATGTAATTGTGAAAGACTATACATACTCTTATACATTGTTTGTTAAGAAAAAAATACTTAACTTTATCATGAAAATTACTACACGCAATTACATTTGAGGTTTGTTTGTTTAAAATTTTATAATCTCCATTATTGTCAGTTTTATTGGTATAAAAGATTATAAGTTTTCTATTTAACTTTTAAAAAAAAAAAAAAATTTATGTTGGAAAATCTAAAAATATTGTTAAGATTGCTTTATATTTTATATATTCTAATAAAAATTCATTATAATTAGACATATATTTTGGTTGTCAGTTTATTTTATTTACATTCCAGCAATAGTTTTAATACAACATCAGATATATTTTATATTGTACTTGCTATATCTAAACTTAGTTTCATCTATCGTTAATATTAGGATTAATATTGAAAAAAATCATCACATTTTCATGTTATATAATTTTGGTCTCTTAATATTTTTTTTTTAATCATTTTAATCCTCACATTATATTTTATTTAAAATGTTATATTTTGTTCGGTAAAAGTCAACATATCGTTATGATATCTCCTGTCTATGTTTAAAATTAAGAATATACAGCAAACTAATTTAAAACATAAAAAACATGCAATTCAAATAAAATAAAGACATTTATTACATGAAACAAAATTATGTAACTTGTATTACTCAACTACTCGTATATCATGTTTTTAATTTCAATTTAATTTTCTTTAAAGGTTTGTCAAGTTGTTGACCTTGCTATTTTGTTAAATGTTTTTCTCAAGTATTTTCCATCATTTTAAATCATTCCTTGTGGCCAATCTGGAATTCATAATTATCTTGTAGTGTTCGTTGATCATTTGTGTGTCCAAATCGTCCTTTATCCATTTGATTTTGCTGTTTAAATTAGATAAAAGACAGATGGTTTAAGTCTTTGTGTTGTGCGTGAATTACATGTGTATGTTAGTCCCTGTTTTTGTCGAGAATGGCTGGCCAGAATCTCAATTAGCCTTCGGCCTAACCTTTAATTGATTTCTATGTGGTTTGATGATTCAAATGCAAATATTAATTGTCATTAATCATTGCATTTCTACTACTGTATAATAAGATCAAAACAAATTATAACTGCAGTATTAGTGTACTGTCCAGCTGTGTTTAGCTTAAGTTTTTTCTGTAAAAATGGGCAAGAATGTCAAATGGCCTTTGGCCTTGGCAACTTAATTAGCAAGAATGCTTATTGATCAATATTATGTATCAATCGTTATTTATCCTACTTATGTTGCTCTAAAATAGTTAAAAACGGAAAGATATGAGTTGTGAGTGTGTGCAGTGTAAGATTGTGTGTTTGAATATGTGTGTTTGGATGTTAATGTCAGGCTCCGGGACTAAATAGTCTCGGAGTGTTGTGTGTGTTTCATAACCTCTGTGTGTGTTCATTGAATTGATACAGAAATAAAGGAAGAAACAGCAGAATCATAAGTATCATACATACATACATACATACATACATACATACATACATACATACATACATACATACATACATACATACATACATACATACATACATATATATATATATATATATATATATATATATATATATATATATATATGTACATATACTATGTGTGTATTATAGTATATACATACATCATTTTAAGAATATTGAAAGAATAATTAAAGAAGATACTGTCAATTATTTTTTTCCGCAGGAGTTGAAAGTGTCTTCGACTCTTCATCTGATTGATTAGCATACGTGAAAGTTCATCTTGAAACAGTATCGTTTTCTTCACGCAGACACTGCTGATGCAGTTTTTTTTATCAATATTGAATGCCTACCGACTCTGTGTGTACGTAACTTTAATAGAACATGTTTTATCTCATAGTTGGTTACATTTAACTCGTTATATAAACGTCTAATAATTATCAGGTTTAAATTATATAAAAAATTGATAACTTGATAAATATGCAGCTGAGAATATTTATTATTCAGATTTGAATATTTTTTCTTGCATATTCATTTATGATATTATCTAGTGTTTTTCTGCATATCTTAATATTTCAGTTATACTATTAGCCGGTTAAATCTGCTTTCTTATTTTTTATTTATCTCAGGTTGCATCTATTTCCAGCGGTGCAAATTTAAACTTTTCTAGCAGGTTAAATCTGATTTGTTATTTTTATTTAACTTGATAAATCAAATTTCAACAATTTCCAACAGTGAAAATTTGAAATTTTATTATCATTTTTTATTTCTTTCCGGCAAATCTACATATCTTAATTGCAGAAACATTAAAATATGTAGAAAAATCTGGATAATTATGTGGAATCTCATCGAGCTAAAATAGTGGGGGGACTTCCATTGTTTTCTCAAATTTAACCAATTATATTGCACTAAGTCAACAGCCTTAATTTTCTGAATTTTAACCAATTATATTGCGCCAAATCAGTCTTAATTTTCTGAATTTTTACCACTAAAATTGCGCCACGTGGGTTTTTTTTCTCTCTGCTCCGTCGGCAATATATATATATATATATATATATATATATATATATATATATATATATATATATATATATATATATAGATTTGGGTTCAAATGAGTACCACTAGTTTTGCGGAGTACCGGAGGTACCTCACTTAAAATTATTTTTTTTGAAATTTTTTTTCATAATCATGTTTAAATTAATAATATAAGACTACTTGCAAAAAATCACACATAAACACACACTATAACTATGTGAAACGTGCAAGTTCACATGAACCGCACTGTTGTGAACGTATGTTCACAGCTAAGCATGTTCACATGAATTTTATCACGTTCACATGACTTTTAAGAGGCTACGAAGTGTGAATGCGTGTAATTCTTTTACAAATATGCTTATATTATTTGTATCTAAATGAATATGAAAAAAAATTTAAAAAAAAAAACTTTTTTTCGGAGCATGTTCACATCTTAAACCCGTGTGTTCACAGGTACTCACGGTACTCTGCATTTTTAAGGTACTTACACGAACCATATTCTATATATATATATATATATATATATATAAAATTAACTAGTACTTCTTTATATGTTTTCTAAATATTCTTACATTTGTTTTGTATATGCATCTTATGTTTTAAACGCAAATCCCCTTTTATCTAGATTATATCATAAATAAAATTTTCAAAACATGAATTTTCATTCATAATTTTTTTAATAAATCTAAATAGTTAATCAACAATCAGATAATCTCACTAAATCCAAGAATCGCATTTGTTATGAGATTACAAACAAATCATCGTCCCATTTACTTAAGCTTTGAGACATAAATATTAGTCATAGAGAATTTCTATCATGTTGCTTAGTAAAAGTTTTTTTTTTTTTTTTTCCTCTTTTCTTTTTTTACATCTTCTGAGTAAACAAGGTCAAAGAGCATTTTCAACTAGAGTTTTTCTAATTTGGTGTGTGCTATCATGTAGAAACCTTTGATGGGTTTTTAACTTTTTATACATTATAGGGGAAGTTTTGTCGAAAGGGTTTTTATGTGGTATTGAGACCACAAAGCTTTTCAATAAAAGACTTGTGTTGTGCAATTGGTATAGAGAAAAAAAAATGGATATTTGTGTAAAAAAATCCTCAAGTTAGATCATTTTTGTGATTAAAACCCCCAATCATTTTTCATTGCACTAAAAACCTCCAACTGACTAAAATTTATCAATACAATGTTTTTTTCAAAAAAAAAAAAATACTTGCAAACTGATGAACTGATTGCAATCCTGCTAACCAACCATTCGTCTCCGAAGAACCTTCTTTCTAGCGAACTCATATGTAGGGGTGTGCAAAATAACCGAACCCGAATAACCCGCCCGAACCGAATCTTAAACGGGTTATTTGGGTCGGGTTATTCGGTTTTCGGTTTTGTTAATCGGGTTAAATGATACCCGAATAACAATTTCGGTTCGGGTATCGGGTAGGCTTCATGCTTATTCGGTACCCAAATAACCCGAATAACCCGTTTAATTTTTAAAATCTCAATTTTAATTAGAATTAGAATTGTTTATATATAATAATGTCAAGATTTACATACCCAATTTTAATAGTCAAACCATTTAACTCGTGTACCCAAATTACCAAACTCATTTAACTCGTTTAATCTAATTTGTAAAATATTTCATTTTTTATATCAAAACCGAATAACCCGTTTAACCCAAACCGATTAACCCGATACCCATTTAACCCGAAACCGATTAACCCGTTCCCTTATTTGGTTCGGGTTCGGCCAAAGAACCCACACCCTCAAACCCGAATAACCCGAACCGAATAACCCGATACCCATTTAACCCGCCCGAATAACACCCCTACTCATATGTCTGTATTTTATGATTCAAATTTACTTTTTTGTTAATTTCTTTGTTCAAATCTATGTTTTTTCTTGCAAGTTACTTTTTTGGCGAAATTTTGGTGGACACTGATGACTTGCCGACGACGGCGTACGACTTTTAATCGGTTACAACCTGTAATATCTCAAATACGTGAGATTTTGCCGGTTAGGGGTTTTTAGTGCGATGAAAAATGTTTATGAGTTTTAATCACAAAAATGGTCAACTTGAGGGTTTTTTTTACAATTATCCCAAAAAAAAAGAATGTAATTATATATATATATTGCCGACGGAGCAGTGAGAAAAATGCTCACGTGGCACAGTATTATTGGTAGAAATTCCTATTTTTAAGGCTGATTTGGCACAATATGATTGGTTAATATTCAGAAAATTAAGGTTGCTGATTTGGCGCAATATAATTGGTTAAAATTCAGAATATTTAGGCTACTGATTTGATGCAATATAATTGGTTAAAATTCCGAAAATAATGGGATTCCTCCTCTATTTTAGCTCGATGAGATTCTACATAATTATCCATATTTTTATATATATATTTTAATGTTTATGCAATTAAATTATGTAGATTTTCCGGAAAGAAATAAAAAATGACAATAAAATTTTAAATTTTCACTGTTGGAAATAGTTACAATCTAATTTATCAAGTTAAATAAAAATAACAAATCAGATTTTATTCCGCTAGAAAAATTCGAATTTGCACTGCTGGAAATAGATGCAATCTGATTTATCAAATTAAATAAAAATAAGAAATCAAATTTAATAGGCTATAGTATAACTGAAATATTAAGATATGCAGAAAAACACTGGATAATATCATAACTGAATATATAGAAAAAAAGATTCAAACTTGAATAATAAATAATCTCAGCTGCATATTTATCAAGTTATCAGTTCTTTATATAATTTGAAACCTGATAATTATTAGATGTTTATATAACGGGTTAAATTTAACCAAATATGAGATAAAACATGATTTATTGAAGTTACGTACTAATATATATATATATATATATATATATATATATATATATATATATA
Organism: Centrapalus pauciflorus; assembly: GCA_020465985.1. Taxonomy (NCBI): domain Eukaryota; kingdom Viridiplantae; phylum Streptophyta; class Magnoliopsida; order Asterales; family Asteraceae; genus Centrapalus; species Centrapalus pauciflorus. The sequence goes on from JAANYP010008230.1 coordinate 65,714, forward strand.
TATATATATATATATATATATATATATATATATATATATATATATATATATATATATATAGACACACACACATATACATACATACTCACTCAGAGTCAGTAGGCATAATCAATATTAATAAAAAAAAACTGCACCAGCAGTGTCTGCGTGAATAAACTATATCGTTTCAAGATGAACTTCACGTATGCTAATCAACTAGATGAAGAGTTGAAGACGTTTTCAACTCCTGCACCTGCAGAAAAAAATTGCCAGTATTTTCTTTAATATTCTTTCAATATTTTGAAAATGACGTACATATATACTATAATACACATAGCATATATATGTTTGATACTTATGTTGTTGTTGTTTCTTACTTTATTTCTGTATCAATTCAATGAACACACACAGAGGTTACGAGACACACACAACACTCCGAGACTATTTTAGGGGACGTTTGGTTCGCAGATTTTTTTCCTTGGGATTTGCATTTTGTCAAAGGATTTGCATTTGTCAGGATTTTGTCAAAGAATCTACATTATCTTTTAGGAAAAATTTGTTAATCTGAAAAATGCAATGTAACTGAGTTTTAAAATCCTAGGGGGAGGCTGGGTTTTTAAATAACAAAGAAGGGAGGGATTTCAGAAATCCTGGGATTTCAAATCCTTACTGAAATCTGCGAACCAAACACATGATTTTAAATGCAAATCCTAGGGAATCCCAGGAAATCCGCGAACCAAACGCCCCCTAAGTCTTAGAGCCTGACATTAACATGCAAACACACAGGTTTAAACACATAATTGCACACTACACACACTCACAACTCATATATTCTGTTTTTAACTTTTTCGGCAGCAACATAAGGTAAGATAAATGGCGATTGATACATAACATTAATCAATAAACATCCTTGCTAATTAAGTTGCCAAGGCCGAAGGCCATTTGACCTTCTTGCCCATTTTTACGTACAAATTTTAAGCTAAACACACCTGGACATCACACTAATACTGTACTTATTTTCGGTTTTGATCTTATTTTCCAGCAGTAGAATGCAAGAATTAATGACAATTAATACTTGCATTTAAATCAACAAACCACATAGAAATCGATTAAAGGTTAGGCCGAAGGCCAATTGGGCTTCTTGGCCAACCATTCTCGACAAAAACAGGAACTAACATACACATATGTAATTCGCGCACAACACAAAGACTTAAACATTCTGTCTTTTATCTAATTCAAGCAGCAAAATCAAATAAATAAATGGCGATCTAGACACACAAATGGTCAACAAACACTCCAAGATAATTATGAATTCTTGATTGGGCACAAACAATGATTTAAAATGATGAAAAATACTTGAGAAAAACATTTAACAAAATAGCAATGTCAACAACTTGGCAAACCTTTAAAGAAAATTAAATTGAAACTAAAAACATGATATACGAGTAGTTGAGTAATACAAGTTACATAATTTTGTTCATGTAATAAGTGTCTTTCTTGTATTTGAATTGCATGTTTTTTTTTATGTTTTAAATTAGTTTGATGTATATTCTTAATTTTAAACATGATAGAAATGAGATATCATAACGATATGTTGATTTTTACCGAACAAAATATAACAGTTTCAATAAAATATAATGTAATGATTAAAATGATAAAAAAAATACTGAGAGACCAAAATTATATAACATGAAAATATAATGATTTTTTTTCAATATTAACGCTAATATTTACGATAGATGAAACTAAGTTTAGATATAGCAAGTACAATATGGAATATATTTGATGTTGTATTAAAACTATTACTAGAATGTAAGTAAAATAAACAGACAACCAAAATATGTGTGTGATTATAATGCATTTTTATTAGAATATATAAAAAATAAATCAATCTTAACAATATCTTTATATTTTCCAACATTAATTATTTAAAAAAAAAGTTAAAATAGAAAACTTATAATCTTTTATACCAATAAAACTGACAATAATGGAAATTATAAAATTTTAAACAAACAAACCTCAAATGTAATTACATGTAGTTATTTTTATGATAAAGTTAGTTTTTTTTAACAAACAATATATAAGAGTATATATGTATAGTCTTTCAAAAGCAAATTGTTTTTGTGTAATTGTTTAATTAAAAAAGTATCAATTTTGAAATAACTCACCCGAGCAACGCACGGGTATTCAACTAGTTGTTTTAGTTAATCTATAAACCTTTTTAACAATAATAATAACATAAAAAATAATTGACATAAAAAATAAAATAAATGTTAAAAGTTATCCTCTTTGTATGTTTTTATTCTTGATGATATGATGAAGAATGCGAAGAATTCAATATTTAATTATTTACATTAAAATCATTTTTTCAATCAACTCACATAATCAAAAAGCTTTTATAACTGAAGCATTTTTCATTCTCACCAATTTTTTATATCTAACGAGATCTTCCTTTATCTAATTCTTTCACATTGACAGGTGATGTTCTAATATTTTGATTAGAGTTTTCTTATGAAAAAGGTCAAAAACTAATACAAAATGCCATTTGAAATCTAGACTTAATCAATAATGACAAGTAACCAAACTTCTTTATACTATACCATGATCTACATCACAAAATTGTCACCCTGAATTTAGTAACAAAAATTTAATGTTAATCGAACCATAAAGTCCTTTCGTTTCTGTTTCGATTAAAAAATTTAATCATAACTACATAAATAAATGTTTTTTTAATCAAATATCATCTATAGAAGCACTCTAGTATAAGGTTACACGGATGTTTGTGTGAGCAGGATGTTTGTAGCATACCATGATGATTGTGAAAGCAGAACATCGGATGCAGTCAATGTTCCGGTCTTATCGAAGTCGAGTCTTTCAAACTCTTCCATGATAGGGGCCATGTCTTCTTGGCTGATCTTTCCCATCTCTTTTAGTTTATAAAGAATGAATTCAGCAGCCCTATAAGATCATCAAATTACATACAATCAATATCCGAAAGAAATCGCAAGATTATTATATATTTGAGTGGCAGACCGTACCACACTTTATCTTTGGCCATATTTGTTTACATCTTAATGGAATCATTAAGATGTCATTTTACCTTTGACTGAATGACTGACTTCTTAATGATTCCATCAAGAACTAAACAAACAACCTCAAAGTCATAAAACTTAACTCATAACAAACTTAAATACCGCTAGGCGAAAGGTCTTTTGATACATTAGATGATTGATGGTTGGTATAGTACTTACACTACAACGCCATCGTCGTCAAGATCAGCTGCCTCCAGGTCTGCGGGTGTTGTCTTTCTTTTAAGAGCCCATTTCACTAATGACCTTTGTCGCCTTTGAGTGTGTAGCACGGCAAAAGTGAAGAGCAACTGACCTAAATATACAGTACCTGATAATATCCAGAATAGAGCAAAGACACGCCCGCCTTTTGTTGAGAAGCATTTATCGATGTAACCTAAACTTGTAATCGTTGCAACGACACAATAGAAGGCGTGAACAAAGTCCAAATCCTCAACAGAAACCAAGACGGCTGTCCCAGCAGCCATAAGGACCACAAGCAAAACCACTAGTATTATACACTTGTTTCTGACTTTGTTGGATTCCATCTGTTTAAGTGTTTCTGCTGTACCGACGGTTTGATTCAAATGTAACGCTCTTGCAAATAGTAGTTCCTGTTTCTCGATTAAAAAGTCTGCGGCTTTGCTCAGTACTAGACCAATAAGAAGCATACCAAAGAAGACGAAAAGACAGGCGAGTAGTATGGTGAGAGTGCTACCAGGAAAAAGATCTCCGTATCCGACAGAAGTCATTGTGACAACGGTGAAATAAAGAGCGTCGAGGATGCTGTTTGTTTTCTTTCCATTAATCTGGTGTCTAGCTAGATAAAAACAAAGTGTACCCACACCCAAGTAAATAGACAAGATGATGGCAACTTTCCTATAACTTGGATGGAGGTAATTAAAAACAGATTTAGGTCGTGGAAGAGAGGAGGCGGTTTTGGGTTCCGAAGCAAAGGAATCTGATGTAGGGGCACTTTTAATTCGTCGGAATCTTTTTCTCTTTATGGAAGCTATTTGATCTTTTCCAAGTGAGGACTTTGGTAGCTCGGTTGGTGACGCTTGGCTTCCACCGTTGGATGTCATGGCAACTCAGTGACGTTGTGCACCACTTTTCTAGCTAGGGTCCTGAGAAACAATTATATGAAACTTGGTTTACACAAGTCCAATATGACTGAGTCCTTTCATAGATGACACCTAACACATTGTTTGCAGGTTAACATAAGCCATCCATCGTCTCAACGATCCAAGAGTACAGATCATATAGAGTACTTTCCGAAGTTCGTATCGATACCAGTACTTACATACGAAGATCACATCGACATTGTTTGCTAATTTACACATCAACAGATAGCAGACACAAAATCATACGTGTT
>JAANYP010008231.1:0-17438 GCA_020465985.1 Centrapalus pauciflorus
AGACTGCTGTCGTCACACTGAATGTACCAACAGACTCCCCCTTGACGATAGCTTCTAGTTTTTGTTCATTGATCTTGATAGACTATTTGCTTTAATGACAATGAATGTCGAGATCACCCTTTCTCCTCGTTATCCATGACTGATGATTCCGAATCGCTTCTCTAACTTAGTCCACGTTTCTTTGAACCACAGCGCTTCTAATACCTCTTAGACTAACCTCTCAAATCTGCAGTACGACCCTTTCTTCTGACAGTTTTTGCAAACACCTCAGCCCAGAATTGTCTTCCTAGATTATACGGTCAATCTAAGCTAAATCAGTCACTTCTAACTTCAGAATCTGATTCATCATTTAGAGCAGTCTTCTGCATCTCTAGATCTATCTCATTCTGATCATCATTCATAACACCTTCATCGAGTGATGCATTCATAACACTTCGGAAAAAGTTCTAAGTCATCTTCAATTACTCTGACAATGCTCCGGTCAGACCATGTCTTCAGTTACTTCAGTTGTCTCTGAATCCTTGTCTTTCCTATTGTCAGTAGCTACGATCACTGACTCCCCCTGAGGATCAGCAGTGAGAGCCAATATTTGAAAGATCTGCCAGCTCACTACTGTCTTGAAAGATCTGCCCGCTCACTATTCGAGCTATCTTCTTTGACTTGTCAGCTCACTGCTCAGGCCATCTTTTTCGAAGGACAGCTTCTCCACGATTTCTCCATTCTCTACTATTTCTCCCCCTGAGATGGATGATCTTTCAACCAGATGCCAATATAGCCTCCAGATTTGCAATCTGCTGCTACTGATCAGTCTCTGTCTGATCCAACTTGGCATGAAGTTCACAAATCGCCTTTGTCAGTTGAAGAATCTGTAATTCTGTGAATAATTCAAGGCTAACACTGTATAGACTTAATCAACACATGAAATAAGTCATTAGATGTTAGTAGGACATTAAAATCATTATTCAACGATAAAGATAAAATGAAACTCTCCTACTTAAAGTTTTTGAAGGTTTATAGCGTAAACCAAACACGAGAACTAAGTTCGAGAGAAACTATCATTACCTTTGTTTAAATAGTCCCAACCTCGTAAGTTTTGAAAGACTTTGAACAATTTTCAACTTTTTCAACACTTAAATGAAAATTTTGAAAATCTTTGAATAAAATTCAACTTTTTCAACTTTTTCATGTAATGGAGGTTTACAACCTTTGCAGAACCAATCACACTAAGCAACAGATTTTCACGCAATATTTGTATATTCAACCAATCATGCATCCTTAGAAACTTTGACCTTTATCCTACTGAAGATAAAATTAAAATAAAATAAAATTAATTTTAAATTTAAGCTACTCTAACCTACACTAAATAGTATATTTTTGGCGAGAATAGGCAAAGAAAGATTCAATCAGATAGCGATGTCTGATACTAACTTTCAGTACTTAAACTTTCACACTTAGGAATTTTTTATTCCTTTGTTTGTTTGTCGTGACATACCTATGTAGCCGATTGTTGGTATTTTACCCCTTTTAAACATTCTACATTTCGGAATATCCCTTGGCCTTTTTATTTATCAGGAAATTATCTTACGTGACGCAGACATAGACATACTTTTATGATCAAGGCACACAGACAAAGATTCTAACTTGTTGGTATTTGCAAACTTTCTTTAAAAGACAAACATCGGACACAGGTCTGTATTCTCATACAACAAAGTGTCTTAGTTCGACTTAAGGTTTATTTTTAAAGTTAGCAGACAGCGGTGACAGGTCTGTACTGACGTACAACAAAGCGACATGTCTGCTAACCCGAATCTAAACAGAGACAACAGGTCTGTACATACGTACAACAGAGTTGCATGTTTTCGACTCTCAGTTTTACATGATATTTCTATTCTTTCCATTATCAGATGTATTTGATGTTGCCATACATCCCCAGAAAGTTTGCATACCTCATTTAGACTCAATGTTTGTATGTCTTGTACATAAAAATTAAGACCGATTGGTCGTACATCTAAGTTAGTGACACGCTTGACTTTTTCTAGAATATTTTATTAGCCTTGAGATTCCCTATATGTATTATGCTTACCAACACATCAAACTAAATAAAGTATAACACTTAGAGTTTAGTTGCATTATGTGTGAAAGCCTAAACACTTAGAGTTTGTAACGACTGTGCTAATTTTCGTCACTTTGAACCTATGCATCTAAGACTTAACTCAATTTTCTGATATTCTCCTTTTTTGATTTTTTTTTTATGGTTTTCTCTCTTTTTTTTTATTTTGATTTTCATAAATAATAATAAGCTAATAAAGTAACTTACTAATTTACTATAAAAAAAATAGCCTAAGGTCAAATTACTTTGGATTACACATGCCATTCAGTTGAACTAACAACCCAAAGCATGAACTAACAAATGCTTTTGTGACTAGATTCGCATTGTTTATACAGACTGACACAATTGACACACCTTACATGTTTCCCTTATAACTTCTCACTTTGGTCTAAGGACCCAGAAAGCATACCTGCTGTTTCGTCCTTTGTACCCCTGTCCTGTATCAAGAGAAACCACTATCCATAACCATTTGTCATTAGGATCTGTAGCTAACTCCTGCACACTAAACAAGAAAAGTTAGTTATCATGGGGGACCCAAGCCATGACTGACTTAGTAATACCATCCTCATCCACAAACTTGAATTCTTTCAAATACCCATCTCTCCTTTCAGGTGACTTGGATTTTTGATTGAGAATCTGTTGTGAAGCCGAATGATTAACATCCATTCTCGACCTTTGTATTGGTCTTTTCGTTTTAGCCCTTGAATAATTTTTGTTATGGTACATTTCAGTCTCATAATTCCGGGCTGTACCTGGTGTCGTATGCTTATTAGGAGAATTAGACCTAACTAGAGTGTGACTCCTCTTAGGTGAATTTTTCCTAATAATGGTATGGGGGCCAGACATTGATTGACTAGGAGATCTATTCGGGGAATTAATCCTAAGTCCGTCATTTTGTCTAAGAAACACCGATGATTGACAACTACCTATACGTGACACCTCAACGGAGTTCTTCTCAGAAACTCGAGAACTACTCCCGCTCGCATCACTAGGCATTGTTTTTAAGATTTGCTGCTCTTGTTTCCCTATGTTTAATGAAGACTCTGACTTCTTGTAGGGACAACCTGAAACAACATGTCCTTTCTCATGACACTTAAAGCAAGACATCTTGTCAATAGATTTCTTATAGGCACTCTTTGACCTAGGTGTCTTACTAATGCCCTGATTGTCTGTATCAACAGCTTGTTTTAACTTCCCTTTGTTAACATTGCTTACAGTATTCTCCTCTTCTAGTTTTGAATTACAACTAGACTGAACACACTGTACTGTTTGTCTAACCTGAGAAGTAATTGAAGATACTTCATAGGACTCAGTTACCTTGACTACCTCTGAGTTAACCATATCGTTGGTCGCATCCTGAGCAGTAGGTACACGATTACTATTTGCCTCAGCAACCTTAGTTCTAGACTCAGCTAATTCCTTATCTCTAAGAGAGATCTCTTTGGTCAGTGACTCTACATGCTCATAAAGTAGTTCATTCCTGACACCTTGTTCAATCAATTTGTCATTCAGAACTAGTAAATCTTGAGCATCATTTCTCAGTTTGGCCTGAAGATCTTCCTTAATGTCTAATAAATTAGCATTATCTGATTTTAAGGATTGAATTTGAGCAGTCATAGATGAATATGTTTCTAGTACTAAATTCAATTTATCATTCAAAGTAGTACATAAAGCACATAAATCATGAAAAGTAGAAGAGTTTAGAATTACCTGTTTCCGATCAGATTTGATATTGGCCATCTGAGCTGCAAACTCTAGCGTAGTTAGCTCCTCAGCAATTTCCAGCACCAAAGGTTCTGAATCAGAAAACTGTGTATCCTCTTTCTCTTCCTCTTCTGCTCCCGTACTTCCAGTCTCTGTGACTTCAGCCATGAAGGCTCTAGCATTAGTCTCTGGATGTGTACTCCAATCATATGTGCCATCTAACTGTCTGTTAGACCCCACATTTGCAAGTAAACCAGCCACTGAACCCTGATTCCCTGATCTTTGATTCCCTGAACTGGCTAAATGCTGACGTCCTAAGTTCTGATGATTATCAATCTTAGGTCTTTGACACTCTCTCGCAAAGTGTCCCAACCCCTGACAGTTATAACATCTAACTTTTGACTTATCGAATCCTACATTGTTCACACTCATACTTCTTCCTGTTCTTTTCATGAACCATTTCAATCTCTGTGTGACCATAGCCAATTGCCATTGTAGGTCCATTTGTTCCAAGTCATCCGGATCCACCTGATCATAATCTTCTTCCCATAAAGTTGGATCAATTATTTTCCCTTGAATACAATTCCCGTAAGCCGCTACAAACGATGCTAGAAGCTTCAGTTGCTCCTCTGCAGTTTTAGCACTCATTGGCATTTTTGTGTATCCCTGAGACGATGATCCTGAAGTAGATGCTTGTGGCTGCTCATCCGGTCCACTAAACCCTATGAAAGTTCTACATTGTGCTTCTTCTGGCTCAGCTGGTGACGCAGTTTCTCCTGTGAAAAACGTTGTAGCTGTCTTCATATCAGCTGTCACTGAAGGTGTTGATTTTCCGAAATACATTTCCGGATTTTGGACTTGTTCATAATCCGTTTCAGCCTTCAATAACTCGAAATGATACGCCCTCAGCGTTCCCACTACATCCTCCAACGATTGAGTATAGTACTTATCCTCATCAAGCTTAATCATAGCCACATACATCGCCCATTTAGCGGGTAAGGCATCCAAAAGCTTGTTAGTCTTTTCTGTGTCGCTATACTCAATGTCGTGACTTTCAAGCTCTGTTAATAGATGATAAAACCGAGTGATAGTATCATTCAATTGTTCATCCTTTAACGCCTTGAAGATGGCGAACTGTTGTTTTAACAGCTCTGTACGCTTTCTCCTAACCCGAGGATTTCCCTCACACCTTTTCTCAAGCGACTCCCAAAGTTCTTTTGATGTCCTCTGAGTCCGGAATGTGTGTAGAATATCTTGCGGTAACGCCATTCGGATTAAAGAAAAAGCTTTGTTTTCGGCTTCAAATAATTTTTTGTCATCCTCTTTCATCATCTGGTATGACAAGACCTTTTGACGGCCTTCAACTTCAGATACTGGTGGAATGTACCCTTCATCTATGCACACCCACATGCGCATATCGTTGAATCGTACAAAATCCGTAAATCTGTCCTTCCACCAGTAATAGTCCTCAACTTTCATCAGCTTTGGCGGTGCATTTGCCTTCCCAACTTCGTGATCCATCTCAAGGAATTTCTGAAGGTTTGACATCTTTTCTGAAAGAAATTGAATTTGAACTTAATTAATTTAATTCGAAACTGATTTAGACTAACTTATTCGAATCTAGATAGATTCGAAACTAATTAATATTAAATCTTTTGAAATTAAATTCGATTAAGTCTTAAAAGTCAATTAGATTCGAAATAATGTCAGATTCGAACTATTCCTTAGATTCGAAGTTATGGCAGATTCGAAGAACTCCTTAGATTCGAAGATACTTAGAATCGAAGGCACAGCAGAGTCGAATGTCTAGCAGATTCGAAGCACAGAATCGAAACAGTAACAAACTCGAAACAAACTCGAAACAATATAGACTCGAGATCCAATTCGAATGAAGTAACAGATTCGAAACAAGGTAGACTCGAAACTCTCTGAAATTGACTCGAAAGGAGCGTATTTAGGTTAGACTCGAGACTAAAGTAAAACCCTAATTACCCCTATAGATTCGAGCGCCGCAAACTCGAAAAACGGCTAACACGTTGATTTTTTGACGTTTTACAGATTAAACCACTATTTTTCAAACGAAAAACAATGATTTCGATCAAAAACGTGAAAAACAACAAAGTGTTTCCCGAATATGAATTTGCTAAGCTCAAAAACCCGTTTTTGAGAGCAAAACCGTCCAACTAGCGTCAAGAAACCTAGAATGTATCTGATGAACACGAAGAACACCAAGAACACTCCGTAGGCTCTGATACCACTTGTAAGGTCTACGACTGCAAGATCTATCTAGACGCGGATCCGTTAACGAGTGCGGAATCCTCGTTGACGGTCAGACGGACAACTCTCAACCAACGGAAACACGGAGACTATTAGACGCTGAAAGAACGACACACGAACGATCCTACGTACTAATTCTCTCCGAAACGGCACTCACCTAGCTGATAAACTCGAGATCGCCTCTTGCTTAATTCCTCACGAATTCTGCAAAAAGTCTTCTAATTATTCGAGTCTATCCCTAATTATAGACCCTGATTCGAGTCTGTTGTGGGCCAACCTCGAATCTGGCCCAAGGCCCATTCGAGTCTGTCCATATGAACAGTCTCGAATCTAGCCCATTCGAATCTAAGGCTAGACTCGAATCTATCACAGATTCGAATCCCAAGCCTTAAACAATTCGAATCTATGGCTACATTCGAATCTATCACAGATTCGAATGCCAAGCCTTGTATTCTAAAATCACCTAAGAACTTGTCTTATCAATAACAAAACTAGACTGCTGTCGTCACACTGAATGTACCAACATCTTCTCTTTCAATAATAGCTTTCGGAGATTTCTCAATAGCGAAAATCTTCAACTGATGTGGAACTCATCTTCAGCTTTGATAAGAATCTTCAGTCGAACTTGGCAATGAACTTTTTCACCATGAGAATCATAAGATAACTTCACTTTGAAACAAGCTTCAGATAGATCGCTAAATGACTTCTTCTTTCAGCTTTAGTCTTGAAATTACTTGAGGCTTTTGAGCTTTTAAACTTTGGCTTTCTCTAATATCTTCAACTTTAACTCTTTTCTCTCCCCCTTGATAATTCAACCGAACAAATCTTTTCTTCATATTAGCTTTCTTTGTAGTTGACACTATCTTTCTCTTTCTCTTTCCTTTCTCTCACTGAATTCTTTAGTTATCTCTCTACTTTAGTATTCCCCCCTTAATTCATAAACATATTCTCCCCCTCATGATGATTAAGAGAATCTTGATTATCATGTAAACTTCTCAGGATATCCTTATTGGCAAGATGCTTACTCCCCCTCGAACTATGAATACCTGCTCTTCATAATCACAAATGGTCATTAGGCTTTGCAACTTGTGACATTGTGTTAATATGAAATCCCGTATATATTCAGCACCTTGACGTTTTTCTCATCAAACACATGAAGAAACAAGCTCAATAAATGTGTTTTTAATAAGAAAGAAGACAATATGAATGTTGGTGAATATGGAAGAACAGTGGCGGCTCCAAGAGAAGATTCAAATGTAGGTCAACCGTGTATTGTCAAAAAGCAACCCTAGGAGCCTTTATAGGCTCATTTAATTAACTTACAAGACTTGGCAACAATGGCCCCTACACTATTACATAAGAAAGAAATTACATAGAAATAAATACAAGACACATTATAATGTTAATAAATATTACAAAATAACTCCTAGGATCGAAATAATTAATCTAACAATCTCCCCCTTTTCGATCACTTAGGAGGTCCTGGAACTCGTGCATGATCTGTTGATTCACGAAGACCAAGTATGACATCGAAACGTCTGGTTACTTGTCTTGTATGTAGCCGCTCGTTCAGGTAGTCTATGCCGCTGAGTGTATTTTGTATCTCCGTAGGTGAGCATCTCTGTTCAGGATCTGGTTGAGCATCATAATCTTGTACTTTCTTTGTGAGAGCAGCTCGAACCAGTCGAAGTGTACCATCGGAATAGCAAGGTAGATCCTCAAAGCGCATATACCTTTTGTAGCCCTTGTGGTTCACAAAAATAACACCCGGATCTCCTTTAAGTATAACTCTGTAGGCCGGGTGGTGGGCTAAAAGAAAACTATCTTGTTCTGGTGCTCGTAGGCCCACCTTAACCATAGCACTCTCGATCGCCATCTGAAAATCTCTTAAGCACATTATGATCGATCGGCGATTCATGCTTCGAACTAAGGCACCTACAGCTGTCATGTGGGATAGACGTTTTCTGATTCGATTTTTCAGACTGTTGTGAAGGAACTCAACGTCATCCGCTCTTATGTAGTCAAGGTCATACTCAAAGATGTCATCTCCCGTACCATCTTCTCTTTCCACTTGATAGGAGGGATAGAATACTTTGGCTCTTTTGCACATGGTAATTGATTTGAGTTTTTTAATCTTTGACTTTGACACCTTAGACCTTTGTTCCCGGAGCATCAATTGGTAGTATTCGGCCTGTTCAGCTTTGGAGACATTCGTAAGTTCCATGAGTAGGCGTCTGCTGAAGGCTCCAGGTTTCTTTCTGAATACCATCTTGAATCTTTCTTCTAGATATGGATTCTGAAATCGCTCCGGGGGAAAGTTCTGCAGGAATTCTTTCAGGCCTTGAACGGGGGGTTCTTCGATTTCGTCCTTTTTAGCTTCAAGAAGCTTTATGATAGTCCCCCGCTGTTCTTGACGCATTTGATCTTTTTCGCTCTGCGGCAGTGTGTGAACTTTTCCTTTCGTGTAGTGGTCTACCCAGAATAGGTCGTCTTTTCTGTACACTCCAGGACCCTCGGGAGTCTCATCGAAGCAGTCAACCCTTTTTGTTTGGGAGGGACCTGAGCGTTGGGTTTGTTGGACTGGTGGAGGGCTTGGGGATCTTGGTGGGCTGACTGTAATGTGGGATTCTTTTAGTGATGGGGGAGCTTGGATGGATGAGAGTATGTCTTCCTGTTGGGCTCTGGGTGGTGAATTCAGGAAATCGAAGGAAGAGGATGAGGATTTTTTGGTTGGAGAGTCAGGTTCAGGCTTAGGAGTTAAAAGTGGTTGGTTGTCCTCGGTATCAGAATCTGAATCAGAAACTAATATGATTTCAACCTTCTCGTGTGGCTCCTCAAATTCTACCATGGCTGTCATTGGATCCAGTGGAGCTGGACCCTCGACCATCGGCACGTCTTCAATTAGCATGTACTCCTGAGCTTCCTGTGACTTTTCCCCTGACCCCTGAAATTCAGACCCCTCGGCGGTCTCTGCTCCCCCTGTACCCAGCATGGGCTCCTCAAATTGTACTTTTCTGCGCTTCTCCCCCTCATGACGATCAGGGTCGTCCTGGTCGTCATGTTTTCTTTTGAGGGTTTCGGCCTGAGCGCGGCATTGGAGATCAATAACTGCCGACTCGAGGCGATCCATCCTGGAATTTAGCTGCTCCTGGACCTGAAGGATTAGGCGATTGAGTGCGTCCAGTTTGTCAGAGAGCTCCGCCATTTGTAGTTGGACTGAGTGGGATCCTTGTGAGGGGCCGGCTTCGGAGGCGACACCCTTACCCTTTATAAGAGAAAGAAGGGCGGTATGTCGTTCCTCGGCTGCCTCCCTTTGGGCGTCAAGGTCAGCCCGGGTGATAACGCCGGCAGCACGTAAGGCTGCCGTTAACATCTCCAAATTGATGGGGAGATGGCCGGAAGTGGACGGCGTAGATTGAGCCACTCCCGGTCTTCCTTCCGTCATCTCTGGCTCCACTACGTGATGCTCAGATCTGGAAGTTTCGGGAGCTGCCACGGAGGCAGCTCTTGGGGATGCCACAAAAGCATCGTGCACGGTGTCTGTTTGTGGGGATGGAATCGTGGGCGAAGGAAGTTCGGTCACGTGGGGAGGAGTGTGACCTCTTTCAACACCGCCACTCTCCGAATGAGAGGGCGATGGCGTATGTGGAAGATCCCCGTGGAATGAAGTGGTTTCCCTTTGAGGGGAAACCAAGTGGATGGTTGGGGTTGTGGCGACCGCTGGACTAACGGTCTTATGAAGTGGTGTCCGGCTGATAGGGCTTGGTTCACCCTCAGATTGCGTATCCCTCGGCCTTACGACAGAGACGGTTCGTTCAGAATCCGCCGTCTCTGCCGTCTCACCTACGGCTCCCTCCCTTACACTCTCAGCCTCCCTCTCACCATAACCCAGTGATTGTTGTACTTCCATCCTTTCTCCCTCGTTCTCACTCTCATGTTGCTCACCGTCGGACTGGTTAGTCTCAGTCGATTCAGACTGAGACTCATCCGGATAATTTTCTCTCATATAGTCCCTTACCCGATCTGTACCCCTCGACCTCGTCAGAGTTGATAATGGAATCTTCATTACCTGTACCGTTGGTGCCCCTTTTGGCAAAGTCAGTTTCTGGATAGCGACGGTTGGATAGACATCAGCTTCTGGACGCTCATGAATGTCTTCGTCCTGATCCATGGCGTATTGTATGATGAGCTGAAGGAATCGTTGATAGGGGACATACTTGCGTCCTTTCTTCGTGCTCCTTTCCACGTGGACTCTTCTTAATTCTTCAAAGATGAAAGCCGCATAGTCCACGTGTCGGTCGTAGGCAAAGCCAGCGAACATGGCTAAAACCTGGGCCGATGCTGAGTCATGACCAGAATGTTTGGCTGTCAGGCACTTGTTGAGTACATCGAAGAGAATTCTCCAGTGGGACTGAAGGTTCTTGGTGCGAAAGTCGGATGGTTTGGTAAGGGATCCGTCATACCCTAGGTTTTGAATTTCAGAAAGGGCTTCTGAGACGGATGGGTTTGGATCGAACGAGTTAATGGAGGGAATGTAGTCTTGGATGGGAAAACGAAGGATGTGACGAATGGCTGTGGTTGTGACTTTGACTGGAACGCAGTCAATGGTGGAGGTGAAGTGAGGTTCGGGGTCGGTTAAGAATTGTAGCCTGTTCCAGAATTGTTGTAGGTAAATCTGGGGAACGGCGATGGCTGTGGAAAGGGCATAATATATGGGATGGCGGGTGAGAATGTCAAATGCTAGGGTTTGGGATTCTTTTGGAAGGATAGAGACGTCGAATTGCCAGTTATGGGGGATAAACTCGACAAACTCGGCACTCGGCAAGATGGCTTCTTCGGGTAACTGAGCGTTATTATTCGGGATTGGCGGATGGGGAATGGTAAGAACGATTGTGGGGTCCATTTTCCTGCAAAGTGCAACACAGTTAGAATCATAAGACTCGATATGATAAAGCATTGATGTGAAGTCTAGATGAGTGTGAAATAGAAATTGTCTGATCTGTTTATCATCGGGTCTTTATTAGTAGAATAAAATTCCACTAATAAAGTCCAAAGTCAATCGTTAAGAGACCGATGTTAGATAAGACCGTTTCACTCAAACACTGATCCTAACTCTAATCAATGGTGCACTTGGATGGAACTATTTTTTTTTTGTGATTTTTAATTTATATGAAAATGCAGAAATGGAAAAAATGAAAAATAAAAAAAAATCCTAAGTGTGGATTTCGGATGGTCCGAATTCGGATGAACAGTGTCACCGAATTCGGATCAGTCCGAAATCGGATGTTGCATGAATGATGTTTGGGGGGTTCGAATTCGGATGAGTTGAAAACAGGAACCGAATTCGGATGATGGTCCGAAATGTGAGGCATGGAATGAATGAAAGTGGTCCGAATTCGGATGAGTCATGGAACATGATCCGAATTCGGATGATGACTTATGTAAATGCATGGAATGATATGGAAAGGTCCTGAGTTCGGATGGTACCCAGAATTCGGATTGGAACCGAATTCGGATATCATCCGAATTCGGATGAACAGTGGTGAACAAACTTAGACTAAATTCAAGTTTTGAAAAATTTTGCCTTTCTTTGATGGTCCGAATTCGGATCAACAGTGACCCGAATTCGGATCAACAATGGTCCGAACTAGGATTTTGTACGTTGAAAATTTTGAAGTTTAGTCTAAGTCGGACATCCGAATTCGGGTGGTGGTCCGAATTCGGACATCCGAAACTGCATGAGTGCAGTTATTGTTCATGCAAAAATAAACGTGAACAGTTGAAATGTTAATAAAAATGCATGAAATTACAGATCCTAGTCTAAAACAAGTTACTGAACATTTTATCTAACTACAACTAAAGAAAAATAACACATTTCAGTACCTAAAATGAATAAAAACCGAAAATAAAAACTATAAAAATTTTGAAAATCAAACAAGCAATCTAGGAAGTTAAAGACTGAAATAAAGACAGAAATATGTTACCTGGTAGTGCCGAAGAAGGAAAAAGCAAGAAAAACAGAGAAAGATGATGGTGCAAAAGCTTGAAGTGGTGGATATGGTGGTTCTTGGGCGGTGGTATCGACGGGAACAAGGAGAAGAAGAAAGAAATATCTTGTGGATGAAGAAAGTGAAAATTTTGACTGTTTGACCGTCTTATATAAATTCACGCCGGTCGGGTACCGGGTCAGAGGGATCCGCGTCCCACTAATGAGAGATGGGCCGGCGGGTTGGGCTCAATACACAACAAAAAAAAAAAAACTTTTGGGCTATTTAAAAAATGAAACAAGGTTTAAAAAAATGGGCCAAAAAATATTCCATCTTTTTGTGATTTTCTTTGAAACAAAAATGAACAAAAACGAAGTAAAATATTTTGATATTTTTCTGAAATAAAAATAAAATAAAATAAAGTAAACTAAAATATTTTTGGCTTTTTGATAAATTTGAAAGTTAAAATCTTTTTGTGATTTTCTGACATATTAAATTAAACTTAAGATTAAATTAAAAATTAAGACCAACCTAAAATTTAAACTTTAACTATAAAAGAAACAAAGAGAAACACAGAATTATAAAATTTAAAATCCTAACTCTACTCCCCCTCAAATAAATACCGATCCTTTTTCCTTTTTCTTTTCAGATTTAAATCATGACAACCCTTCTTTTAAGCATTACTAATACCGACAAACCTGGATATTGTTTGCATCCCACTCCATGATGAACAATTCACACAGCAATTTATCAGGATCATTAATTATTAAAAATATGCGCAGATAAGGAAATAATGAGTTTTAATTTTGTGACATAAACCTTAAATTTAAATAACAGTTATTTTCTAAAATAAAGGAATTTCAATCATGATAGATTGAAATAGAATTATTTAAGACAATATCTGATATTTAATTGGAAGGTGGATTCAACATGCCGATATGAGATACTAAAAACCGAAAACGAGGTTCGTCTAAAGCTTTAGTAAATATATCCGCTAGTTGGTATTCCGTGCCAACAAAATACAACTCAATGGTTCCCTTTTCCACGTGATCTTTAATAAAATGATACCTGATATCTATGTGTTTTGTTCGAGAGTGCTGCACGGGATTGCAAGAGATGGCAATTGCACTTCGAGAATCACAGTAAATAGGGATATTGGTGAGTGAGAACCCATAATCACGTAATTGTGTTCTCATCCACAGCACTTGAGAGCAACAGCTTGCAGCTGCTACATACTCAGCCTCAGCTGTGGATGTGGATACACAATTCTCATTTTTGGAAGACCAACTCACCGGTCTATCGCCTAAGAACTGTATTCCTCCCGATGTGCTTTTTCTGTCCACTCTACAACCTGCAAAATCAGCATCTGAAAACGCGGTAAGATCGAAATCGGTTCCCTTTGGATACCATAGACCAAGTTCGGGTGTACCCTTAAGATAACGAAAAATGCGTTTTACCGCAGTTAGGTGTGATTCTTTTGGGTCGGCCTGAAATCTAGCACAAAGACATGTTGAAAACACTATATCCGGTCTACTGGCAGTCAAGTACAGTAAGGATCCTATCATCCCTCTGTAAGTTGTATTATCGACACTTTTCCCGGAAGGATCGGTGTCTAACTTACAGTTGGAGGCCATGGGAGTTGCGATACTCGAGCAAGAGTCTAACTTATACTTCTTGAGAATGTCAAGAGTATATTTCGACTGGTTCACAAAAATCCCATCCTCAAGTTGTTTGACTTGTAATCCGAGGAAAAAGTTCATTTCCCCCATCATACTCATCTCAAACCAAGACTCCATTAGGGCTGAAAAATCCTTACAAAAATTACTGTCAGTAGATCCAAATATAATATCGTCAACATAAATCTGTACTAGCATTATATGTGGGCCTTCCCTTTTAGTGAACAGAGTTGTGTCCACCACACCTTTATAGAAACCGGCAGAAATAAGGAAATTCGAAATACTATCATACCATGCTCGAGGTGTTTGTTTTAAACCATAGAGGGCCTTATCTAGCACATAAACATGGTCAGGTTTATGTGCATCAACAAAGCCTTGTGGTTGTTCAACATACACTTCCTCGTAAGTTCACCGTTTAGAAAGGCAGTCTTGACGTCCATTTGGTACACTTTGAAGTCTTTGTGTGCCGCATACGCCAAGAAGATTCTGATTGCTTCGATCCGTGCAACTGGAGCGAAGGTCTCGTCATAATCTATCCCTTCTTGTTGTCGGTAGCCTTTGGCAACAAGTCTTGCTTTGTTCCTTATCACAATGCCGTTTTCATCTCGTTTGTTCTTGAAGATCCACTTTGTTCCGATGATTGTACGGTCTTTTGGCTTGGGAACTAACCGCCATACTCTTGGCTGTTCAAACTGGTTGAGTTCCTCTTGCATTGCAACTATCCAATCCGGATCTGTCAGGGCTTCATCCACACGAGCGGGCTCTATCATACTTAAGAATGAAGTGTAGAGACATTCATTAGCAGATGCCCTACGAGTTTGGACTCCTGTCGTTACGTCACCAATGATTTGTTCTGTTGGGTGACTGCGGGTCCATTTGATCTCGTGTGAAAGGGGTGCTCGGGATGGAACCTCTGTGGTTAATATGGGAATGGATGAGGATTCATGGTCAATGGTTTCAAATGATGGTACCACAGGTTCGGGTTCAATTTCCGAGTGTTCAGGTGAAGGAAGAATCGTTGGTATTATATGTGAGGGTATTACAGGAGTAGATTCAACTGCGGATGTATCGGTGGATGATGTGGATGGATGAGGATATGTTGATGAAGATGGAGTGGAGAAACTTTGCGGCGCAGTTGAACTGGAAGGATTACCTACATTATTAACAACATTAGACACACTAGCGTTAGGACCGAAAAATTCAACATAAAAAGGATCAAATAAATTAACCAAATCAGAAGAAGAAAAAGAAATGGGGGTATTCGAAGAGTCTCCAGGCATTTGAGTAATGCGTGGTCCTGATTGATCAACTTCGGGTGCCAGTTCAGCCAACTCATCAAATGTGACGTGCACACTTTCGTTGACTTTTCTGGTTCGGGTATTGAATGCGCGATACGCCTTCGAGTTGGATGAGTATCCAATGAAGATCGCTTCATCCGCCTTTTCGTTAAATTTCCCGAGGTTGTCTCTGTCATTCAGCACATAGCACCTGCAACCAAATACACGTAAGTACTTGATAAATGGTACTTTATTCAAAAAGAGCTGGTATGGAGTTTTGTTAAAGCGCTTATGAATGATGGAGCGATTCTGTGTATAGCATGCTGTTGATACGGCTTCGGCCCACAAGAACGGAGGTAGCTTTGAGTATGTGAGCATTGTACGAGCGGCTTCTACTAGGGTACGGTTACGCCTTTCCACGATCCCGTTTTGTTGAGGTGTTCTAGCAGCAGAGTATTGATGCTGAATCCCCTTGGATCGAAGGAAGCCCTCTACTACCGAGTTCTTGAACTCCGTGCCGTTATCTGATCTGATTGATTGTACTGACAGCTGCTGTTGGGTCTCGACACTTTTGATAAAATCAATGATTTCTTGAGCTGTCTCATCCTTGGAACGCAAGAACCTGACCCAGGTATATCGAGAATAATCATCAACGATAACCAACACATATCGTTTTCCATTTATGCTTTGAGTTCTCATCGGTCCGCATAAATCCATATGAAGTAACTCAAAAACTCTTTTTGTTGATGGTTCGGGCTTTGGTTTGTGAGATGATCGTTTCATTTTTCCTTTCTCACATGCTCCGCAAAGATGGTCCTTTTCGTAGCGCAACTCAGGAAGTCCTTTGACCAATTGCTTCGCAGCCAGCTTGTTTATGTTATCAAAATTCAAATGGGATAATCTTCGATGCCACAACCAAGAGTCTTTTGACGAGGCTTTTGATAGTAGGCAAATGTTATCCTTCACCACAAGCTTAGATACGTCAATGGTGTAAAGGTTAGATTTTCGGGAACCAGTCAAGATTTCTTTACCATCTATGTTCTTAACACTACAGTTCTTAGCCCTAAATGTTACTTCTAGTCCTTTGTCGCAGAGCTGTCCTATGCTAAAAAGATTATGAGATAACCCTTCAACATAGTCTACGTCCTTGATGACCAGATTATTTAGAACTAAGTCCTCGTATCCTTTTATTTGAGCCTGATGGTTGTTCCCGAATTTCACAGTTCCGCAGTACTGTTCAACAACGTTGGACAGCAATTCTCTTCTTCCTGTCATATGCTTGGAGCAACCCGAATCCATATACCAAATGGACATAGCCTGAAAAACACATAAATTCATATAATGAAAACTATATGTATTCAAACACATCCATTTTTAATTCACAATCAAACCGTGTTCTGAACCGAGATGTTCAGAAAACATGATGAGTTAAGACCGGGTCCTGGGCTGTGTGCACAGAAGCCAAACGTGTCGGTTTAAGCACAACCGACAAGCAAAAGAACAGGTCCTAGTCTAAGGTAACTAGAAGCCATTTCTTTGAAGCACGGGTCTTGATCAGAAGTAACCAAGAACCATCTGCATTAAGATCACACAACCTTGGGTACCCACCTCAATATGGGTCCCGTTTTGTTAGGAATTCCAGATTTATATGGCACGTGTACAGATTTAGAAACCCAACTAGCATTTGTGTGTGGTCTAGATGCACAACCCTTTGGAATCCATTGAAGATTGGATTTATTGGGTTTTGGAACCTTAGGCGCTGAAATTGCCTTCGGTTTTTGTCTTGATGAGACCTTCTTGACCGTTGCTTTGGTTTTGGGCCTTGGCAACAGACATGTCTCAACTTTGTTTGTGGCCGATGATGCACTATTTTTAGTTTTCTTTTTCCGAATACGTTTAACAGGATAAGGCACAAAAGCATTCATTTCTGGAACCTGTCGTCTATATTTAGTTGGACATAGATTAAACAAATCCTTGAAAGAGTACTTTAATGAAATAGTAGAATTCGGTACATCATTACAAACATTGTCACACACTTGGTTACACAAATTGTCTTTAGAGATTACAGACATCCTATCTCTAGAAACAAATTCACATGGCATCAAAGCCTTCTTCACAAAAAAACTTGAAAAATCCTGCATGGTGGTTTTTGGGACTCTCCTTATATGATCTGTAGGAACAAAACGATTAGAGTCAGTAAGCATGGAAGATTTAGACTTGACAGACTTTTCTTTTTGGAGGTGAGTGGGTTTCTTAAAAGACTTGTATTTTATCTGAGTCTTTTTAGAAACCTCATTCTTGAAAGCATTTGTGCACTCACCTTTGACAAAGATAGAAGAAGTTTCAGCTGTAGCCTTACCTTTATCTGATGACATACATGGAATTTTTAGAGAATGAGAAAGTGTTT
>JAANYP010008232.1:0-37634 GCA_020465985.1 Centrapalus pauciflorus
ATATATATATATATATATATATATATATATATATATATATATATATATATATATATATATATATATATATATATATATATATATATAGGTAGACTAGGTGTTTCTGTTGTAAGTCTGTATGTGAAAGTTTTGTAATTCTGTGCTTCATTATAATTGCTTTCTGATAAGTTTCTCAAGCCTTTAAGGTTGTAAAACCCTAAAAACAGTCTGTATTCTTCGTCTAATCGAACAGATTAGAGGTGATTGTAATCAGTGATTTTGGCAATATAAAGGATTTGATTTTAGTTATATTTATCTGTTATTTATTCTGAAAGTTTTTCTTAAAACAATTAAGTGTTATTCCGCAAACTTCTTAATTGGACTTTGATTCAATACAAGGTTATTGGTTTACACTCTGATTTATTAAAACCAGTTAATCTTAGGTGATTTTTGATCTTGACAAGTGGTATCATAGCCACAGGTTTTGTTTGTTATTCTTTGTTTTCAAAGTCAGAAACTTTCTTTGTTTTTAAAAAAAATTATTTTTCTGCAATGGAGTTTGAAAATAGCAGTAGTGGATCTGGGCAAGGACTCAAAGTGCCTATGCTCAAACCCACTGAGTTCGAGATGTGGAAACTCAGGATTCAACAGCACATTCAATTTATCGATTACGCCATATGGGAAGCTGTTGAAAATCCTCCTGCACTTGATCCTGAACTAGATGCTGAGGGCAAACCTAAAAAAACACCTCCAAAAACTGAAATTGAAAGAAAGGTCAAAATGAATGAAGTGAAAGCTCTTACTCTTTTACAAATAGTCATTCCTAATGCTTATCAACATCAGTTTAAAAAGTTCTATACTGCTCATTCTCTTTGGATTGCTTTAGAGAAAAGATTTGCTGGTAATGCTAGCACCAAAAGGAATCAAAAGGATCTCTTAAAACTGCAGTATGAAAACTATTCTGGTGGCAAGAATGAAAACCTTACTCATATTTTTGATAGGTTTAATAAGCTAATAGGTGAATTGGAGAATGCTAAAGTCAGCCTGGATCAAGATGAAGTAAACAGAAAATTCTTCAGATCTCTTGGTGAAGAATGGACAGTCTATGCTGCCCAATGGAGAACCAAAGACACTCTAGATGAAATAGAGTTGGATGATCTTTACAATAGCCTGAGAGTGTTTGAATCTGAGATTAAAAATAATAAGAAGTCCTTTTCTTACAATCACAACACTGCACTGCTGTCATTAGCATTAACTAATAAATCAAACTGTTGTGATTCTTTTTCAGGTGCTGACGGTAACTCTTCTGAAGTTCATTATGAAGCACTTGTTGCAAGTGATGGACTGTTTGCTCTAAATGCTGAAGATCTGGAACAAATCCATCCAGATGATTTAGAAGAGATGGACTTAAAGTGGCAGCATGCTATGTTGACTATGAGGGCCAAAAGATTTCTGAAAAGGACTGGCAGACCAAACTTTCAAGCTAGAACAGAAGACAAGCCATCATTTGATAAATCAAAGGTTGAGTGATTTAAATGCCACAAACTTGGCCACTTTGCTAGAGAGTGCAGATCCCAAGGTCAGCAGCCACCAAGACCCCAGCAAACCAATCAAACTTCATCCTCACAAGCTCTTGTCTCTCAAGAAGACAATATGTTTGACTGGAGTGATCAGAGAGAAGAGGAGTTTCAAAATCAAGCTCTTATGGCAGAAACATCCACTGAACTACCATCTGAGGTAAATGCTAAATTCTGCTCTCAAACATGCAAAAATATGGTTAAAAAGTACAGAGATCATAATGAGAGCATGTGCAAAACTCTAGCTAAGATGGAAGAGAGGAGATATGAGTATATGCAGGCTATAGAAGATCTTGAAAAATAGATCAATGACTATAATGATAATGAGATTCAGATGGGACATGATAGAACATATCATGAGTGGGAGAAAAAGGAACTAAATGAGAAAATAGAGACCCTAAATAAAAAAGTAGATGAGGTTGAACATAAGGTGTTAGAAGCTAACAAGAAAATAGAATCTATTAATATAGATTTAGGTAGCTTCTAGCTGGCCAATCAAAAGCTAGAATACCTAATGGAGGTCCAATTTAAAGATAGGGTAAAATCTCAACTCAATCCAAAGGAAGGTATAGGATACAAAGCTACTCCACCCCCATACAACAACAAATACATTCATCCCATGAGTGAAGTTGCTGATAGGCTTGTGAATGAACCATTAGATGAGACAATGAAAACTGTAGATCCTATCCTTGAAGACAAGCCTGAATCTAAAGAAGAACTAATTCCAAATGACGGCTGTGAGTGTAAAGAAGTTGAGAGAAACTCCAAAACAATGAGTGCACCTATAGAACCTCCTACTTCCAGTTTCATCAAAACCCATAGTGTGAAAGGAAAAGAGAAGATGAGTGTATGCAATAATGCTCCACATGTTTCTGTACCTTCTAACTGTAACATTGCATCTTCCTCAAAAACTTATAAAAGGGGTAAGACTGTTCCAATATGCAAATGCCAAAAGCATGGTGTCTAAAAGTTTTTGTCAGAGCAGCAGGTGAGGGGAAATCAAAGGAACAAGAACCAGTTATGGTCCCACAAAACTGGTTCTTCAATCAAAATAGTCAAAAGATGTTTCCATTGTGGTAGGAAAAATCGTTTGGCCAGGCATTGTTTATATAAACCATCTGTTACAAAACAGAATGTGGTTCGAAAACAGGCAATTGTTCAAAATTCAAAAATTTCAAAGGCCAAAACACTTGTCACACAAGTTCCAAAGAAGACAGTTGATCACAGGTACTTAAAAGTCAACAAAAGACAACCTACACACCAAAAACAAGTTTTAGCAAAATCCAAAGCAAACATAAAAAAGGTATGGTGTGTTAAAGGCAAAAACACAGATCAAACTGCTGATGCAATGTTGAGACTGTTAAGTCAAAAGTTGGAACTGGTAGTGCAAATTCTGAAGCTGTTAGCACTAACAACCCAGTTCAAACTGCTAAGTCTAAAACTGGAACTGATAGTGGATCTTCTGAGACTGTTAATGAAAAGATTGGAAAGAACACCTGAATACCTCATTTCATAACTAAATACTCTTCACAAAATCCACCAGTGGATCTCACTAAATTTAAAAAGACACAAAACAGTGTTTAGTTATGTCAATGCACGAGGACAACCCAAAACCAATTTGGTTTGGGTTTACTCCACTACTAACTAAGCTTTTTCTGTGCAGGGCAACCACAGGATTCAACATAAGACAAGATGACATATGGACAGTGGATGCTCTAGGCACATGACAGACAATTCTAAATGCTTGTCAAACTTCAAAAGTTTTGAAGGAGGGTTTGTTGCATTTGGAGGTAATTCTAAGGAGGTAAGATAACAGGTAAGGGTACTGTTAAAGCATGCAACATGTTATTCAATGATGTTTTGTATGTTGAACAACTGAAGTACAATTTACTAAGTGTGTCTCAAATCTGTGATAAACAAAATATTGTTTTGTTCACAGACTCTGAGTGCATTGTCCTTCCAAAAGATTTTAAAATACCTGAAAATCTTGTTTTACTTAGGACACCAAGAAAGGACAATGTCTACTGTTTGGACACAAATCTGTTATCCAAATCAAATACTTTAAGCTGTTTGATATCCAAAGCATCATCAAATGAGTCTGCTCTTTGGCACAGAAGGATGTGTCACATGAACTTTAAATCTATGAATGTTTTAGTCAAAAAGAATTTGGTAAGAGGTTTACCACAAAAGGAGTTCATATGTGATGATCATTGTGTAGCATGTCTCAAAGGCAAGCAACACAAAAATTCTTATAAGGTCAAAGAAGTAAATTCAGTATCATCTGCTCTTCATCTTATTCACATGGATCTTTTTGGTCCAACATCTGTTTTGAGTTTAAATAAAAGAGCTTATTGTTTAGTAATTGTTGATGATTTCACCAGATTTACATGGGTTTACTTTCTTAGGACTAAGGATGAACTGCTGAGCTAGTCAAATCCTTTATTCTTAAGATTGAAAACCAATCAAATTTAAAAGTTAAGGTGATTAGGTCAGAAAATGGAACTGAGTTTAAAAATCATATCCTGAACAGTTTCTGTGAGTCTAAAGGCATTGCAAGGCAATTTAGTGCACCTAGAACACCACAACAAAATGGTGTAGCTGAAAGGAAGAATAGAACTTTAATAGAGGCTGCTAGAACCATGCTAGCTGATTCCAAACTGCCAATGACCTTCTGGGCAGAGGCAGTAAATACAGCTTGTTATGTGCTAAATAGGGTTCAAATTGTTCAGTCACAAGGGAAAACTCCATATGAGTTATTCCATCACAGGATTCCCTTAGTAGCCTTTGTAAAACCTTTTGGCTGTTCATGCACTATCCTACATACTAAAACTCACTTAGGAAAATTTGAAAGTAAGGCTGAAGAAGGTTTCTTTGTAGGTTACTCTATTCAAAGCAAAACCTATAAGATGTATAACAGTGTGTCTAAAACCATTGAAGAAAGTGCCAATGTTGAGTTTAATGAAAATACTGCAAATATCAAAGGCACTGGACCTGATTGGTTGTTTGATTTAGATTCACTAACAAATTTTCTGAGCTTTGTTGAGTATACTGCAGGAACGGCTGAAAATACTGTTGGAACTGTCAGCTCAAATTCTCATACTGGTAACACAAATATTCAAGCTGTTGGCACAAAGTTTCTAACAATTGCAGATTCTGCTACATGGGATGAGTATACTGTACTGCCACTTCTATCTTGTGACCCACCAGGGGTCCTGGTTGATCAACAAGTCACAAACACAGAGTGTGAAGTGCCAATCCCAAGCCCTGAAGTAACAGCTCCACCCAATAGGGAAACAATCCCATCTTCTGATCAAACTGTTACTGGAGCAGAATCCTCAAGTGGTGCTGAAGGTGATGATACAAATCTGGGAACATCATTTCAGACAGAAAGAGAACCCACACTCAGGATTCACAAGTATTATCCTCTCAACCAGATAATGGGAGACCCACGCACTCCTGTGCAGACAAGGACAATGGTTCACAAGGAGTCCACTGATGCTGAATCAGCAGTCCCTGAATTCAGTCTAGCTGCATTTGAACATGCATGCTTCATGTCACAATTGGAGCCAAAGAAGGCATCTGAGGCTCTGAAAGATCCATCTTGCATTGAGGCAATGCAATAAGAACTTTTGTAATTCAAGATTCAGAATGTATGGACTCTAGTTGACTTGCCTAAAGGTAAGAGGGCAATTGGTACAAGATAGGTTTTCAGAAACAAGAAGGATGAGAGAGGTGTGGTGATCAAGAACAAAGCAAGGTTGGTAGCTCAAGGATATACTCAAGAAGAAGGAATAGATTATGATGATGTCTTTGCCCCAATAGCAAGGATAGAAGCCATCAGACTGTTCCTAGCTTATGCCAGCTTCAAAGTGTACCAAATGGATGTGAAATCTGCATTCTTGTATGGTACAATCGAAGAAGAGGTTTATGTGTGTCAACCCCCTGGATTTGAGGACTATAAGTATCCAGACAGAGTCTACAAGTTAGACAAAGCCCTCTATGGACTCCACCAAGCCCCAAGAGCATGGTATGACACTTTGTCTTCATGTCTTCTACAAAATGGATTCAAGAGAGGTACTCTGAACAAGACATTATTCACAAAGTCCATCAAATCCGAGATTCTTCTTGTTCAGATCTATGTTGATGATATCATCTTTGGATCAACAAATGACCATCTGTGCAAGGAGTTTGAAACCTTGATGCACAAGAAGTTTCATATGAGTTCAATGGGAGAACTAACTTTCTTTCTAGGATTGCAGGTCAAGCAGAAACCCACAGGACTTTTTATAAGTCAATCAAAGTATGTGAATGACATACTGGAAAAGTTTGGATACAAGGACACCAAAGTGGCCAGCACACCAATGGACACTTACAAGCAGCTTGATGCAGATAAAGAAGGAGTGGATGTGGATATTCACTTATACAGATCCTTGATAGGTTCACTAATGTATCTCACATCTTCTAGACCTGATATAATGTTTGTTGTTTGTGTTTGTGCCAGGTTTCAATGTGCTCCAAAGGACTCACATTTGTTTGCTGTTAAGAGAATCTTTAGATACCTCAAGGGCCAACCAAAATTGGGATTATGGTATCCTAAGGACTCTCCTCTTGAACTAACAGCCTATTCAGACAGTGACTATGGAGGTTGCAACATAGACAGAAAATCCTCAACTGGTGGATGTCAATATCTAGGAGCAAGACTGGTCTCTTGGCAGTGCAAAAAGTAGACCACTATCTACTGAAGCAGAATATGTTGCAGCTGCCAGCTGCTGTTCCCAAGTGATGTGGATTCAGAACTTACTGAGAGACTATGGTATGAACTTCCTATCTACTCTTATTTATATTGACAACTCAAGTGCAATAAGCATTGTACAAAATCCAGTGAAATTTCCCAAAACCAAGCACATAGACATTAGATTTCATTTTATATGGGACTGTAATGAGAAGAAATTAATCCAAGTTACCAAAATTCATACAGATGATCAGTTAGCTGATCTATTTACAAAACCATTTGATGTAGGAAGATTCACCTTCCTAGTATCGAATATTGGTATGGTTAATATGGATTAATTTGTTTTTCATTATTCTCTCTTATTTTATGAGGAACATACTTACTGAATGTGCTTAGTTAAGGGGGAGACACTATTTCATTAGAAAATGCTTAATTTTCAACTAACAGCTTGAGTCTATTCTCAAGATGCTAGTTCATTTTACTCGGACTGTTAGTTGTTTCACTTGTTCTGTCAAAGTGTGCAGGGTAATTCCGTAATTCCTTATAAGCTTGTGCGCGGGACTAGATATTTTTGAAAAGCCAAAACATTTAAAAGTCCCAGTCTCGTTCGATTGTAACTACCAGTTGCAAAAATATCTTCCACAATCTTTTCATCTTCTCTCTCTGAGCAATTCTCACACAGTCGATTCAAACCCTAAATCACCGTCTTGATCTCTAATGGAGTTTGTCAAAGAACACAACTGCCTTCCCTACTCTCTCAAACACACTGAACTTCAACCATTCCATGACATGATTGACTTTCTTTGTGGTTCCCATATCCATCATGCTCTCACTATTAATCCCACCATATACGTCGCCCATATAGAGCAGTTCTGGAAATCAGCCACTTTCAATACCACTAATGGAGTCACCTCTTTTGTATCAAACATTGATGGTAATCCCATTACCATCACCGAGGAGTCTATACGCCAGCATCTGCATCTTCAAGATGCCACAGGTATAACTTATCTATCCCTTACTGCTTTACATGAAGGACTTTTTGCTATTGGGTATAGGGCCCTACTGATTCTTTTACATTCTTCAAAGCACATTTTGCCCCTAAATGGAAACATCTTGTGCATATTATTCAGTAGTGTATAAGCTCTAAAAGAACTGGTTGGTCTGAATTTTCTTCGAATATTGTCACTGCCTTAGTGTGCTTATCAACAGGCCAACAGTTCAATTTTTCAAATATGATTTTTCAAGGGATGTTAAGGCATCATGCCCTAAAGAATGGGAAATTTTTGATACATCCACGGTTTTTTGCAGAAATAATTGCAAAGTCTTGCAATAATTTTTAAAATACATAAAACGATACATGTTTCCCATAGGCACTCTTTACCTTCTATCAAAAGGCTTTTGAAACCAAGTGCAAATTTTCACAATGTGGATGTCCCATTGCCTTCTGCAATGCAGGACATCAATCCAAGAAACAGAGGAGAGGGTCCTGAGCAGGCTCAGCCATCCATTACTGCTTCACCCCCAGGACCCCAATTCACTCCTCATGATACATAAACGTCCTCTGCTCCCTCTATTATACATACATCCCCAGCCCCCTAACTGCAAATGTATAAAAGACAAAGGGGTGTAGGAGCTCCTTCCTCCTCAGTCCAACTCCCAAAGCCAAATAGCCCTGTGCAGTGGGACACTCCTGCACAGAATATCTAAAGGGAACTCATTGAGGATACTCCCACCCTCAATTTGGAGGTGGACATCCCATCAGAGGATGTTCATATGGGTTTACTGATTCTCTACACAAGAGGCACATGACAGTATCAACATACCTAAGACCACACCCATGGCAACAGAGGGTGTGCAAGCACCTTCTGGAAGTCCCCAGTACCAAGAACAAAGGGGCCCAGATGTTTCTACTTCTGGAATTCATGCCAGTGATAGATCTCAAATATCACTATCATTTGAAGATCTTGAGGCTAGTCTGCAACTAATGGCATTGATGGATCAACAGCTGAAACCCGTTGTAGCCATTTTGGAACATTACTAATCCATTATTGCTGCACAGGGATCTCAGATCACTGCGTTGCAACAACTTACAGCAGCCCAACTGTAGCTCCTTGATCAGTTTCATCTTGGCTTTACTTTGTGTGGAAACAAGATCATCCAGCTAGAGAAGATGGTTCGATCCCTACTTGCAAAGGTTTTTGGTCCCCCTGGTCAAACCAATGCATCCAAAAAGGGGGAAATTAAGGAGATCCCCATTCCAGTCTAAACAGCTTCAACTTCTCCACCAACAGCTCCAGTTTCTAGGCTAACAGTCCCAACAGTTTCTCAAGCTGTTAGTCTAGAAACTCAAGCTGCTCCCACCAGGACAAGTGGAGTTGTCATCCGAGAAGGTCCTCAAGCTCCTGTCACAGCAGTCCAACCCACAGGATCAGCTTCCAAAGACAAGGGAAAGGTTATTGTGATTGAGTCTCCAAAGATCAAATTCATTTCTAAAGAAGCCCAAGTTGCCCATGATACTGAACTGGCCAGGAAACTAGCAGAAGAACAAGATGAGATCCTAGACCGGCAAACCCATGAACCAATGGGAGATGATGAAACCTTAGGAGATTACCTAAGAGGGTTCGTGGTCAAGGACAATGAAAAGAAGAGGAAAAGGCCAACAGGGCCTTCAAAGGCAGAACACAGAAGATTTTTGATAAATTTCTCTGCTACAGCTGGAATTTCAAAAGTAATTGCTCAATCATGGTCGACTGAAAAGCTTCAGACTTTATATGACAAAGAAAAGGAGAAGGAAAAAGCATCCACAGCCTCCCAACAAGTCCAAGTTCCACAAAAACCAGTTCAAATTGTTGTTGATGCTCCTCAATCTGAAACCATTCAACAAGCAAAGTTTGATCAGGTAAAAAGAGTGTTGTTTGAACAACAGCTGCAAAAGGCTATGGAAATCGAAAAGGTATGCTAAATCATTGGATGACATTGATTTAGGATATAATTTTTTAATCAAAAGAGAGGCTGGTCCAGAGGAAGAATATAAAAGCCTAATCCACCTGGTACAGAGATTGACTAGAGATGAGCTAACACAAATGCATCATATTGGAACTGCAAGTCACTCTAGGTCACCAATTGTATGGGTTCAGCAAAATTTAAAAGCTCTCAGAAGCATTTTTGACCCAGAATCTACCAGAGGAGATATAGAAGCTGCCAAGGAAATGAAGATTGTACAGATTGATATACATGCCAAATCCATGACATATAGACTCAAGCTTGCAGACAGATTCAGCAGATTCTATAATTTTGAATTTCTCAATTTGCCAAAGGCATAGATTCTCCAAATAAGCTCTGTGAATATTGATTGTGATAAAGTGGAATTGAAGAGAGAATTCATAAAGGCTATAAGGCAGAAACTTTCACAGTTGTAAGTTTTTGGATGCCTTAGTTTGTATATAACAGTTTTACTTTGTTTTATTTCATCATTTTTATAGAAACTTAAAGTCTTGCGTAAAGAATTTAAGTTAGGGGAGATTGTTGAGAAATATTCTAAGTATGTCAAGCTGTTAGTTAGATTTCTCAAACTGTTAGTAGTATTTCTGTGTAATTACAAAGTTCAAGCTGCTAGTTCAACAAGTTCTAGCTGCTAGTTCAAAAGTTCAAGCTGCCAGCGTTAAAAGTTCAAGCTGCTCAACTGATTAATAACAGAAAGTGCTAAAATTTAGGAAGTGAGATATATTTCAAGAATTTGAATATCTTCCAAGCATATCTACTACCAGAGAAATCAGAGTTCTTCAAGGAAACAAATCAGAAGGCTATATATATATAGACTAGGTCTTTCTATTGTAAGTCTCTACGTGAAAGTTTTGTAATTCTGTGCTTCATTGTAATTGCTTTCTGATAAGTTTCTCAAGCCTCTAAAGTTGTAAAACCCTAAGAACAGTCTGTGTTATTCGTCTAATCAAACAGGTTAGAGGTGATTGTAATCAGTGATTTTGGCAATATAAATAATTTGATTTTAGTTATATTTATCTGTTATTTATTCTGAAAGTTTTTCTTAAAACAATTAAGTGTTATTCCGCAAACTTCTTAATTGGACTTTGAAATAATACAAGGTTATTGGTTTACATTCTGATTTATTAAAATCGGTTAATCTTAGGTGATTTTTTATCTTGACATAATTACGATAAAAAAATTTTACTCCTTCTCACTCCATCTTTATTTTTAGTTTACAACTTTTATATTAAGAAAATGGTTAATATTGAAAAAACCCTACAAACTTTCATGAATTTGTCGATCAAGTCACTGTACTTTTTTCCCGAGTGTTTATGTCCGTAGACAATTTTTGTCTTATTCAAAACTGTATATTTGACCTGTTTAGCAGGTCACTAACCGGCATACGGTACAATGACCTGAACAAGAAAAAATGAAAGTCCAGTGACTTAATCGTGAAAATTAGAAAAGAAAGTTGGTTTTTTAACGATAAACAATTCGAGAAACCTAATTGTTTTACCTGTTAAGCAGGTAGCAGGTTAAAAATATACAGTTTTGAAAAAGACAAACTTTGTTTAGGGACTTAAATAATCGGAAAAAAAGTTCAGTGACTTAATCAATAATTATATGAAAATCCGTATGATTTTTTCAATATTAACCCTTAAGAAAAAGTAAAGTACACAAATTGTTAAATGAGTTTAATTAACTGAATAGTTTTTGTCAGGATCTAAAACTGAATAACCAAGACTAACTGATTTGAATTTATCAGAGTATAAATCAATAATCTTGCTTTGAATCAAAGTTTAATTAAGAAGTTTGCGGAATAACACTTAATTATTTTAACAAAAACTTTCAGAATCAATAATGAATAAAACACAAGAAGTAGTAAAGACTGTTTGTATTGCTGAATTCAATGATTACAATCACCTCTAATCTGTTTGATTAGACGAAGAACACAGACTGTTCTTAGGGTTTTACAACCTTAGAGGCTTATGAAAACTTAATCAACAAAGCAATTACAGACTCAAATATGCAGAAAACTCCTATACAATAGAATGACCTATTCTATGTATTTATATTGCTTCTTGATATGTTTCCTTGACGAACTATGACTTCTCTGATAGTAGATATGCTGGAATCTTTGAGTATATATCTTTTCCTGAAAATCAGCACTTTCTGTTTATGAAATTGTTGAGCAGCTTGAATCACTTGACAGCATGAACCGAGCAGCTCGAGTTGATTTACTCTGGCAGCTTGAACTTTTACACTGGCAGCTCGAGTTTCTTCAACTAGCAGCATGAACTTTGGATTTACACAAAAACTCTACTAACAGTTTGAGAAGTCTAACTAACAGCTTGAACCTACTTAAACTATTTCCCAACAGTTTTTTAACTATACTTTATCTTACTTTTAGTTTCTAAATTGATATTTATTCAATTGTTATTAACTAGTGTAAACCACATACATTGCTTGATATATCATCTTTAGAATTTACGCTCATAAGTTAATAAATGATTATTTGCATTTAGCGTTAATCTTACCACACTTTTTCATAAGTTAAAAAATGTAGCTTATTTGCTTAATAAGTGATTATTTGGTTATTTTACAAGTAAAAACGCAAATCCAAACACTTTAAATTATTTGATCATTATGATAGCAAACATCAGAAGTTAAACCAAACACTACATTTCCTGCAGCACTTTTTGTACAGCTATTATCTAGATTATTAGTTTCCAAAACGCTACAGCACTTCTCCAAACGCAAATCCAAACACCCTCTAAGTATTACTCCCTCCGTCTCAAATAATTGTCCACATTTGACTTTTGAAGTCTTTTTTTTTTCAACTTTGACCTCAAAAATATATTAGTTTGTGTTTTATAATACTTGATGAAAATTACACCTACGAAAATTCCTTTAAAACCAAATTCTTCCATATATTTTGCATCACATATTATATAACACAAAGAAAAATATTTAATGTCAAAGTTGAGAAAAAATTACTTCAAATGTCAAATGTAGACACTTATCTTTGGGACGGAGGGAGTATTATTTATATGATTTTTTTAGTTCCTCCAAACTTCAAAGTCAATTGTATGTACATAAAACAGATAACGTGAGAGGATTAATGTTGATGAAATGATTATTATGTTCATGAGTGTATAAAATTCTTTTTACAAATATTGTATAAATAATTTTTTTCAAGTTTAATAATAATTATGCAACTGTATTTCTATTTTTATTTTATATTGCGATCACTTTTTTTTGTACCAGGTATTTTAAAGTAAAAAAAAATTTTAAGTTACTTTATATAGGTTTTTTTTTGTTATTATCAATAATAATTTACTTAATAAATTAATTTTTAATTGATGTTGTTGATTATTACTAAATGAAGTTGTGATGTATAACAAATTTCGAATGGACAGAATTGTATAGATGTGAAAAAGTTAAAAAAAAACAACTAAAATAGAAGATTTTGTTGATTTTTATTCCTTTTCATATTTTTTAAAATTTTTCAACACACTCTGGAATCGAAAGTTATATTCTAATTGTGGTGGTGTGAACAATTTTGAAATCGAACGTAGTATTCAAAGTCAATAACGCATCATTTCAAAAATTGTAATATATTTAATAGAAATAACATAATATTTTGCTTCAAATATCAAATATGTATGCTAATATGTTAGCTTTATATATTTTAAAATTTTTTGTATGACATTAAACCCCGCCGCGAAACGCGGACAAATTTCCTCGTTTGATAGATTTGTAATCATGTATAATATATTATACATTATTGTGTACTACAAAAAAATGTTGTGTACAAATTATTATTATTTTGAGTGAATTACAGAAATGGTCCCTGTGGTTTCCTCAAAACTATGAAATTTGTCACTGGTTTTTAAAAATTACATAAATGGTCTCTCAAAAAATTATTTAATTGCAGAATTGATCCCTCTATCTATTGAATTTTTCTAAATGACGATTTTACCATTATTCTCAAATTCAAGTTTGGTCACTATAGTATTAATTAGTCATGGTTTTAATCAATTTCATTATTTTTTTTTTTGTTTTTGAAATTTAAATATATATTTAATAAAATATGATTTTATTATTTTTTTAAATTAGATTATTTTAATTCTCTTGTATATATTCAGATTATTTATTTTACATTTCCTTTTTTAAACATGTTTATACATTTTTATACGTTAGCAACAAACAATTTGATTGTGTTAACATTTTTTGATTTAATTATAATTTTCCGAAAAATATATAAATCTAGGATTTTTTTTGTTTTGATTAATATAATTGGTTACATTAATATCTTTCGAATTAAAATTTGTCTTTTTTTCGTATTGATTTACATATTTTTCTACATTAATCTGTTTCAGTTAAACTTAGTATTTTATTTATTCTATTGTAAATACTTTGTTACATTAATACGTTCTGAGTTAATTGTATTTTTTAAATAAACTATGTCGACTTGACATTTGATTCATTTTGATTTAAATATTTTTTTTATTTTAATACGTTACAATTTAGTTATAAATTTTTAAGAAAAATATATAAACTTAGCATTTTATTTGTTTTTGCGTAAATAGTCACGTTAATACCTATCGATTTAATTATAATTTTTAACGTTTTGCTTTTTATATTTCATTATATAGGTTTTGAAACGTACGTAACGAAACATATACACGTTTTATCCAAAACATATATACGTATTATATATCTGCGTTTCAAAACATATAAACAAAATATAAAAACTAAAACGCTAAAAGTTACAATTAAATCGATAAGTATTAACGTGACAAAATACTTAAGCAAAAAACAAATAAAATGCTAAGTTTATATATCATCTTTAGAAGATATAATTTACTGAAATGTATTAACACAAAAATATATTAAAAATCAAAACGAATAAAATGTCAAATCGACATAGTTTTATTAAAAAATATAATTAAATCAAAATGTATTAATACAACAAAATACTAAGTTTAATTGAAACGGATTAATGTAGCAAATTATGTAAATCAAAACGACAAAAAAAAAACTAAATTTCAATCGAAACGTATTAACGTGAATTTTTTTTAATCAAAACAAATAAAACCCTAGATTTATATATTTTTTTTTCTTAAGTTATAATCAAATCAAAATATGTTAACGTAATGAAATAGTAAGTTGATAATGTATAAAAATATAAAAACGTATAAATACTTTAACAAATGAAATGTAAATAAATAAAGTGAATATATAAAATAGAATTAATTAAATATAATGATTAAACCATATAAACCAAAATTTATTAAATTAGCATTTAAAATTCAAAAACAAAAACAAAAAATTATAAAAATGACTAAAATCAAAACTAACTATATACTATAGGGACCAAAATTGATTTTGAGAATAAGTGCAAAATCATCATTTAGAAAAAGTCAAGAGATGTAGGGACCATTTCTGCAAGTAAATAGTGTTTTGAGGGACCATTTATGCACTTTTAAAGACCAGTGACCATTTTCCATAATTTTGAGCAAATCACAGGGACCATTTCTTTAATTTACTCTTCTTTTTTTTTTTTTTAGAAATGCATAAAACTCAGAAATAATCTATTAAACTGATAAATTGTATTGGAACGGAATCAAACCAAATTAAACGGAACCAACATATGAACATGTATTGGTTACCCAACTTACCTCTTTTACTTTAACTATAGAACTGGACCGTATCAACGATGCAACAGATGTCATTTAAAGAATGTCATTGGTAAATGTGGTTTCGCGAATCTAAGGAGCTATAGAGTATAAGTTATTCTCTTATTTTCCAAATGAGCATGTTCTCGAATCATATTTTTTATAAATTCAGTTTGGTTTTGAAATTTTATTTATAAAAAAAACATGTACTAGACGCAAATAAATCAATAATGGTACCATTTAATGCAATTTTTATTAATTCTTTTATTTGTTCTTTTGGTTAAATCTAAAGTTTAAACCATTACATATTCGTAATTGAGGAGCATGAAAAAACGAAGAGATTTTATTATATTTATTTAATATAATATATGTTGTAGAACATTCATAAAGATAACATGGTATTTAACTCCAAGAACTTTGAAAACGCCAATCTGAACTTGGATACGGTGAGTTCTCTCTAGATACGTAAAATCCATTGGATGTTACTAACCAAAAACAATGTTGAGTTGTAAGTATCCCATGCTCGCAAAATGCCATAATGTCTTCACTATACAATGCCACAGTCTTCTGTTTTGAGCCCCAAGTAAAGTCACCATATATCGGATCACCAAATGGACAAAAGTTCCAATTGTAGTTATCCCCAACATTAAGGGAAGCATCTATGGCAGTATCATCTCCGTTAACATGAACTTTTAATTGATCACCAGGAAGATCATTGGTTATAAGCACATGCCATGGTACAGTCAAACAATAATTAGAACTAGCATTGGCATTGTTTGTATGACTAGATGAAATTGTTGGAACGAAGAAGAGAATCACAATGATAATGAGGCTAGATATTGACATTATGATTTATCAAGTTATTGTGAAAATAATTTTAAATTGATCTCTATCCCTTATTTATAAATGGTTGCCTTGCTGATATGTTTAATGTTATTCCCTTTATTCAGTCAATAAGAATTTATTAAATGTAGGCGTTAATTAAGGTCCATGTTAATTAAGGTAAAAACTTTAATGTCAATTTATAGGGTTGAGTTTTCAAAAAGTCTCATATTAAATGTACGTGTTAATTAAGGTAAAATTTTTAATTTCATATAGTAATGCATTATACACATGTTTGAAAGTACATTATAATAGACTTGTTCACATCATTTGAAGTTAATTACGATAAAAAATTCTACTCCTTCTCACTCCGTCTTTATTTTTAGTTTACAACTTTTATATTAAGAAAATGGTTAATATTGAAAAAACTCTACAAACTTTCATGAATTTGTCGATTAAGTCACTGTACTTTTTTCCCGAGTGTTTATGTCCGTAGACAATTTTTGTCTTATTCAAAACTGTATATTTGACATGTTTAGCAGGTCACTAACCGGCATACGGTACAATGACCTGAACAAGAAAAAATGAAAGTCCAGTGACTTAATCGTGAAAATTAGAAGAGAAAATTGGTTTTTTTAATGATAAACTATTCGAGAAACCTAATTGTTTTACCTGTTAAGCAGGTAGCAGGTTAAAAATATATAGTTTTGAAAAAGACAAACTTTGGTTAGGGACTTAAATAATCGGAAAAAAAAATTCAGTAACTTAATCAATAATTACATGAAAATCCGTAGGATTTTTTCGATATTAACCCTTAAGAAAAAGTAAAGTACACAAATTGTTAAAAGAGTTTAATTAACTGAATAATTTTTTTAAACTATACTTTATCTTACTTTTAGTTTCTAAATTGATTTTTATTCAATTGTTATTAACTAGTGTAAACCACGTGCATTGCTTGATATGTCATCTTTAGAATTTACACTCATCATTTAAAAAATGCATATATAAAATACCTTAAAGATGATAACGTTAAATTATCATTATTAACTAATTCATTTTACTAATTAAATCATTAATAATAAAAATACTAAATTACACATGACATATCATTGTCAACCCAATGACATTTTATTCAAGTGTCATGTGATATTTACAACTTTTATACCTAACTTATAAATGGTTGCCTTGCTGGTATGTTTAATGTTATTCCTTTTATTCAATCAATAAGAATTTATTAAATATACGCGTTAATTAAGGTATGTGTTAATTAAGGTAAAATTTTTAATTTCAACTTATAGAGTTGAGTTTTCATAAAGTCTCATATTAAATGTACGTGTTAATTAAGGTAAAATTTTTAATTTCATATAGTAATGCAATATACACATGTTTAAAAGTGCATTATAATAGACTAGTTCACATTATTTGAAGTTAATTACGATAAAAAGAAATTCTATTTCATGTAAAAATGTATATTGAAACAATATGCATATGTTCAAATGATATATACAAAAAGAAATATTTGATAGATTTGTAATCATGTATAATATATAATACATTATTGTGTACTACAAAAATAATGTTGTGTACAAATTATTATTATTTTGAGTAAATTACAAAAATGGTCCCTGTGGTTTCCTCAAAACTATGGAATTTGTCACTGGTCTTTAAAAATTACATAAATGGTCTCTCAAAACACTATTTAATTGCAGAATTAATCCCTCTATCTATTGAATTTTTCTAAATGACGATTTTACCCTTATACTCAAATTCAAGTTTGGTCACTATAGTATTTATTATTCATGGTTTTAATCAATTTCATTATTTTTTTGTTTTTGAAATTTAAATGTTAATTTAATAAAATATGATTTTATTATATTAGATTGTTTTAATTCTCTTGTATATATTCAGTTTGTTTATTTTACATTTCATTTTTTAAACATGTTTATACATTTTTATATTTTTATACGTTAGCAACTAACAATTTGATTGTGTTAACATGTTTTGATTTAATTATAATTTTACGAAAAAAATATATAAATCTAGGATTTTTTGTTTTGATTAATATAATTGGTTACATTAATACCTTTCGAATTAAAATTTGTCTTTTTTTCGTTTTGGTTTACATATTTTTCTACATTAATCTGTTTCAATTAAACTTAGTATTTTATTTATTCTATTGTAAATACTTAGTTACATTAATACGTTCTGAGTTAATTGTATTTTTTAACAAAACTATGTCGACTTGACATTTGATTCGTTTTGATTTAAATATTTTTTTATTTTAATACGTTACAATTTAGTTATAATTTTTTAAGAAAAATATATAAACTTAGCATTTTATTTGTTTTTGCGTAAATAGTCACGTTAATACCTATCGATTTAATTATAAACGTTTTGGTTTGTATATTTCATTATATAGGTTTCGAAACGTACGTAACGAAACATATACACGTTTTAATCAAAACATATATACGTATTATATATCTGCGTTTCAAAACATATAAACAAAGTATACAAACTAAAACGCTAAAAGTTACAATTAAATCGATAAGTATTAACGTGACAAAATAATTAAGCAAAAAACAAATAAAATGCTAAGTTTATATATTATCTTTAGAAGTTATAATTAACTGAAATGTATTAACACTAAAATATATTAAAAATCAAAACGAATAAAATGTCAAATCGACAGAGTTTTATTAAAAAAATATAAGTAAATCAAAATGTATTAATACAACAAAATACTAAGTTTAATTGAAACGGATTAATGTAGCAAAATATGTAAATCAAAATGAAAATAAAAACTAAATTTCAATCGAAACGTATTAACGTGAATTTTTTTTAATCAAAACAAATAAAACCCTAGATTTATATACATTTTTTCTTGAATTATAATCAAATCAAAATATGTTAACGTAATGAAATAGTTAGTTGGTAATGTATAAAAATATAAAAACTTATAAATACATTAACAAATGAAATGTAAATAAATAAATCGAATATATAAAATAGAATTACTTAAATATAATAATTAAACCAAATTTTATTAAATTAGCATTTAAAATTCAAAAACAAAAACAAAAAATTATAAAAATGACTAAAACCAAAACTAACTATATACTATAGGGACCAAAATTGATTTTGAGAATAAGTGCAAAATCATCATTTAGAAAAAGTCAAGAGATGTAGGGACCATTTCTGCAAGTAAATAGTGTTTTGAGGGACCATTTATGCACTTTTAAAGACCAGTGACCATTTTCCATAATTTTGAGCAAATCACAGGGACCATTTCTTTAATTTACTCTTCTTTTTTTTTTTTTTAGAAATGCATAAAACTCAGAAATAATCTATTAAACTGATAAATTGTATTGGAACGGAATCAAACCAAATTAAACGGAACCAACATATGAACATGTATTGGTTACCCAACTTACCTCTTTTACTTTAACTATAGAACTGGACCGTATCAACGATGCAACAGATGTCATTTAAAGAATGTCATTGGTAAATGTGGTTTCGCGAATCTAAGGAGCTATAGAGTATAAGTTATTCTCTTATTTTCCAAATGAGCATGTTCTCGAATCATATTTTTTATAAATTCAGTTTGGTTTTGAAATTTTATTTATAAAAAAAACATGTACTAGACGCAAATAAATCAATAATGGTACCATTTAATGCAATTTTTATTAATTCTTTTATTTGTTCTTTTGGTTAAATCTAAAGTTTAAACCATTACATATTCGTAATTGAGGAGCATGAAAAAACGAAGAGATTTTATTATATTTATTTAATATAATATATGTTGTAGAACATTCATAAAGATAACATGGTATTTAACTCCAAGAACTTTGAAAACGCCAATCTGAACTTGGATACGGTGAGTTCTCTCTAGATACGTAAAATCCATTGGATGTTACTAACCAAAAACAATGTTGAGTTGTAAGTATCCCATGCTCGCAAAATGCCATAATGTCTTCACTATACAATGCCACAGTCTTCTGTTTTGAGCCCCAAGTAAAGTCACCATATATCGGATCACCAAATGGACAAAAGTTCCAATTGTAGTTATCCCCAACATTAAGGGAAGCATCTATGGCAGTATCATCTCCGTTAACATGAACTTTTAATTGATCACCAGGAAGATCATTGGTTATAAGCACATGCCATGGTACAGTCAAACAATAATTAGAACTAGCATTGGCATTGTTTGTATGACTAGATGAAATTGTTGGAACGAAGAAGAGAATCACAATGATAATGAGGCTAGATATTGACATTATGATTTATCAAGTTATTGTGAAAATAATTTTAAATTGATCTCTATCCCTTATTTATAAATGGTTGCCTTGCTGATATGTTTAATGTTATTCCCTTTATTCAGTCAATAAGAATTTATTAAATGTAGGCGTTAATTAAGGTCCATGTTAATTAAGGTAAAAACTTTAATGTCAATTTATAGGGTTGAGTTTTCAAAAAGTCTCATATTAAATGTACGTGTTAATTAAGGTAAAATTTTTAATTTCATATAGTAATGCATTATACACATGTTTGAAAGTACATTATAATAGACTTGTTCACATCATTTGAAGTTAATTACGATAAAAAATTCTACTCCTTCTCACTCCGTCTTTATTTTTAGTTTACAACTTTTATATTAAGAAAATGGTTAATATTGAAAAAACTCTACAAACTTTCATGAATTTGTCGATTAAGTCACTGTACTTTTTTCCCGAGTGTTTATGTCCGTAGACAATTTTTGTCTTATTCAAAACTGTATATTTGACATGTTTAGCAGGTCACTAACCGGCATACGGTACAATGACCTGAACAAGAAAAAATGAAAGTCCAGTGACTTAATCGTGAAAATTAGAAGAGAAAATTGGTTTTTTTAATGATAAACTATTCGAGAAACCTAATTGTTTTACCTGTTAAGCAGGTAGCAGGTTAAAAATATATAGTTTTGAAAAAGACAAACTTTGGTTAGGGACTTAAATAATCGGAAAAAAAAATTCAGTAACTTAATCAATAATTACATGAAAATCCGTAGGATTTTTTCGATATTAACCCTTAAGAAAAAGTAAAGTACACAAATTGTTAAAAGAGTTTAATTAACTGAATAATTTTTTTAAACTATACTTTATCTTACTTTTAGTTTCTAAATTGATTTTTATTCAATTGTTATTAACTAGTGTAAACCACGTGCATTGCTTGATATGTCATCTTTAGAATTTACACTCATCATTTAAAAAATGCATATATAAAATACCTTAAAGATGATAACGTTAAATTATCATTATTAACTAATTCATTTTACTAATTAAATCATTAATAATAAAAATACTAAATTACACATGACATATCATTGTCAACCCAATGACATTTTATTCAAGTGTCATGTGATATTTACAACTTTTATACCTAACTTATAAATGGTTGCCTTGCTGGTATGTTTAATGTTATTCCTTTTATTCAATCAATAAGAATTTATTAAATATACGCGTTAATTAAGGTATGTGTTAATTAAGGTAAAATTTTTAATTTCAACTTATAGAGTTGAGTTTTCATAAAGTCTCATATTAAATGTACGTGTTAATTAAGGTAAAATTTTTAATTTCATATAGTAATGCAATATACACATGTTTAAAAGTGCATTATAATAGACTAGTTCACATTATTTGAAGTTAATTACGATAAAAAGAAATTCTATTTCATGTAAAAATGTATATTGAAACAATATGCATATGTTCAAATGATATATACAAAAAGAAATATTTGATAGATTTGTAATCATGTATAATATATAATACATTATTGTGTACTACAAAAATAATGTTGTGTACAAATTATTATTATTTTGAGTAAATTACAAAAATGGTCCCTGTGGTTTCCTCAAAACTATGGAATTTGTCACTGGTCTTTAAAAATTACATAAATGGTCTCTCAAAACACTATTTAATTGCAGAATTAATCCCTCTATCTATTGAATTTTTCTAAATGACGATTTTACCCTTATACTCAAATTCAAGTTTGGTCACTATAGTATTTATTATTCATGGTTTTAATCAATTTCATTATTTTTTTGTTTTTGAAATTTAAATGTTAATTTAATAAAATATGATTTTATTATATTAGATTGTTTTAATTCTCTTGTATATATTCAGTTTGTTTATTTTACATTTCATTTTTTAAACATGTTTATACATTTTTATATTTTTATACGTTAGCAACTAACAATTTGATTGTGTTAACATGTTTTGATTTAATTATAATTTTACGAAAAAAATATATAAATCTAGGATTTTTTGTTTTGATTAATATAATTGGTTACATTAATACCTTTCGAATTAAAATTTGTCTTTTTTTCGTTTTGGTTTACATATTTTTCTACATTAATCTGTTTCAATTAAACTTAGTATTTTATTTATTCTATTGTAAATACTTAGTTACATTAATACGTTCTGAGTTAATTGTATTTTTTAACAAAACTATGTCGACTTGACATTTGATTCGTTTTGATTTAAATATTTTTTTATTTTAATACGTTACAATTTAGTTATAATTTTTTAAGAAAAATATATAAACTTAGCATTTTATTTGTTTTTGCGTAAATAGTCACGTTAATACCTATCGATTTAATTATAAACGTTTTGGTTTGTATATTTCATTATATAGGTTTCGAAACGTACGTAACGAAACATATACACGTTTTAATCAAAACATATATACGTATTATATATCTGCGTTTCAAAACATATAAACAAAGTATACAAACTAAAACGCTAAAAGTTACAATTAAATCGATAAGTATTAACGTGACAAAATAATTAAGCAAAAAACAAATAAAATGCTAAGTTTATATATTATCTTTAGAAGTTATAATTAACTGAAATGTATTAACACTAAAATATATTAAAAATCAAAACGAATAAAATGTCAAATCGACAGAGTTTTATTAAAAAAATATAAGTAAATCAAAATGTATTAATA
Source organism: Centrapalus pauciflorus (assembly GCA_020465985.1). NCBI lineage: Eukaryota > Viridiplantae > Streptophyta > Magnoliopsida > Asterales > Asteraceae > Centrapalus > Centrapalus pauciflorus. The sequence goes on from JAANYP010008232.1 coordinate 22,764, forward strand.
CAACAAAATACTAAGTTTAATTGAAACGGATTAATGTAGCAAAATATGTAAATCAAAATGAAAATAAAAACTAAATTTCAATCGAAACGTATTAACGTGAATTTTTTTTAATCAAAACAAATAAAACCCTAGATTTATATACATTTTTTCTTGAATTATAATCAAATCAAAATATGTTAACGTAATGAAATAGTTAGTTGGTAATGTATAAAAATATAAAAACTTATAAATACATTAACAAATGAAATGTAAATAAATAAATCGAATATATAAAATAGAATTACTTAAATATAATAATTAAACCAAATTTTATTAAATTAGCATTTAAAATTCAAAAACAAAAACAAAAAATTATAAAAATGACTAAAACCAAAACTAACTATATACTATAGGGACCAAAATTGATTTTGAGAATAAGTGCAAAATCATCATTTAGAAAAAGTCAAGAGATGTAGGGACCATTTCTGCAAGTAAATAGTGTTTTGAGGGACCATTTATGCACTTTTAAAGACCAGTGACCATTTTCCATAATTTTGAGCAAATCACAGGGACCATTTCTTTAATTTACTCTTCTTTTTTTTTTTTTTAGAAATGCATAAAACTCAGAAATAATCTATTAAACTGATAAATTGTATTGGAACGGAATCAAACCAAATTAAACGGAACCAACATATGAACATGTATTGGTTACCCAACTTACCTCTTTTACTTTAACTATAGAACTGGACCGTATCAACGATGCAACAGATGTCATTTAAAGAATGTCATTGGTAAATGTGGTTTCGCGAATCTAAGGAGCTATAGAGTATAAGTTATTCTCTTATTTTCCAAATGAGCATGTTCTCGAATCATATTTTTTATAAATTCAGTTTGGTTTTGAAATTTTATTTATAAAAAAAACATGTACTAGACGCAAATAAATCAATAATGGTACCATTTAATGCAATTTTTATTAATTCTTTTATTTGTTCTTTTGGTTAAATCTAAAGTTTAAACCATTACATATTCGTAATTGAGGAGCATGAAAAAACGAAGAGATTTTATTATATTTATTTAATATAATATATGTTGTAGAACATTCATAAAGATAACATGGTATTTAACTCCAAGAACTTTGAAAACGCCAATCTGAACTTGGATACGGTGAGTTCTCTCTAGATACGTAAAATCCATTGGATGTTACTAACCAAAAACAATGTTGAGTTGTAAGTATCCCATGCTCGCAAAATGCCATAATGTCTTCACTATACAATGCCACAGTCTTCTGTTTTGAGCCCCAAGTAAAGTCACCATATATCGGATCACCAAATGGACAAAAGTTCCAATTGTAGTTATCCCCAACATTAAGGGAAGCATCTATGGCAGTATCATCTCCGTTAACATGAACTTTTAATTGATCACCAGGAAGATCATTGGTTATAAGCACATGCCATGGTACAGTCAAACAATAATTAGAACTAGCATTGGCATTGTTTGTATGACTAGATGAAATTGTTGGAACGAAGAAGAGAATCACAATGATAATGAGGCTAGATATTGACATTATGATTTATCAAGTTATTGTGAAAATAATTTTAAATTGATCTCTATCCCTTATTTATAAATGGTTGCCTTGCTGATATGTTTAATGTTATTCCCTTTATTCAGTCAATAAGAATTTATTAAATGTAGGCGTTAATTAAGGTCCATGTTAATTAAGGTAAAAACTTTAATGTCAATTTATAGGGTTGAGTTTTCAAAAAGTCTCATATTAAATGTACGTGTTAATTAAGGTAAAATTTTTAATTTCATATAGTAATGCATTATACACATGTTTGAAAGTACATTATAATAGACTTGTTCACATCATTTGAAGTTAATTACGATAAAAAATTCTACTCCTTCTCACTCCGTCTTTATTTTTAGTTTACAACTTTTATATTAAGAAAATGGTTAATATTGAAAAAACTCTACAAACTTTCATGAATTTGTCGATTAAGTCACTGTACTTTTTTCCCGAGTGTTTATGTCCGTAGACAATTTTTGTCTTATTCAAAACTGTATATTTGACATGTTTAGCAGGTCACTAACCGGCATACGGTACAATGACCTGAACAAGAAAAAATGAAAGTCCAGTGACTTAATCGTGAAAATTAGAAGAGAAAATTGGTTTTTTTAATGATAAACTATTCGAGAAACCTAATTGTTTTACCTGTTAAGCAGGTAGCAGGTTAAAAATATATAGTTTTGAAAAAGACAAACTTTGGTTAGGGACTTAAATAATCGGAAAAAAAAATTCAGTAACTTAATCAATAATTACATGAAAATCCGTAGGATTTTTTCGATATTAACCCTTAAGAAAAAGTAAAGTACACAAATTGTTAAAAGAGTTTAATTAACTGAATAATTTTTTTAAACTATACTTTATCTTACTTTTAGTTTCTAAATTGATTTTTATTCAATTGTTATTAACTAGTGTAAACCACGTGCATTGCTTGATATGTCATCTTTAGAATTTACACTCATCATTTAAAAAATGCATATATAAAATACCTTAAAGATGATAACGTTAAATTATCATTATTAACTAATTCATTTTACTAATTAAATCATTAATAATAAAAATACTAAATTACACATGACATATCATTGTCAACCCAATGACATTTTATTCAAGTGTCATGTGATATTTACAACTTTTATACCTAACTTATAAATGGTTGCCTTGCTGGTATGTTTAATGTTATTCCTTTTATTCAATCAATAAGAATTTATTAAATATACGCGTTAATTAAGGTATGTGTTAATTAAGGTAAAATTTTTAATTTCAACTTATAGAGTTGAGTTTTCATAAAGTCTCATATTAAATGTACGTGTTAATTAAGGTAAAATTTTTAATTTCATATAGTAATGCAATATACACATGTTTAAAAGTGCATTATAATAGACTAGTTCACATTATTTGAAGTTAATTACGATAAAAAGAAATTCTATTTCATGTAAAAATGTATATTGAAACAATATGCATATGTTCAAATGATATATACAAAAAGAAATATTTGATAGATTTGTAATCATGTATAATATATAATACATTATTGTGTACTACAAAAATAATGTTGTGTACAAATTATTATTATTTTGAGTAAATTACAAAAATGGTCCCTGTGGTTTCCTCAAAACTATGGAATTTGTCACTGGTCTTTAAAAATTACATAAATGGTCTCTCAAAACACTATTTAATTGCAGAATTAATCCCTCTATCTATTGAATTTTTCTAAATGACGATTTTACCCTTATACTCAAATTCAAGTTTGGTCACTATAGTATTTATTATTCATGGTTTTAATCAATTTCATTATTTTTTTGTTTTTGAAATTTAAATGTTAATTTAATAAAATATGATTTTATTATATTAGATTGTTTTAATTCTCTTGTATATATTCAGTTTGTTTATTTTACATTTCATTTTTTAAACATGTTTATACATTTTTATATTTTTATACGTTAGCAACTAACAATTTGATTGTGTTAACATGTTTTGATTTAATTATAATTTTACGAAAAAAATATATAAATCTAGGATTTTTTGTTTTGATTAATATAATTGGTTACATTAATACCTTTCGAATTAAAATTTGTCTTTTTTTCGTTTTGGTTTACATATTTTTCTACATTAATCTGTTTCAATTAAACTTAGTATTTTATTTATTCTATTGTAAATACTTAGTTACATTAATACGTTCTGAGTTAATTGTATTTTTTAACAAAACTATGTCGACTTGACATTTGATTCGTTTTGATTTAAATATTTTTTTATTTTAATACGTTACAATTTAGTTATAATTTTTTAAGAAAAATATATAAACTTAGCATTTTATTTGTTTTTGCGTAAATAGTCACGTTAATACCTATCGATTTAATTATAAACGTTTTGGTTTGTATATTTCATTATATAGGTTTCGAAACGTACGTAACGAAACATATACACGTTTTAATCAAAACATATATACGTATTATATATCTGCGTTTCAAAACATATAAACAAAGTATACAAACTAAAACGCTAAAAGTTACAATTAAATCGATAAGTATTAACGTGACAAAATAATTAAGCAAAAAACAAATAAAATGCTAAGTTTATATATTATCTTTAGAAGTTATAATTAACTGAAATGTATTAACACTAAAATATATTAAAAATCAAAACGAATAAAATGTCAAATCGACAGAGTTTTATTAAAAAATATAAGTAAATCAAAATGTATTAATACAACAAAATACTAAGTTTAATTGAAACGGATTAATGTAGCAAAATATGTAAATCAAAATGAAAATAAAAACTAAATTTCAATCGAAACGTATTAACGTGAATTTTTTTTAATCAAAACAAATAAAACCCTAGATTTATATACATTTTTTCTTGAATTATAATCAAATCAAAATATGTTAACGTAATGAAATAGTTAGTTGGTAATGTATAAAAATATAAAAACTTATAAATACATTAACAAATGAAATGTAAATAAATAAATTGAATATATAAAATAGAATTACTTAAATATAATAATTAAACCAAATTTTATTAAATTAGCATTTAAAATTCAAAAACAAAAACAAAAAATTATAAAAATGACTAAAACCAAAACTAACTATATACTATAGGGACCAAAATTGATTTTGAGAATAAGGGCAAAATCGTCATTTAGAAAAAGTCAAGAGATGTAGGGACCATTTCTGCAAGTAAATAGTGTTTTGATAGACCATTTATGCACTTTTAAAGACCAGTGACCATTTTCCATAATTTTGAGCAAACCACATGGACCATTTCTGTAATTTACTCTTTTTTTTTTTTTTTTTTTTAGAATTGCATAAAACTCAGAACTAATCTATTAAACTGATAAATTGTATTGGAAAGGAATCAAACCAAATTAAACGGAACCAACATATGAACATGTATTGGTTACCCAACTTACCTCTTTTACTTTAACTATAGAACTGGACCGTATCAACGATGCAACAGATGTCATTTAAAGAATGTCATTGGTAAATGTGGTTTCACGAATCTAAGGAGCTATAGAGTATAAGTTATTCTCTTATTTTTTAAATGAGCATGTTCTCGAATCATATTTTTTATAAATTCAGTTTGGTTTTGAAATTTTATTTATAAAAAAATATGTACTAGACGCAAATAAATCAATAATGGTACCATTTAATGCAATTTTTATTAATTCTTTTATTTGTTCTTTTGGTTCAATCTAAAGTTTAAACCATTACATATTCATTGAGGAGCATGAAAAAACGAAGAGATTTTATTATATTTATTTAATATTGTTAGTATATGGTGTGTAAAGATGACATTACTACTGTATCATGGCTGATTTCATAAAACACTTGAGGGTCACACCGATGAGCACAACTGAGCAGATGCAATTAAACTATTGAATAAATAATATTGGATATTGTTTATGACACGAAATGATCGTTGAGATTAAATTAATGGATGATTAATTATATCTCAAATGTACGGGGACTATAAGTACAATATTGGATATTGTAGCGATTTAATTGTCATTGGATGAAAATTAAATAATTATCTAGTCTTTTATTTATTATTGGATATTAAATAAAAGATTGATTTATTTGAATTAGAATTATCATCTATTATTAGATAATTGGATGCATAATTATAAACAAATAAATAATAGATAACTATGAATAATTATCTAGTCATTTATATATTATTAGATAATATATGAAAGATAAATATTATTTGATAAGTATATAATTATAGAGATAATTATATAAAGTTTAAATAATAAAGATAATTATTAAAGATATATATTATATTATTATATTAGAGTTTGATTAAAACTAAAACTCTTAATAATAATAATAATAATATATACATACCTCATACGGCCATACATATCGAGTGATATATATATATATATATATATATATGTATATATATATATATATATATATATATATATATATATATATATATATATATATATATATATATATATATATATATATATATATATATATATATATATATATATAATCAGGTTCATTAGCGTACCTATGAGATTCCAGCGTACCCTAATGTGAATGATCATTCACATTTATTTTTTTTTAATAAACATGCACAAGACAACATTATAAGACTTTTTTTCAAAAGAAACAACATCATAAATCTTGTGAATGGTAAAAAAAAAATCATGTGAATGGTCATTCACACCATTCACATGGATGACCATTCACATAAATATGCATTGAGCATTCACATAATTTTTAAGGACACAGAAAGAGTGAATGTATGTGAAATTCATATATCATGTGTATAACATTAAATTAAACATGGTTATGAGAAAAAAAAATTAAAAAAAGTTTTTTAAGGTTGGTACCTTCGGGTGCACTTGATTTCGAGAGGTACTTTTTTGAACCTGACTCTATATATATATATATATATATATATATATATATATATATATATATATATATATATATATATATATATATATATATATATATATATATAGAATTTGGTTCCTGAGCGTACCACGTGAATTCCGGAGTACCCAACGCACCATTCATCAACCACAGGATCAAAAATATAGGAGAGGGGCATGATGGACATTCAACCTGATTTCAGCTTCATTAAGGGAATGATCATTCACATTGGTTGATCATTCACATTAGTCAATTGATCATTCACATTACTTAATTGATCATTCACAACACTAATTTAACTATTTATACTTCTTGTACACTTATTTGATCATTCACATTACTTAATTAAACATTCAAATTACTTAATTGATCATTCACATTACTTAATTAATCATTCACATTACTTAATTGACCATTCACATTACTTAAATACATTTAACATTGATGGTATGTAGAAGATGAAGTCTGACATTGCTGTTCTCGTCATTCATCAAATGTGAATGGACATTTACCTAATGTGAATGACCATTCACATTAGAAGATTGATCATTCACAAAACGTAGTTGACAATTAACATGACTAATGTAAGGTGCTGATATTATTTCACCAATGTGAATGGTGAAATTTACTAATGTGAATGGTCATTCACATTAGCTGAATGATCATTCACATTGGTTGATCTTATTAATGTTTGATAGATTTGAGAATTTGAGCGTTACATGAATGACCATTGTTACTGTTTGTCATTAATCTTGTTACTGGTTGTTAGTAGTTGACGATGCACAGCATACATGCTGTGCTGATATGGTACAACCAATGTGAATGGTAAATTTCCTAATGTGAATGGCCATTCACATTAGCTGAATGATCATTCACATTGATTGATGTTATTAATGTTTGATAGATTTGAGAATTTGAGCGTTACATGAATGACCATTGTTACTGTTTATCATTAATCTTGTTACTGGTTGTTAGTAGTTGACGATGCACAACATACATGCTGTGCTGATATGGTACAACCAATGTGAATGGTAAATTTCCTAATGTGAATGGCCATTCACATTAGCTGAATGATCATTCACATTGGTTGATGTTATTAATGTTTGATAGATTTTGAGATTTTGAGCATTACATGAATGACCATTGTTACTGTTTGTCATTAATCTTGTTACTGGTTGTTAGTAGTTGACGATGCACAACATACATGCTGTGCTGATATGGTACAACCAATGTGAATGGTAAATTTTCTAATGTGAATGGCCATTCACATTAGCTGAATGATCATTCACATTGGTTGATGTTATTAATGTTTGATAGATTTTGAGAATTTGAGTGTTACATGAATGACCATTGTTACTGTTTGTCATTAATCTTGTTACTGTTTGTTAGCAGTTGACAATGCTCAGATTCACATGTTGTGCTGATATTATTTTACCAATGTGAATGGTCAAATAAGCAATGTGAATGATCATTTAAGTAAGGTGAATGATCAATTAAGTAATGTGAATGATCCTTTAAGTAACGTAAAATGTTAATTAAGCAATGTGAATGATCATTTAAGTAATGTGAATGGTCAATTAAGTAATGTGAATGATCAATTAAGTAATATGAATGATCAATTTGTCAAATAATTATTGTGAATGATCAAATAAGTGCTGTGAATGAATAACTAAGTAATGTGAATGATCAATTAACTAATGTGAATGATCAATTAATGTGAATGATGAATTAAGTAATGTGAATGGTCGTTGTAATTACGAAAATACCCTTCCAGCCAAAAAAAGGGGGGGCGCGCTTTTTTTGATCACAACCATTGATTTATTTAATCTTGTGGCTTTGGATGGGTACCCTTGGTACACTGGATTTTTGAAGGGACTCTTTTGAACCTAAATCTATATATATATATATATATATATATATATATATATATATATATATATATATATATATATATATATATATATATATATGTATATATATATATATACTAATCCTTTTATTGTTCATTGTAACCCAATGTTCTATTTACAATGCACCTTAACATTTTCATGTAAACCTAGTTCTTATTCTTTATTGTTCATCATGGTATCAAAACAAGGTTGTTGATCAAGGATCAAGTTTTATATAGCACCAGTGTCGCAAATCGATTTGATCTTCAGTTCTCGATTGATGTGGTGATTCGTGAATTTCTTCATTGTAGTTACTTAGTCTTTGGTTCTAGTAGTTGTAGTTTGCGATTTTCGTTATTGTGGCTCGTTAGTATTTTCGTTTTTGCGGTTATTACTTTTGATTCTTGTCGTTATGTTCAATTGTTATTCGTGATTCGTGGGTTCTTGGGGATTAACAATGGCTGCTCGCAAATATGATTATCCACCGTCGATTAATTAGCAACTTGAAGGTACCAATTATTATGCTCATTTGGGTTATGTTATGAGGACAATCCCACTGCTACCTAAGATAGCTGGTTTTGTTTTTGATGTATTGCCGATGCACAATCACTAGGCATTTTCGAATATATATTGACTTTAAGGTTGATTAAAATTTTTCGTCAATTGCATTTTTAATTTTAAGTAACAAGTACCGGATATTTTCAAAAAACTTGATTCAATTCCTTTTTATTTAGTATTTGTATTTGTTTAATTTGTATTTAAGGTCAATTTGGGTAATTAGACATCATACATGGACTCCAAATTAAAACTCAAAGGCAACCCCACACACACACACACACACCACACACACACACCACAACACACACACACACACACACACACACACACACACACACACACACACACACACACACACACACATATATATATATATATATATATATATATATATATATATATATATATATATATATATATATGAGAGATTATTGCAGAACCTAAATTTAGTGTAGAATTGTAGATTTAATATCGTCCATAGATTAGATTAATCTAATGGTCTAGATTAAAACCATCAAGTTTGGAATTAATGAAAAAATGATTGGTATTAGTGATAATTTAATTTTTCAGAGGTAAAGATGAAAAAGATTGGAAATAGCAAAAGGATTGACATTAGCAAAATAAATATCTTTTTTCTTTAAATTAAAATAACATTAATATGAATAATTTTAAATCAAAAAAATTATACCGTAAAAACGAGAATTTTATACTCTTTAAAACGAGACCGGTCATGATATTTTTTTTCTAAAAAATTTTACGTGTTTATTTTCGTTATAAAAATTACCCAGAACACGATGCAATATAGCATGACGATATCATTCAATGTCGAAGGAACACTTGATATCGTATATTCAATGTCGAATATAATACTATGTATCATATATGCAACACTGCATCTACATTCAATATTAACAAAGCCAAAATGGTCAAAATTAGTAGTCAAAGTTGGTAGATTTAACGAGAACGGTCATGATATTTTTTTCGAAAAAAATTTTACGTGTTTATTTTTCGTAAAAATTTTTTTTACCCAAACGACCATTCAATATATTATATTGAGATCATTCAATGTCGAATTACACTTTATATCATATATTCAACGTCGAAGTAATACAATATATTATATATGCAACACTGCATGTACATTCGATATTAAAAGAGTAAAGAATGCTCAAAGTGGGCAGTTAAACTTGGTAGGCTACTATTAAGTCAATGTTAATGGCTTAATTACCATCTTATCCCTAGTGTTATATTATAGTATCCAATGGCTTAGATTGGTTCTATAGTTCTGCACTAAATTTAGGTTCTGCAATGATCCCAACCCTATATGGTTCGAGAGAGTACCACCCATTATGCAGCGCAACAGAAGACACCACCTTTAAAAAAAACCTTTTTCAAATTTTTTTTCCATAAACATGTTTTAATTAACATTATGAAGATCATATGTAAATTTCAAATACATTCACATCTCCTAGCTCCTAAAATATGACGTGAAACACTTATATAATTTTGAATATATGTGAACACGCATTTATGTGATGCGTGTTTTTATGCACTTAGAGTGTTCGGATTTACGTGAAATTCACATATGATCTGTGTAATGTTAATTAAAACATGTTCATGAAAAAAAATTACTTTTAAGGGTGGTACCTTCTGCCTTCTGGTGCACTGCATAATGGGTGGTACTCACTTGAACATATATATATATATGTGTGTGTGTGTGTTTATACGATCGAAATTCGAAAATGTCTAAATCTTTTTAATACGGATTGCGTTAATTATTGATGTTGAAGGCTTTCCAAATTAAACTCCGACAAAACAACAAAATGAAAATAGATTAATTATCGTGGGTAGGAACATACGATTGATCTTACATCCATTCATTCTTTATTTATATAATTTATTTAATCAAGCACTTGAGCATTACACATTTTAAATGTGATTAATTATTCTGTTTATTATTAATAGTCGTATATATATATATATATATGCATGCACTTAAAAGTTATATTTCATGTGAGTACGTGTGCGCCATGCATATATATATATATGGCTAGGCTCGATCATATCGAACCTTGATTCAACTTTAGTAAGGTTTCTGTCCAACATAGTTGCCAGGAGGATCATAGTTGCAGGTCACGAACCACGCACCATCATTGCATTGAACTCTAGCACAACCAAGACGAACCGAATCACTCCAAACAACTTGAGTGTAATGACCACAGACCTTCCCCGGAGCACAAGTGTTTGAATCATAATCGTAGTCGGCATTCTCTCCAACCCACATGTTCACGGCATCCACACCTGTGAGGTCAAACCCTGACCCATAGGCAAGATTCTCGCCGTAGGGTCTGTTTTCTGAGTGTATCAGCTGGCAATCACCCTGTCTTTGGTTGGCATAGTCTTGTGCAAAGCTAGCGACATTGTCGTCCCATGTCATAGGCCCAACACCAACCTGTGCTCGAGCTTGGTTATGAGCATCAACAAAGTCTTGTGGCGAGTTTTGGGCTTGGGAGAATTGTAAGATTGCCATGGTTACAGAAACAACAACAAGAAGTGACATGTTACTCAGCCTGTAACCCATTATTCTTCAATCGTGGGATTTAATTAAGTTTATGATACGAATGATCAGCATTAATTTATAGATGAAATTATGTGGAAAAAAAGTTCAGACAAAGTCTTGTACGTGGCGAGTTTTATTCCACAATTTGGAGATTATTTTTTCAACAAATTTGGAAGTTATCATGAAAGCAAATGGAAAAATGGTTCCACTACTGAGTCTTCGTCTTCGTGTACGTTCCGCCTAATTCTGTTAATATAAAATTAACATAGATAGAATAAAAATCAATGGTGGAGGGCCGGAACCATACGTAGTCATTAGATCGATATGACCGGTACCAGCACGTATGTGGATAGATTATTTAGAGCGTAAACAACGTAATTTGCAACAATATATATCAACATTTTTTTACTTTTAACAGTCTTCACATCTTTAGAAGCGTTGCTATGCTATCGGCAAATTTTATTGTTGTTTTGTCGTTCAAAAAACTATATGATCAATGTGTAGCAGTAATTCGATCCCTAAGGTGATCTTTATTTTATGGAATCTAATTCGATGGAATTGGAATTTAAATTTAGTTTGTTTAGAATTATTGATAACCAAGACAATGGTTAAATTTTATGTATTTTCCATCAAATTTCATTGTTTATAGGAATTTGACATTCCTCCCAATTCATACATGATTTAAATTCCAACCTATAGAAAAATCAGATTCCAAGCTATATCCTTAACCAATACTAAAAAACTATATTCTACTCTCACCATCAACCATATTAATAACTAAAATTCAAATTTCAATTCCTCCGTGAACCAAACACCACCAAATTAGTTAATATAATTGTAGTTAAATGGTCCTGGTGTCCTAAAACTTTATTAATTTCAATGGCTAATTAAGCATGTCAGTGCATGGAGCTAGCTGGTCACCGAAAAGAAAGTCTTCTTCCTTTATTCCCACGGCAAAACAACCTAGCTCGAGAGACTTTTCAGTTGTCTTCGACGAGTTTGAGGCCTTATACCTTGTGCGACTAGTCTACTTTTGTGAGCCCTTATCTCGACTTTAAAGTATCCTGTATCTCAGAGTTTCCTAAAAATAATCCACTCGTACCTTATAATATAATTGATTGAGTGTCATTCAGGTTTGGAACTCGCTCGATCTTTAGAAGTTCAGATGCACTTTTAAAAAATCATATCTTAAAGAAGTATACAATTGCATATATTTATTGCCGACGGAACAGAGATAAAACTATGTTCACATGGCAAGATCAAAACCATTAAAAGAACTTTTTGATTTGTACTAACATGACACGATCACAACCCTTTAAATTCTTACATTTTTGGGATGTCATGATAAAACAAATAACCTATAAAAAGTGAAATGGAATCTTTACTACTTCTCCATTATATGATTACTCAATTAAAAAAATCATGATAAAAATCTCTAACATATAGTTGTAATTCAAAATTTAAAATGCATATTATTCGTATATACCAAATATTACATGATTATTACTAATAAACCTGCTATATACATTTACGATTTATTTGTAAATTCAAATTTCATTAACTAAATATCAAAATCATTAAAATATTTTGAAAAGATAATAAAAAGGCAAAATGTATTTTACTATTTTCCAATTGATTTGTAAATTTAAAATTTCATTAATTAAATCATTTAAATATTAGTTAATAGTAAAAAAATAACATACATGCATCTTAGTATGTTCGTAATACTCAGTAATTTATAAACATTTATTTATCGACAAATTATAATTTTAAATTTTTTAGTTTTATTATGAATTAAAATTTTTTTATTATGTTTTGGAATTTATTAAAGAAATGCATGTGTTTGATATATGAATTATAATAATTTAAAATAATAATAAACAAAGGAGGCCGAGTTGAAAGTAAGGCTTTAAGCGAATTAAGATAGACAATACAATAGATGCTATCTAACTAAGATTTTCAGTCTTAAGCTAATCAGTATTGGTAAGACGGGTTTAGGCCGTTGAGCGAAACTCTTGGCATCCTCCTGGGGATAGGAGTGAAAGAATCATTATAAAACTACGAGGTCGCCCCCACTTCTTAGAGCTCTCTTGCTACCTTATAATAGGTTCCTTAGACTATAGGCAGAAAGGCCGAGGCAGAGCCAGCAATTCTCACGTGACACGTACTCCCTGGCGACGTGAATATCTTTCAAATAATTGTAAGGTACCGGCGAGCCCTTCCTTACGTGGCTTACCACGAATGAACTTCTACACAACGACCGACAAACCAATGGCATATGCGGTGGCGAACAGAACGGTTCATCAAGCCATTTTTAGCCTTCACTCCCTAAATATGAATAGAGCTACTTTACAAAAAGGACTAATTACTTCGCACCTGACTGTGATAGCCCTCTCGATACCTACGGTAGTAGTTGCGGAACTACTGGGCCGGGAGAGGACAACCTCTTGTTCCTGCTCCTCTTTCTTTGCTTCGGGGACGGAGGTCCTACGGTAGGTAACAGCAGGAGCATACTGAGAAAGAATTAGCAGAGTCCTCTCCCTCCTCCTAAAAGAGAGAAGCTACTAATCAATGAACCCCCGAAACCTACTTTCTTTTCTGACAAAATCCACCAAGCCTAACCGGTCAAGATAAATGTTCGATTGAAAAGGAAAAAGATAATAATAATTGCAATTTTAAAATCCGAATACATATTAATTTTTAAGAGAGTTAGTTTTGGAATCATTCATGCACTAATACAATTGGTTATGACACATAAAAAAACAAGCAAATTTATTCGTGCTAAACTTCTAGAAAATTTCGGGTGCTACGAATAAACTCGATATTCAATGTATGATTCAACATAAGTTCAATTTAAATATTACTATTAGAATACATGTTGAGTCAACTAAAATTTTTAATAAATGGCTCCATAATTAAACACATGCATTATATTAATGCAATATAAGTTAATAAAACAAGGTTGTTTTCAGATAATTTTAAAAATGGGTTAGCAAAAATGTATTGTGGATATCCAAAACTTGATATATATATATATATATATATATATATATATATATATATATATATATATATATATAATATATATAGATATATATTGTGGGTTCGATTGAGAACTTTTGTGCATCGAGGCACCATTGAGAAACTTTTGTGCATCGGACTATCTACCAAGGGTGCACAAAGGGCATTTAGGGGATATTAAATGGGGAATTATATTTAGCTAAATTTGGTATGAAAATATCATTAACTTCTTTCCTAAAATCACTCCTCCTTTTCTCTATCTCTCTCTCTCCTTCCCCCCCCCTCCCCCCTCCCCCCCCCCCCCCCTCCCCTCTCTCTTACTCTTTAGCCCTCCTCTTGATTTTGGAAAAGATGAAACGGTATGAATGCATAATGTATTTTTTGGATGATCTGTCTCGCGACTCA
>JAANYP010008235.1:0-11092 GCA_020465985.1 Centrapalus pauciflorus
CAATATTAGCATATATATATATATATATATATATATATATATATATATATATATATATATATATATATATATATATATATATATATATATATATATATATATATATGTATATATATATATAGGAACATTATGTAACACTAATATTAGAACTCACAGTGATCGGTTTATAGGATTCCCATGCCTTCCAACGAAGTCACATTAGCCCCAAGAATGGCTAAAGCTTGAAATCAAGCTCCTTTCGACTCGATTCACCTAAAAGCATTCATAACGCACACCCGTAAGCCCCCGAACACAATATAAGTCCCTAAGAGTGGCCTAAGAGTATTGGGACATCAAACCGAAAGTACTAAGTCCAAATGAGGCCCTACAAGTTCCGGAGTGGATCAAAGGCCCTCAAACCCTTTAAACACTTAATTTAGAGGCGTAATGAACGTATAAGACCCAAGCATCGACCCCCAACCATGAAAAATCAATTTTTGGACCAGAAACATGGTCATGGCGCGACCATGATGTTAGTCGCGCCGCTACCCCCCTCCTGGACAGCTCCCAGTTCATTTTTTTTGACACAAATGCACTCAAAGTCCCCATAACTTCCATAAACGTTTTCGTAACTTTGGAGGGACTTTACAAACAATATTAATAGCATATTAAGGTCATTTAAACCCCTCTAAACATAATAGAATCATTTCATAACAATTCATGATTCGATGGAGCTCATACGGACTCCGAACGAGTCCGAAAACGACCGAAAGCTCAAGCCGACAACACCGAGCTCCAATTGAGCTTGGATTCAATTCCAACCAATCCCATAGCCATATTAACATATTTGGGCCATGTTTAGACA
The DNA here is from genome assembly GCA_020465985.1 of Centrapalus pauciflorus. NCBI lineage: Eukaryota > Viridiplantae > Streptophyta > Magnoliopsida > Asterales > Asteraceae > Centrapalus > Centrapalus pauciflorus. The sequence continues at coordinate 845 of JAANYP010008235.1, forward strand.
TTCAAGCTACATCTAAGCATAAATCCCAATCCCAAAATGTTTTGGAACTCATTGAGGCATTTCACCGAACACTTGGCGTGCGGTTTAGCCTTTAAACGCCATTTTGAGTTCTTGCACATACTTTGTGTTTTCCAACTCAAGTAAACACTTTAATAACACAATTGAACACTTTCCAAACACATTATGCTATAACATATCATTTTATTGCTTCATGGAGTTCATACGAACTCCAAACGGGTTCCAAATGACCAAAACCCGAACTAAGCCTTCAAAACTCCAATTGAGTTCCTACTAGTTTCTATTTACTTCCATTGCTATAAATAACATGTTTAGACCATAATGTATCATACGAAATATGCAAAAACACCATAACCCATTTCATCCAGCATTTGAGCTCCATGGAAGCTCTAATTTGGGTTTTCACTCAAATCACCAATCCAACCCAATACATTACGAATTTATGACTCAAATAAGGTTATAAACCATAAACATTAACCAATACGTGATTTTTGAGTCATATATTAACTTAACCCAACAAAACCCACTTAGGGTTCCATTCTCCATCAATGGAGAAATGGAGAGATGGAGAAGACGAAGAAGATGGAGAAGAGTAAAGATGATTATACCTTCAATATGCTTCCAATATTCACCAAATCATCCACCAAAATGAAGCAATTCCAAACCCTAGCTCCAACTTTCTCTTTTCTCTCTTCTCTTCTCCCAAAAGATGAAAATATGTGAATGTATGTGTGTGTTGGTGTGTTTGGACGGTTTTGAAGACAAGAGGGGAGGGGTTTTGGCCTTTGGCCACCCCAACCCTCTAACTCCTACCCAATTACAAAACACACCCCTCCACAACTCTTTCTTCTTTCTAAAATAAAACTACGATGCTACAAGATGCAATAATTTAATAGTTCACTATCCAACTAAGTAGTTTTGACATAATTATATTAAATGGATTCAAACACTACATTAAACCATTTTTATGTCATACTAATCATTATTTAGTATTCAAAGTACATTACCTATTTTTTTTGTCATTTTAGTACAACTCAACATTTTATTTTTCTTTAATCATTCAAGTCCCAATAATAGCAATCATCACTAATATTTGGTAATTAATCAATAATATTGCACTTAAGTTCACAATTATAATTGTTTCACAAAGTTAATTACCCTTTTAATTACTAGGGTGTTACAATTCCTCCCCACTTAAAAGGATTCCGCCCACGGAATCAACTCGGCTCAACAACGCCGTGTATTTGGCCTCTATCTCGGCTTTCGTTTCACATGTCATTAAGGACCTACGATGATATTTCCAAATTCCAATGAACCAACACTATCTCGATCCATTAATTTCTCCACTTAGTGACCTTACAATTCAATACTCGGTCGTGTGCCGAGACATCCATGCATGGGTTTTCAAAATGTTTATTCCCAAAGTCAATTATGGGTAACTACATACATTAGTATCCATTACTAACTATAGAAAATTTCAAATTTAATCAACGTATGTGATTTTACAAGTATGGCTATTTTGATATGTTTTTAACTTTCTACGATGTTATAACATATTCTCAACTTCATATTCCACATTATTCTATTTCAAGTTTTTAGTATAGAGACATATCCATCCACTAACTGCTATATGTTTCTCATGCCAATCACGGTACTACTCATTATATAATAACATAATTCAGATAATCCAATTACACTTTATCCGTTTATGTCAAATTTCAGCATATTACATTGTCACATCACTATGACTTTCAATAGACCAGTTTTACTAATAAAACTCATATGATTTTAACAAGTTCGCAGGGTTGATAGTCTTTCACCAATTAAAATGAGCACCTATGGTGGCTCGGTCAACTATTTTGGTCACTTCTACCAACAAAACCCATTACATAATGTGGTCGACAATATATAATTAATATTCATTACCTCGAGATATCAAAATGTGTCAGTTTCCTCTACAGTATGTGCATAAAAGACTCTAACATACGTGCCATTTTCAAGAGCAAACACTTTTACCTACTCAACATTAAGACCATAAGATATCTCATGAGCTTGAGTCATTATCCAAGGTGGTGACCATACTACATAATTTACTGTCTTTTCACATAAAGCAAGACCAAACCACATCATTAGCTAAGACATATAAAATGATCATAGAGAAATCATCCAAAAATGTAATTAACTATTTAACCAATAAAGTCATCACATATGACACAATCTGTATTAAGTTTCAAGTCAATTTTACCCAATATATGCACCTTGGAATGATGCCCAAGAATCATAGAAATGCAATATGTGAGTGTCTAAGGGATATAGTTCATTTTTAATTCTACGTGTATCAATTAGCCACTTATCCCTTAAGATTTTCATAACTACCATTAACAATTTACTTGACCTCAGTTGTACGTTGTACTTTCAATAATGACCTTACTTTATTACACTCATGTCATGTATTAAGGTCAATCCATCTTCATACATGTAAGGTACAACTACCTTTGGGGCATCATAACTTATCGACATATAATTTTCAACATTTTTCGAAATAAGGTGTGATATAAATATCATCCCTCCTCATAGGTCGTCCCATGACCAATTCTCTCCTAGTGTACTTACTTCCCTCGCACATTATCAAAACAAAGTCAACTGTTACCCAATCAGCATGGTTAGAATGTAAGCATTTACCATCATTAACTAACTTACCATTTCTTCATAAGGTGATAATTTAGCATGCATTCATCTGATATTCAAGGATCATATGACAACTAATATGATCAACTGCAACTAAAATGCGACAATTATATTAATCCATTAACAGATACAACTATAGTCTGTTCCAATCAATGTTCAGTTCGTAAATCATGCATGCTGAAATCACATTAGCATACCCAGTGGTTCATATAGTTCATGTTAAAACATGTCAATGCAAACAAAGCATGCATATACAAGCAATAAAGATGCCATCAAAATGCTCAACTAACAGTCCAAACGTTCAGGATTAGCAGCAACATGCCAAATAATATCTCTATGAACATGATTTTATCCACGTATGTTCATCCACAACATACATTACCAGCTATTTCATAGTTCAATATAAGTTTCATTACACTTCTATCCGACATTTCAATATTGTTGTGTAATTGATACACTCGAACTTATCATGATCAACCCACCAATGATGGGGTTTGCCACTAATATGAGCATGCCAAAATCTCACATAATTCATATTGATTATTAACTTATCGACTTTTATGCTTTCTTGTCATTTTCTTACATAAAAAGATTAACAAATAAGAAAGCCAAATAGTAGGGACAATACGAGTTTCGTCCATTACATATCATAATTTTTTTATCACAATTTATCATTATCCATATTAGCTACATTACGAGGATTAAAGATGTACACAAGTACACTTATACCACATTATAGACCTACGGTCTACCCATTACATTCCCATCCTAGGCCGAATTCAATCTTAAGATTGTTTTACTAGTGTTGCCTAGGTGGGTCAATACCAGCATCTGAAGCCGCGTTCAGTGTTGAGTATCGTCGACTATACTCAGTCATTGAACACAGTCTCTGATACCAAATTGAAACACCCTTCCAACTAAGATAGATGTTTCACGAACAATTAACAATAACTATCAAAATATACTTGCGGAAATGTGGTCAAATTTAAATTTTCAATATTCAAAAGCCATCAACATGATACTTCTCACTTTCTCACCTAATAATGAGCAAAGTGTGGGGTATCATGGATCAAAGCAGATGGGGTTACAAATTTTTTTAAACATCCAGACTATCTAACCATGCATAAAAGCTAGGTTCGTTCTCGAGCGTATACCAAAACGGGAGTCCACTAAATCCCCACCCCAAAGCTTTATCAAAGATAAGCGAACACAATGGAGCCGCTAGTCAAGGTCCAATCCACTACCAAGATGGTCATGTGTGATGCTTTCCTTTACCTGAAAGGGGTTTAACAACTAAAAGGGGTCAACAAAGTTGAGTGAGTTGCTAGATTAAAAGGAATACATAATATACATGCATGCAATGATAAGCAACGAGTATGTCCAATAACTAAAATGATCGAATGCTCAATTTAGGCTTAGAGCTGGCCCAACGTTCTTGCTCAACTGAGGCTTAGAGCTAGCCCAACATATTGCTCAATTTAGACTTAGAGCTAGTCCGACGTCTTGCTCAATTTAGGCTTAGAGCTAGCCCAGCATATTGCTCAATTGAGGCTTAGAGCTAGCCCAACATATTGCTCAATTGAGGCTTAGAGCTAGCCCAACATATTATCCATGGATATCCAGGTGAGGTCATTTGAAAGCATATCAAGCATGGTGAGGTCCAACGTGCCTCACACAAGCCCAAATAAATCATTCATAGAAGGAATGAGAGTAGTTAAGCAACAACTATCAACATGTCAACAGTTAGCTTCACAAGGAAATCAACAAGGTATAACTCCACAAAGCACATCAATTATAGTGAGGTCCATCGTGCCTCACATAAGCCCAAACAAGCCTTTCTTAGAAGAAAAGAAATCAAGCATGCAACAAATTATCAATAGGTCACCCATAGCTCCTCAAGTATTCAACAAGGTATGAGTTCACAAAGTATATCCAGTATAGTGAGGTCCAATGTGCCTCCCATAAGTCCAAATAATCATACATGTGAGAGTTGAGGATATGTATACATCTACTATCAAATACATGCCTCACATAAGTCAATATAATCATACATGTGAGAGTTGAGGATATGTATACATCTACTATCAAATACATCAACAGTTAGCTCAACTCCAGGCGAAATCAAGTGAAATATATCAAGTATGGTGAGGTCCAAGGTGCCTCACATATGCCCAAATACATCATACGTAAAAGAAACGAAATCAAGTATGCAACAATTTTCAATATATCAACAAATAACTCCACAAAGTATTCAACGAGGTATGGCTTCACAAAGCCCAAAGAATCATACACGTGAGAATTGAGGGTACTTATGCAACCACTATCAAATATCGACAATAAACTCAACATATCAAGTAGAAGGAGGACCAAGGTGCCTCACATGTGCTCAAGAAATCAACATATCAAAATTGAGGGCAAATATGCTACTACTATCAAGATATCAACAATTCGCTCAACAATATGTTCAACAAGGCAAATAGCAATATATATAGGAACATTATGTAACACCAATACTAGAACTCACAGTGATCGGTTTATAGGATTCCCAAGCCTTCCAACGAAGTCACATTAGCCCCAAAATGGCTAAAGCTTGCAATCAAGCTCCTTTCGACTCGATTCACCTAAAAGCATTCATAACGCGCACCCGTAAGCTCCCGAACACAATATAAGCCCCTAAGAGTGGCCTAAGAGTATTGGGACATCAAACCGAAAGAACTAAGTCCATATGGGGCCCTACAAGTTCCGGAATGGATCAAAGGCCCTCAAACCCTATAAACACTTAATTTAGAAGTGCAACGAACGCATAAGACCCGAGCATCGACCCCCGACCGACCAAAATCAATTTTGGGGGCAGGAGGTTGGTCATGGCGTGACCATATGGTGGTCATGGCGTGACCACTGTGCCAGACAGGTCCCAAATTCATTTTTTTGACATAAATGCACACCAAACTCCTCAAAACTTCCATCATTGCTTCTAGCTATTGAAATAGACTTTACCAACCATATAATTAACATATTAAGGTCATTTAAACCCCTCTAAGCATAATAGAATCATTTCATAACAATTCATGATTCCATGGAGCTCATACGGACTCCGAACGAGTCCGAAAACGACTGAAAGCTCCAACCGACAACACCGAGCTCCAATTGAGCTCATAATCAATTCTAACCAATCCCATAGCATTATTAAACATAATTGGGCTATGTTTAGTCATTCAACATACATCTAAACATTGAAACCCAATTCCAAAATTATTTGTAACTCATTGAGGCATTTCACCGAACACTTGGCGTGCGGTTTAGCCTAAAAACACCATTTTGAGTTCGTGCACATATTTTGTGTTTCCCAACTCATGTAAACACTTTGATAACACAATTGAACACTTTCCAAACACATTATACCATAACATAACATTTTATTGCTTCATGGAGTTCATACGAACTCCAAACGGGTTCCAAACGACCAAAACCCGAACTAAGCCTTCAAAACTCCAATTGAGTTCCTACTAGCTTTTATTTACTTCCATTGCTATAAATAACATGTTTGGACCATAATGTATCATACGAAATATGCAAAAACACGATAACCCATTTCATCCACCATTTGAGCTCAATGGAAGCTCTAATTTGGGTTTTCACTCAAATCACCAATCCAACCCAATACATTACGAATTTATGACTCAAATAAGGTTATAAACCATAAACATTAACCAATACGTGATTTTTGAGTCATTTATTAACTCAACCCAACAAAACCCACTTAGGGTTCCATTCTCCATCAATGGAGAAATGGAGAGATGGAGAAGATGAAGAAGATGGAGAAGAGTATAGATGATTATACCTTCAATATGCTTCCAATATTCACCAAATCATCCACCAAAATGAAGCAATTCCAAACCCTAGCTCCAACTCTCTCTTTTCTCTCTTCTCTTCTCCCAAAAGATGAAAATATGTGAATGTGTGTGTGTGTTGGTGTGTTTGGACGGTTTTGAAGACAAGAGGGGAGGGGTTTTGGCCTTTGGCCACCCCAACCCTCTAACTCCTACCCAATTACAAAACACACCCCTCCACAACTCTTTCTTCTTTCTAAAATAAAACTACGATGCTACAAGATGCAATAATTAAATAGTTCACTATCCAACTAAGTAGTTTTGACATAATTATATTAAATGGATTCAAACATTACATTAAACCATTTTTATGTCATACTAATCATTATTTAGTATTCAAAGTACATTACCTATTTTTTTTGTCATTTCAGTACAACTCAACATTTTATTTTTCTTTAATCATTCAAGTCCCAATAATAGCAATCATCACTAATATTTGGTAATTAATTCATAATATTGCACTTAAGTTCACAATTATAATTGTTTCACAAAGTTAATTACCCTTTTAATTATTGGGGTGTTACATAGAAACTCTTCTTCTGGTGAATCAAAATCTAGAAGCCAAAACTTTGTTTTTTTTATCCAAAACCACTCTGTCTCGACCTTTAGCCATGCCTGAATTAAAATGCAAAAAGTGCCAAAGGAATGGTCATACTATTGATAGATGCTTTGAAATAATTGGATATCCGAATAAGGCTCCTAATTCTAATTTGAAATGCACCAAATGTGGGAGAACAAATCACACTGTTGATAAATGTTTTGAAGTGGTTGGATATCCTGCTAATTGGAACAAGAAAACTGTCAATAATAGCGCTATTTCTAAACCAGTTACTAATGTTTCTCTCACTCAAGAACAGCTGTCTACTCTAATGTCACTCTTGGAAGAAAAGGATAAATCTGTTTCTAATTAGGCAAATATGGCTGGTAATTATTCTAACCCCAACACATGTAGTTATAATCAATTTTCTAAAGGTATTAGCTTAACATCATGTCACACCCTGCTACCCCGGTTGGCAGCGAGGCGTGACGAGTGCGGAAGCGTAACCATAATCACAATGAACGACCACTATATGGACGTTTTAAAAAATACATCGGCGTAACTTTAAAAGATATAAATGTTTTACACAACACAAAATGATAAAGAGAAGTTCGCAAGATACAGAGATTTAAATACATAATTAAATCATCCAAAATAATGCAATTAAATCTCCGATGGTTTGTAACTGAGTGCGACTCCTTAAATGCGGAAGCTTGAAAATACTAACGATGTGAAGGACTTGCCTTAATTTCCTGAAAATACACGCTAAAATACGTCAACAAAATTGTTGGTGAGCTCATAGGTTTACACGTAAATCTGACTCGTATGGACAACAATAATAGAGATTGAATTTATAAAATCATAAATTCCTTGTTATGTATTACATATAAACCATCATGCAACCGAAGCTTAATTTAAAATGAGTTTGCCCTGTGCAGTATTCCCATACGTAATACCGTGTGTTGAATATATATGCACACGCTGTTAGCCGACCCGACTAACTCGAGTGGGGGACATGACTCCCAATAGATCTATCCACAATATATTCGCGCTTACAAATAAATGCAATTAACGGTTCATGATATCAGGGCTAATGGAACCACATGTGTAATACATAATAGAAATGAAGATATTTCCGTGTCCATATAAAAACGAAGCATGTATTTCATCCCCAAAACATAACAGTGTAAAAATAGGGGCTATGAGAACTCACCGGGATTGCGATGACAAAAATCTAGCGTAAAAGGCTTTTAGCGTAAATGGATGGATGATGCGTCGAGTGAGTTTAATCGAGTCCTAAATGATAATAAAGACTTAATATCTCTAATATATGATGATATATATATTTATAGATTTTTGTGTCTTAAATCACCCAACATTACAAGTTTATAAATAAAATTCACTTAAAACGTCAAGTTTATATATATATATAATTTTCCAGCTTTTTCGGAGGTTTTTCGGCCTACTTTGAGGTTGTTTTTGACCAAGCTCCAAAATGTTTTAGACTTTGGTTTCCTAGGACATTAAACTACTATATACAAAGGATTTTTAGAATCAAGAACGGCCATTTTTCGAGATGTTTAGGTTGGTGAAAAAGCTCGTTAAAAACCCTATGTTGGCCATTTTTGAGCTGTCAAACTTTCGGTTTCCCAAATAATTTCTGGAGGTCTTAAACTCCAAAATAAATTATTAAAAATTCCAGATCTATAGTTAAGACATAGATCTAACTTTTGAGACAAGAATCAACTCATTTCGTTGAGTTGTGAATTAGTTATGATTTTTCAAAGTCGATATAAATTTTCTGCCGAAAATCCGCAGTTTTATAAACTTGAAACAACTTATGATTCTTGTTGTTTATTCAAAGACTACTTGTATAAAAGTTGTAAATGTAATATAACACATATATAACACATGTTTTCATAATAATAACATGTTTAAAATGTGTTCATATATTCATATGCACATTTAAAGAAACAACTTAAAAAAACTAGAAACTTATAAACTTGAGTTTTTATGAAACTTGTTGTTATTAGTGATTATATATATTATGCAAGACTTATATAAACATAAATGTATGATGAAATAAGTTAGTATTACTTACTTTGAAGTATTTAGAATATGATTTTGTGTAGAAGTTGAAATCCTTGCAAGATATGCACCAAAACACTTGATTTTCTTGAAGAACACTTGAAGAACACTTGAATGCACAAGTTTGTGATGTGTGAGTGTATAAATCCGGTTTTGAGAGAAGAAAAGGAGAGGTTTTTGTTGTTTGAAGTGTGGAAAAGAAGTGAGAAATGAGGTCTTATTTATAGGCAAAGTGTTTGGTCTTTCAAATGATGAAAAACATGGATGAAAAGGTAGAGTGCACTTTTAAACAAAATGATTGTGTTTAAAGTAATATTAAAAAAATAAAAGTCAAACTCTAATAACCCATATGCCTAAAATCTGGCCCCTTATGTATTTATAATGTATTTATATATATATTTTTTTTGTATAAATGTATTTAGGAATGTATTCTTGTATTTCTCTTTTCTTGTAATTTCAAAAATACTTATGGATGCATTGTTTTAATGAATTGTTTTAGTCTTGCATAATTAATGTTAAGTAATTGTATTAGTGTTTGATTAGTGTCACTAATCATAATTTAAGTATGTACTTAGTTGAAATAATCCTTCATAACGTAAATTGATCGGATTAATTGATTTCCCGATTCATCGCACCGATGAATTTGATTCTAATTGAGTTGAATTTTCTAATGAGCATTGTTAATCACTTTGATTAATTTCTAATGACCACTGATTAGGTTATAATTGGCTATTGAATATTGATTAAGTCGTAGTTGCTAACCTGGTTTAATGCCGGATGTTACAGTCTCCCCCTGTTAAGGGAATTTCGTCCCGAAATTTTATCATGTTTCCTCAGGGGTATTGTTACTTAAGAGTAGATGAGAGTATCTTTGCTTAAACTGACCTTTGCATGCCTAAGTGAATTGTGGTCCATGTTTAGAATTCCATCTGACCTTGAGGATGGGTATACAACTGTGCTTCAATCCTTTGACCTTACGGTCCATGATTTCAACCGGCTCTTTGATGAAGCGAAGTTTATCATTTA
>JAANYP010008237.1:0-30813 GCA_020465985.1 Centrapalus pauciflorus
GTTTAGGTTGGTGAAAAAGCTCGTTAAAAACGCTATGTTGGCCATTTTTGAGCTGTCAAACTTTTGGTTTCTCAAATAATTTCTGGAGGTCTCAAACTTCAAAATAAATTATGATAAATTGCAGATCTATAGTTAAGATATATATCTAACTTTTGAGACGAGAATCAACCCATTTCGTTGAGTTATGAATTAGTTATGATTTTTCAAAGTCGACATAAATTTTCTGCCGAAAATCCGTAGTTTATAAACTTAAAACAACTTATGATTCTTGTTGTTCATTCCAAGACTACTTGTATAAAAGTCATAATAGTTATAAAAACACATATATTTCACATGTTTTCATAATATTAACACTTTTATAATGTGTTCATATATTCATATGCATATTTAAAGAAACAACTAAAAATAAAAACTAGAAACTTATAAACTTGAGTTTTTATGAAACTTGTTGTTGTAGGTGATCTTGATAGGTTGAGTAAAAAAAATATTTATCAAGTGTCCTTGTGTCCTTCACAAGGCCGGCCATATGGGGTATTTTAAATGTATTTTCATTTTTTTTTGTATAAAAGTATTTAGAATGTATTCTTGTATTTTCCTTTTCTTGTAAATTCAAAAATACTTTTGAATGCATTGTTCTAATAAATTGTTTTAGTCTTGCATAATTAAGGTTAAGTAATTGTATTTGTGTATGATTAGTGTTACTAATCATAATTTAATTATGTACTTATTTGAATTAATCCCTCATATCGTAAATTGATCGGATTAATTGATTTCCCGATTCATCGCACCGATGAATTTGATTCTAATTGAGTTGAATTTTCTAATAAACCTTGTTAATCACTTGATTAATTTCTAATGACCACTGATTAGGCTAAAATTGACTATTAAATGTAGATTAGGTCATTATTGCTAACCTGGTTTAGTGTCGGATGTTACAGTCTCCCCCTGTTAAGGGAATTTCGTCCCGAAATTAGCTCGTGTTCTCCATTTCTTGAGTATTTGAGAATAGGTGAGAGTACTTTTCCCGGAACTGATCCTCGCGTTCCCACGTAAACTCAGGACCTCGCTTAGAGTTCCATCTGACTTTTATTATCGGGATCCGGCTGTGCTTTAGGTTCTTGACTTCGCGGTCCATTATTTCTACAGGTTGCTCAATGAAGTTCAACTTATCGTCTAACTCCAGCTCGTCCATGGGTATAACGAGTGATTCATCAGCTAGACACTTCTTAAGATTGGACACGTGGAAGGTATTATGAACGTTATTAAGCTCTGGGGGCAGGTCGAGTCGGTAAGCTACCGGGCCAATTCTTTTGGTGATCTTGAATGGTCCGATATAACGAGGATTGAGTTTTCCTCGTTTCCCAAAACGGATTACGCCCTTCCAAGGCGAGACTTTTAACATTACTTGATCTCCCTCTTGGAACTCCAAATCCTTCCGTCGAACGTCTGCATAACTTTTCTGCCGATCCCACGTGATTTTTAACCGGTTACGAATCTGGGCTATCTTTTCTGTAGTCTCCTGGATGATTTCCGGTCCAGTAATCTGACTATCTCCTACTTCAGCCCAACAAAGAGGTGATCGACACTTTCGCCCGTAGAGTGCCTCGAATGGGGCGGTCTTAATGCTTGAGTGATAGCTGTTGCTATAGGAAAACTCGACTAATGGCAGGTGTCTGTCCCAACTTTTGCCAAAATCGATGACACATGCCCTCAACATGTCTTCCAGCGTCTGAATCGTCCTTTCACTCTGACCATCCGTTTGTGGGTGATAGGCTGTGCTCATATCTAGACGTGTACCCAGTGCTTCTTGCAATGACTGCCAAAATCTTGATGTGAACCGGCTGTCCCTGTCTGATATAATTGATACAGGTACTCCATGTCTTGAGACGACTTCTTTAAGATAGATTCGTGTTAACTTGTCCATCTTATCAGTCTCCTTGATTGGCAGGAAATGTGCGGTTTTGGTAAGTCGATCCACAATCACCCAAATGGTGTCATAACCTCCAGAAGTTTTTGGCAACTTGGTAATGAAATCCATGGTGATGTTTTCCCACTTCCACTGGGGTATTTCTGGTTGAACTAGCAATCCTGATGGTTTTTGGTGCTCAGCTTTAACCTTCAAACATGTTAAGCACTTGCTGACGTAGGTAGCAATGTCAACCTTCATATTTGGCCACCAGTACATTCCTTTCAAGTCGTGATACATTTTATCTGCCCCTGGATGAATAGCATATCTTGTCTTATGCCCTTCATCCATGACCAGCTTTCTTACTCCTCCGAATTTTGGTAACCAAATTCTGCCCATGAAGTATCGACATCCATCCGGCTTGATTTCGAACTGCTTATCCATCCCTCTCAAGGCTTCATCCAGTATATTACCCTCCTTGACTGCTTCTTCTTGTGCCTCGCGGACTTGAGAGTTTAGGTTTGACTGTATAGTCATGACCAAAGCTCGGACTCTCAAGGGTTTAACCCGTTCCTTTCGGCTCAGGGCATCAGCTACGACATTCGCCTTCCCCGGATGATAACGAATTTCGCAGTCATAGTCACTAAATAGTTCAACCCAACGACGTTGCCTCATGTTTAACTCTTTCTGGTTCAGAATATGCTGAAGGCTCTTATGGTCTGTGAATACTGTGCATTTAGTTCCATACAGGTAGTGCCTCCATATTTTGAGAGCAAACACCACTGCTCCAAGCTCCAAGTCATGAGTCGTATAATTCACCTCGTGAATTTTGAGCTGCCGTGATGCGTAAGCAATGACTCTATCCCTTTGCATGAGCACACAACCTAATCCATTGTGTGAGGCATCACAGTAGACCATAAAATTTTCAGTCCCTTCAGGTAAGGACAGAATTGGTGCACTACACAACCTTTGCTTTCACTGCTGAAACACCTTTTCTTGCTCTTCACCCCAGATATACTTCACATCCTTTCGAGTCAATTCTGTTAAGGAACCCGCTATCTTTGAGAAGTTTTCGATAAATCGCCTATAATAACCGGCAAGTCCTAGAAATTGGCGGATTTCCGTGGGGGTTCTAGGAGTCGCCCAGTTCTTTATGGCCTCGATTTTTGATGGATCAACTTGGATTCCCTGGTTGTTGATCACATGTCCAAGGAATTTAACTTCTCGCAACCAAAATTCACATTTTGAAAATTTGGCGTATAACTGTTCCTTTTCTAGCAACTCCAAGATCAACTTGAGATGTTGTTCATGTTCCTCCTTATTTTTGGAATAGATGAGAATATCGTCTATGAACACTATTACAAATTTGTCCAGATACGGTTTACACACACGATTCATGAGGTCCATGAATACGGCTGGTGCGTTAGTCAAACCGAATGGCATTACCTGGAATTCGTAATGTCCATAACGAGTTCTGAATGCTGTCTTGGGTATGTCTTCTTCCCGAACCTTTACTTGATGATAACCGGATCGCAGATCAATCTTAGAGTAGAAGCTAGATCCTTGTAGTTGGTCAAACAGGTCATCAATTCTGGGGAGAGGGTAGTGGTTCTTTACTGTTAACTTGTTTAGCTCTCGGTAGTCTATGCACATTCTGAAGGATCCGTCTTTCTTTTTCACGAACAAGACCGGAGCTCCCCAAGGTGAGGAACTTGGTCGAATGAATCCTTTATCCATCAACTCTTGTAATTGATTGGATAGCTCTTGCATCTCAGAAGGGGCGAGTCTATATGGGGCTCTTGCGACCGGTGCAGCTCCCTGCACCAAATCGATTTGGAACTCTACTTGTCTAGTTGGCGGAAGTCCAGGCAAATCTTCCGGGAAGACCTTCGGATAGTCACAAACCACTGGAATATCCTCAAGTCGCTTCTCCTCCGCCTCTTTTTCTACAATTTGCACCAGTACTGCATGACAACCTCTCCTAAGGCACTTTAATGTTCTTAGGCCGGATATGACATTCAACTGTCGGTTCTTTCTTTCTCCTTGGACGGTTAGGAACTTCTTCTTGTGGAGTGGTATCCGTACCACTTTCTTACCACACAAAATCTCGGCCTGATTGTGTGACAACCAATCCATACCAACTACTACGTCGAAACTTCCGAGTTCTATAGGCATCAAGTCTATTTTAAAGGGATGATCTGCCAGCTTCAGTGTGCATTCCTTAATGATACTACTTGCCTCTATTATTTTACTGTCAGCCAGTTCTATAGTATAAGAGTTGTCTAAGGGAAAAGGAGCGGCATTCAATTGCTTACTAAACTTATCAGATATAAAGCTCCTATCAGCCCCAGTATCAAAGAGTACGTAAGCATAAATGTCGTTTAAAAGAAACGTACCTGATACCACGTGGGGATCTTGACGAGCGTCACCTGCTCCCAACACAAAAGCTCTCCCTGAGCTCCTCCACCATTCCTCAGTTTCGGGCACTCACTCTTGAAGTGCCTAGTAACTCCACATACAAAGCAGCCTTTTTGATTACTGCCACTGGTTCCCGGGGCTCCCGTTTTACAGTCCTTGGCCATATGCCCCAAACGTTTGCATTTCTCACAGTGGGTTGGACAGGGACCCTGGTTGTGATGGAAGGTGCATTTAGTGCAGAAAGGCTTGGTACCGGTATAACCTCTTCTTGGCTCAGCTCCAGCTGCGTAAGCCTTAATGATCTCGGGCTTTTTGGATTGTGAACCCGCATTCTTCCCCGTCTTGTCTTCCCACTTTCTTTTGTTCTCCCCGGCCTTGGCTTCATTTCTCCGGGCTACTTGGTCCATAAGATTATTGGCCATCCTGATGGCATCCTGCAGGGTGGATGGGTTTGAGGCAGTCACATTACCTTGAATTTGAGGAGCGAGTCCCCAAATGTAACGTTCAATCTTTTTGTACTCCGTGGTCACCATTTGAGGGCACAGAATGCTTAGCTCATGAAATCGGTTGGTGTACCCCGTCACATCTGTTCCCTTCATCGACAGGTTCCAGAACTCCGATTCCATTTTCTGGAGTTCGTTCCTCGGACAGTACTCGTCCGTCATCATTTGCTTCAATGCGGACCATGTGAGCTGGTAGGCTTCATCGATACTTACAGACTGGACATAGGAATTCCACCATGTGAGGGCGCTATCTTGTAGGGTGTGAGTAGCAAACTTCACCTTATCTCCCTCAGCACATCCGCTGACGCGAAAGACAGATTCTAACTTCTCAAACCATCGTATCAAGCCAACGGCTCCTTCAGTTCCGTTGAAATACCGGGGTTTGCAACTTAAAAATCCTTTAATTCCACAACCTTTTGCGTGGATTTCCGTTCCTCCCGTGGTGCGGCTAGCACCACCATCTCCATTTGCTGAGCTATTCCTATTTGCCTCATACGTGGCTATAGCGGCAGCCACTCTTTGTGCGACTAGCTCTTCAATGTCATCAGCGTTCATTGCTCGTTTCGGCGGCATTATCTTAAAATTTTAAAGAAAAAGCATAGTGTAAGAAATTGAATCTTAAAGAGGTAAATTTTCCTTAAAGCACAATACTATAATCATCAAACACAATTTCATAAATAACTTGCAATTTTCATTAATCATTCGAAATTTTCTTACATTAGGGGCGGGTTATTACCCGAAAATTTTGTCCTATACTATTACATGATATTTTCCTACCATTACAAAGATTGATAGAAGTGCACTAAGTGTGGGAGTGATCGGGGGTCTCTCCCTTTTCCATCGCGTTGAGGCGCTGAGTCAGCTCCTCGATCCGAGCTTGGCTTTCGGCTAGTTGCTGCCGAAGCTCATTCAGGCCATTCTGTTGGATGGTGAGAGCATGCTGGTTAGCCCAATAGATGTTGGAGTTTTGCCACTCCTCCCGCTCTAGACGAGCGGTCATCCCACCAATATCTAGGTTAAGTGATCGGATCTGGTGATCATGCCTAGTCGACCGTGCTATCAGAAGGGGTATGGTCTGCTCGGTAGGCTCTTGGGTGAGGGTCGGGACAGGTGCGGAGGATGGTCCTCCTATCTCGAAGTTTGGAGGAATTCCCTCCATCTCCCTCCATTCGCGGAGGGTCTCCGGTATCCAGGTCCATCGCCAGGCGTCTACCCGTCGGTGTGGTGTCGGGGGATTGGGCTGGGGAGTCGGGACAGGAATAGACTCCCTTCTTGGTGGGTTCACCCGCTTTCGGGGTGTGTACAGCATTTTGGGGCCGTTAGGGTATGGCCTGTACGGCTTATAAGACGGCTCAGCTGGATGGTATGGAACGCGGGCAGCGACCGCTGGGGGCAGTGGATCTTCCTCCATTGGCTCCTCTTCCGTCTCCCACATCGGATCTTCCGAGGGATCCTCTTCCTCTGATGTGTCTTCCTCGTGGAAAATCTCAGTGGCCGTAGGGCTAGCAGGAGTGTACTCCTCCTCTGAATCTGATATGATGATTGTTTCCGGATGAGACATGATTTCTGCTATCAAGGTCCATTCATAGTCTTTTAGTTAGTTACAAGTTACAAAATATTCTCTAAAATCAGTAAATCTTATGTGCAGTTATAGTCTAGGGTACTAATGCAACCTAGTTCACTATAACTATGGCTCTGATACCAATCTGTCACACCCTGCTACCCCGGTTGGCAACGAAGCGTGACGTCGCGGAAGCGTAACCATAATCATAATGAACGACCACTACATGGACGTTTTCAAAAATACATCGATATAACTTTAAAAGGTAGAAATGTTTTACATAACCCGTAAATAATAAAGAGTAGTTCGCAAGGTACAGAGATTTAAATACATAATTAAATTATCCAAAATAATGCAAATAAATCTCCGACGGTTTGAAAAGAATGCGACTCCTTAAGTGCGGAAGCTTGAAAGTGGTTACTTCTGAAGGCATACTTGCCTTAATTACCTGAAAATACATGCTAAAATACGTCAACAAAAATTGTTGGTGAGCTCATAGGTTTACGCGAAAAGACCAGTTGTATGGACATTATCAGATGAGTTGAATTTATAAAATCATAAATTCCGTGTATGTATTACATAAACCATCATGCAACCGAAGCTTAATTAGAATGAGTTTGCCCTGTGCAGTATTCCCATACGTAATACCGTGTGTTGAATATATATGCACTCGCTGTTAGCCGAACCGAGCTAACACGAATGGGGGACATGACTCCCAATAGATCTATCCACAATATACTCGCGCTTACAAATAAATGCAATTAACGGTTCATGATATAAGGGCTGATGGAATCCGAACATGTAATACATATAAGAAATAAACAGTTTTGATGTCCATATGAAAACAGTGCATGTATTTCCACCCCAATAGATAGTGAAAAATAGGGGCTATGAAGACTCACCGAACTTGTGATGGCAAAATATGCGCAAAATGCAAGTTTGCGTAGTTTGATGGGTGATGAAACCGGAGATGTTTAACCGAGTCCTAAATGATAATAAGGACTTAATATTACTAATATATGATAATATGTATATTTATAGATTTTTATGTCTTAAATCACCCAACATTACAAGTTTATAAATAAGATTTTCTTAAAACGTCAAGTTTATATATATATACAATTTTCCAGCTTTTTCGGAGGTTTTTCGGCCTACTTTGAGGCTGTTTTTGACTAAGCTCCAAAATGTTTTAGACTTTGGTTTTCTAGGACATTAAACTACTATATACAAAGGATTTTTATAATCAAGATCGGCCATTTTTCGAGTTGTTTAGGTTGGTGAAAAAGCTCGTTAAAAACGCTATGTTGGCCATTTTTGAGCTGTCAAACTTTCGGTTTCTCAAATAATTTCTGGAGGTCTTAAACTTCAAAATAAATTATGAAAAATTGCAGATCTATAGTTAAGATATAGATCTAACTTTTGAGACGAGAATCAACCCATTTCGTTGAGTTATGAATTAGTTATGATTTTTCAAAGTCGACATAAATTTTCTGCCGAAAATCCGTAGTTTATAAACTTAAAACAACTTATGATTCTTGTTGTTCATTCCAAGACTACTTGTATAAAAGTCATAATAGTTATAAAAACACATATATTTCACATGTTTTCATAATATTAACACTTTTATAATGTGTTCATATATTCATATGCATATTTAAAGAAACAACTAAAAATAAAAACTAGAAACTTATAAACTTGAGTTTTTATGAAACTTGTTGTTGTAGGTGATTATATATATTATGCAAGACTTATATAAACATAAATATAAGATGATATAAGCTAGTATTTACTTACTTTGATGTGTTAGAGGAATGAAAATGAGTAGAAGACTTGATCTTGAAAGAGTTGCACAAGAAATTCTCCTTGAACACTTGAAGAACAAAAAGATTTTTGAGGTGATGTGTGTGTGGCCCTTGTGGCCGGATTTGAGAGAGGGAGGGAGAGAGTTTTGAGTTGATGAAGGTGTGAAGAATGAAGAGGATTTGGGTCTCTATTTATAGAGGAAAGTTGGAGGTTGAAATGATGTAAGATATGGAGGTTGAGTGTAAGATTTTAATGAAATGAAAGAGGGATGGTGAAGAAGGATTTGATCTTGATAGGTTGAGTAAAAAAAATATTTATCAAGTGTCCTTGTGTCCTTCACAAGGCCGGCCATATGGGGTATTTTAAATGTATTTTCATTTTTTTTTTGTATAAAAGTATAAAGAATGTATTCTTGTATTTTCCTTTTCTTGTAAATTCAAAAATACTTTTGAATGCATTGTTCTAATGAATTGTTTTAGTCTTGCATAATTAAGGTTAAGTAATTGTATTAGTGTATGATTAGTGTTACTAATCATAATTTAATTATGTACTTAGTTGAATTAATCCCTCATATCGTAAATTGATCGGATTAATTGATTTCCCGATTCATCGCACCAATGAATTTGATTCTAATTGAGTTGAATTTTCTAATAAACCTTGTTAATCACTTGATTAATTTCTAATGACCACTGATTAGGCTATAATTGACTATTAAATGTAGATTAGGTCATTATTGCTAACCTGGTTTAGTGTCGGATGTTACACAAGCAGCAACAGATGTTTCCATACAAGTCAGTAACAATCACCAATAAGTACCGAAACATATGCAAGTAAGTAATGTAATCTGTCACTAACACCGGTCCTGGGCAATGCAAGTAATCAAGGAACATGCAGCAAAAGTTGTCCAGTTTCAGCAGTGTCTATCATACGTTCTTAACATACAATTAAGTAATCAAAGAACAAGCAGCAGCAGATGTTTCAATACAAGTCCGTAAATATCACCAATAAGTACCGAAACATATGCAAGTTAGTAATGCAATCTGTCACTCACACCGGTCCTAAGCAATGCAAGTAATCAAGGAACATGCAGCAACAGTTGTCTAGTTTCAGCAGTGTCTATCATACGTTCCTAACATACAATTAAGTAATCAAGGAACAAGCAGCAGGAGATGTTTCCATACAAGGGAGTAACAACCACCGATAAGTACCGAAACATATGCAAGTAAGTAATGTAATCTATCACTCACACAGATCCTGAGCAATGCAAGTAATCAAGGAACATGCAGCAGCAGTTGTCCAGTTCAGGAGTGTCTATCATACGTTCCTAACATACAATTAAGTAATCAAGGAACATTCAGCAACAGATGTTTCCATACAAGTCTGTAACAATCACCAATAAGTACCAAAACATATGCAAGTAAGTAATGCAATCTGTCGCTCACAGCGGTCCTGAGCAATGCAAATAATCAAGGAACATGCAGCAGCAGATGTTTCGATACAAGTCAGTAACAATCACCAACAAGTACCGAAACATATGCAAGTAAGTAATGTAATCTATTGCTCACAGCGGTCCTGAGCAATGCAAGTAATCAAGGAACATGCTGCAGCAGTTGTCCAGTTCAACAGTGTCTATCATACGTTCCTAACATACAATTAAGTAATCAAGGAACAAGCAGCAGCCGATGTTTCCATAC
Organism: Centrapalus pauciflorus; assembly: GCA_020465985.1. Lineage (NCBI taxonomy): Eukaryota > Viridiplantae > Streptophyta > Magnoliopsida > Asterales > Asteraceae > Centrapalus > Centrapalus pauciflorus. Next base: position 9,886 of record JAANYP010008237.1, read on the forward strand.
AAGTCAGTAACAATCACCAATAAGTACCGAAACATATGCAAGTAAGTAATGCAATCTGTCACTCGCATCGGTCCTGAGCAATGCAAGTAATCAAGGAACATGCAACAGCAATTGTCCAGTTTCAGCAGTGTCTATCATACGTTCCCTACATACTATTAAGTAATCAAGGAACAAGCAGCAACAGACATTTCCATACAAGTCAGTAACAATCACCAATAAGTACCGAAACATATGCAAGTAAGTAATGTAATCTGTCACTTACACCGGTCCTGGGCAATGCAAGTAATCAAGGAACATGCAGCAGAAGTAGTCTAGTTTCAGCAGTGTCTATCATACGTTCCTAACATACAATTAAGTAATCAAAGAACAAGCAGCAGCAGATGTTTCAATACAAGTCCGTAAATATCACCAATAAGTACCGAAACATATGCAAGTTAGTAATGCAATCTGTCACTCACACCGGTCCTAAGCAATGCAAGTAATCAAGGAACATGCAGCAACAGTTGTCTAGTTTCAGCAGTGTCTATCATACGTTCCTAACATACAATTAAGTAAGCAAGGAACAAGCAGCAGTAGATGTTTCCATACAAGGGAGTAACAACCACCAATAAGTACCGAAACATATGCGAGTAAGTAATGTAATCTGTCACTCACACCGGTCCTGAGCAATGCAAGTAATCAAGGAACATGCAGCAGCAGTTGTCCAGTTTCAGCAGTGTCTATGATACGTTCCTAACATACAATTAAGTAATCAAGGAACATTCAGCAACAGATGTTTCCATACAAGTCAGTAACAATCACCAACAAGTACCAAAACATATGCAAGTAAGTAATGCAATCTGTCGCTCACAGCGTACCTGGGCAATGCAAGTAATCAAGGAACATGCAGCAGCAGATGTTTCGATACAAGTCAGTAACAATCACCAACAAGTACCGAAACATATGCATGTAAGTAATGCAATCTATCGCTCACAGCGGTCCTGAGCAATGCAAGTAATCAAGGAACATGCTGCAGCAGATGTTTCCATACAAGTCAGTAACAATCACCAATAAATACCGAAACATATGCAAGTAAGTAATGCAATATGTCACTCACAGCTGTCCTGAGCAATGCAAGTAATCAAGGAACATGCAACAGCAGTTGTCCAGTTTCAGCAGTGTCTATCATACGTGTAACATCCGGCACTAAACCAGGTTAGCAATAATGACCTAGTCTACAGTCAATTATAGTCTAATCAGTGGTCATTAGAAATTAATCAAGTGATTAACAAGGTTTATTAGAAAATTCAACTCAATTAGAATCAAATTCATCAGTGCGATGAATCGGAAAATCAATTAATCCGATCGATTTACGATATGAGGGATTAATTCAACTAAGTACATAATTAAATTATGATTAGTGACACTAATCATACACTAATACAATTACTTAACATTAATTATGCAAGACTAAAACAATTCATTAAAACAATGCATTCAAAAGTATTTTTGAATTTACAAGAAAAGGGAAATACAAGAATACATTCTAAATACTTTTATACAAAAAATATATATATAAATACATGAAAATAATCCATAAAAATCTGGTCATAGGGTAGTACTACCCAAGATTTGATTTCAATTTTTATTTCCCAACTCCATAACCTTTCATAATCAAATCTTTCACACCCCATTCTCCTTTCATTTCAACATGATCTTACACTCCACCTCCATTTGAAAGACCAAGACTTTGCCTATAAATAGAGGGCTTCCTTTTCATTATTTTCACACCAAAATATCTCTTTATCTCCTCTCAAAACCGGATCCCACACACACACACACTACAAACATTTTCATTCAAGTGTTCTTGGTGAAATTCAAGTGTTCTTGGTGAACTTCAAGTGTTCTTGGTTCAAATCTTGCAAGAGTTCCAACTTCTTCTCAATTTCATACTCCAAATACATCAAAGTAAGTAAATACTAACTTATTTCATCATATATTTATGTTTATATAAGTCTTGCATAATATATATAATCACCAACAACAAGTTTCATAAAAACTCAAGTTTATAAGTTTCTAGTTTTATTTTTAAGTTGTTTCTTTAAATGTGTTTATGAATATATGAACACATTATAAAAGTGTTAATATTATGAAAACATGTGATATATATGTGTTTTTATAACTATTATGACTTTTATACAAGTAGTCTTTGAATAAACAACAAGAATCATAAGTTGTTTTAAATTTATAAACTACGGAATTTCGGCAGAATATTTGTATCGACTTTGAAAAATCATAACTAATTCATAACTCAACGAAATGAGTTGATTCTTGTCTCAAAAGTTAGATCTATGTCTTAACTATAGATCTGCAATTTTTCATAATTTATTTTGAAGTTTAAGACCTCCAGAAATTATTTGAGAAACCGAAAGTTTGACAGCTCAAAAATGGCCAACATAGCGTTTTTAACGAGATTTTTCACCAACCTAAACAACTCGAAAAATGGCCGTTCTTGATTCTAAAAATCCTTTGTATATAGTAGTTTAATGTCCTAGAAAACCAAAGTCTAAAACATTTTGGAGCTTGGTCAAAAACAGCCTCAAAGTAGGCCGAAAAACCTCCGAAAAAGCTGGAAAATTATATATATATAAACTTGACGTTTTAAGCAAATCTTATTTATAAACTTGTAATGTTGGGTGATTTAAGACATAAAAATCTATAAATATACATATTATCATATATTAGTGATATTAAGTCCTTATCATCATTTAGGACTCGGTTAAACACCTCCGGTTTCATCACCCATCAAACAACGCACTTTTGCATTTTTGCGCGTCGTTTTGCCATCACAAGTTCGGTGAGTCTTCATAGCCCCTATTTTTCACTATCTATTGGGGTGGAAATACATGCACTGTTTTTCATATGGACATCAAAACTGTTTATTTCTTATATGTATTACATGTTCGGATTCCATCAGCCCTTATATCATGAACCGTTAATTGCATTTATTTGTAAGCGCGAGTATATTGTGGATAGATCTATTGGGAGTCATGTCCCCCATTCGTGTTAGCTCGGTTCGGCTAACAGCGAGTGCATATATATTCAACACACGGTATTACGTATGGGAATACTGCACAGGGCAAACTCATTCTAATTAAGCTTCGGTTGCATGATGGTTTATGTAATACATACACGGAATTTATGATTTTATAAATTCAACTCATCTGATAATGTCCATACAACTGGTCTTTTCGCGTAAACCTATGAGCTCACCAATAATTTTTGTTGACGTCTTTTAGCATGTATTTTCAGGTAATTGAGGCAAGTATGCCTTCAGAAGTAACCACTTTCAAGCTTCCGCACTTAAGGAGTCGCATTCTTTTCAAACCGTCGGAGATTTATTTGCATTATTTTGGATAATTTAATTATGTATTTAAATCTCTGTACCTTGCGAACTACTCTTTATTATTTACGGGTTATGTAGAACATTTCTACCTTTTAAAGTTATATCGATGTATTTTTGAAAACGTCCATGTAGTGGTCGTTCATTATGATTATGGTCACGCTTCCGCGACGTCACGCTTCGTTGCCAATCGGGGTAGCGGGGTGTGACAGATTGGTATCAGAGCCATAGTTATAGTGAACTAGGTTGCATTAGTACCTAGACTATAACTGTTACAAAAACTAAAGTTTTTCAAGAACTGTGAACACATATATGGACCCTGATGACAATAACATGTCGAACAATACGGTTGTTATCCTCTTTGATTCAGAGGATGAACTCTCACCCATGGGACAAGGAAGCCAAGGTGACACTGGGGTGTACTTTAGATCGGGAACCCACCCAGACTAAATCAATGACGATGTAATGGACTCGTCAAAGCACAAGGAGGGCAATTGTGGCCCTGCAACACAAATTGCTCCACCATCACCACCACATATGCCACACTACACCCTATTCAGAAGCCATCCCAATGGACCATTAAGGAAGTTCACCCCTAGGTAAAGGGTGTGACTATCACAACGGGAGTCTATCCCGGTACCTACTCATCAGCCAAGCCTGCAACTGTAACGATAAGTGAACGTAAGACAGTGGGGATGGATGCCTCACACTCTCCAAGAGCGGAGAAACGAGGAAGGGATCCAAAACCAGTTTGAAGGCGGAACACCATCTTCCTCTCAAGTGCCGACACTTACCCAGAATCCTATGTAACAAACGATGCCCCTGTTAGTGGCAAGGGCCGCCAGAAACGACCTCCAATTTCAACAAAATCCACCAAGAGGTCGGTGAGATCTTTGCAAGGATTAAGCAGGAGGCAATACAAACCCTCAATATACCTTGGGACAACCAGAATACCCAAGCGATTCAACAAGACGGAATAGACAAATTGTGACAGCGTCTAGCAGAGCGCAAAGCCCGTCATATAGAACTAACCCAACGAATTAACGCTCTGGAGTACGAGGAAACCCCAGAGGCATCTCATACTTTGTACCCTTCTACCATTTTATAGTATTTATCTAGGCTATACTATCTGATATATCTTAGGGTAAATAAGGCTTAAGATTTTATCAGAAAATTCTGACCATATCATATACAAAGATTAAGTATCAAGAACTTTTATGAGGAATTAAGTTTTAACTACAACTCTGCGTAGGAGAAGATAAAGCTATGACTATCTGCCTAAGAAATTTCAAACCCGTAGACTTACCCTCTTACCCCATTAGATACCACTTATGCATTTCTGGTATTTGATACTGGTGCTAATAGGAGCTTTATATCCATTAAGTACACTAAGCAGATAAATTCCATTAAGTGCTATTTATGCTATTGAGGTTGATGACAGTGAGACGCTTAAGACAAATAACATAAGTCGAGGATGCTCCTTAGAATTAGTAGGCCGGCTCTTTGAAATAGACTTGATACCCATCAAACTGGGAAGTGTTTACGTGGTCATAGGCATAGATTGGCTATCGAAAATCGTGTGGAAATAGTATGCAACAAGAACACAGTTCATATACCTTTAGCCAATAAGAAAGTCCTTACTGTCCAAGGCAAAGCAAGAAATACCAAAGTAAGCATCATCTCTAGCATTAGGACCCTAAAGTGTTGATAGAGAGGAAGCCAAAGGGAAAGCAGCTCGAAAATATTCTTATTAATTACGGTTACCCCAAAGTTTTTCCAGAACACTTACCTGAACTCCCAACATCGAGGCAAGTCAAATTCAAAAATCGGCCTACTATCAGGTGTGGTACCAGTGGCTCGAGAACCATGCCAATTAGCCCCATCAATAGTGTAAGAATCGTCCAACCAACTGTAGGAGCTCTTAGATGAAAGGTTTATCAAACCGAGTTCCTCGCTTTGGAGGAGCTCCAGTTTTGTTCATAAAGGAGAAGGATGGAACTTTCGGGATGTGCATCAATTACCGAGAGTTAAGTAAGCTAAAAGAACCAATACCTACTTCCAAGGATCGATGACTTGTTTGACCAAACCCCAAGAATTTAGCTTCTATTCAAAGATCGACCTAAGGTCTGGTTATCATCAGGTTAGAGTTCGCAAGAAAGATATTCCAAAGACAGCCTTCAGATTCTGTTTCGGTTATCATAAATTCTTATTAATGCCGTTTGGATTAACCAGTGCCCCAACGGTACTCATGGACCTCATAAATCAGGTGTGCAAACGTTATCTAGACAAATTCGTGATTGTATTCATGAATGACATCTTAATCTACTCACGAAACAAGGAGGAACACGAGCAAACATTTAAGGCTGATTCTAGAGTTGTTGTAGAAAGAACAATTATATGCCAAGCTTTCTAAGTTTGACTTTTGGCTAAGATAGGTGAAATTTCTCGATCACGTGATCAATAGTAAAAGCATCCATGTCGACCCCACAAAGATCGAGGCTATCAGGAATTGGTCAACTCTTAGAACCCCCATAGAGATACACAGTCCTAAAGACTTGCCACTTATTATAGGCAATTATCAAAATTTTCTCAAGGATCACCGGAGCTCTAACAAAACTGACCCGAAAAGACATTAAGTATGATTGGGGCGAGGATCAGGAGACATCATATCAGTTATTAAAGCATCATCTATGCAGCGCGCTTATTTTATCCAAGAGAAGCAAGAAATTAGTAGATTACTGTGACGCTTCACACAATGGGTTGATATAGAAAGATAGGGACATAGCTTATACTTTATGAAAACTTAAGGTTCACTAGGTAAATTACACAACACATGATTTAGATCTTGGATCAGTAGTCTTTATCCTTAAGACTTGAAGACATTAGTTGTACGGTAAGAAGTGTACTAAAGACCATAAGAGCCTCCAACACATCTTGAACCAGAAAGAATCAAATATGAGGTAACATCGTGGATGGAGCTAATAAGTGATTGCAACTGTGAAATTCGTTATCACCTGAGGAAAACTGATGTGGTTGCAAACGTTCAGAGATGAAAGGAACAAGTTAAGCCGTTAAGAGTACCAGCCATAGTTATAACCATTCAACCGAACCTTCCTTCCTTAGTTCATGGTGCACTAGTAGAGGCTGTTAAGGAGGAAAATATGAAAAAAAAAAAAAAATATGAAGCCCTGCACGGAATGGATAAATAGTTTGGGATAAGGGTTAATGAAAATCGATACTTCATGAATAGAGTCTGGTTACCCTGTTTTTGATGGAGTAAGAAAGCTTGTTACAGACAACGGACATAAATCAAGGTATGTCTTTCACCACGAATCCGACAAAATGTATCATGACCTTAAGGAGCTATACGGTGGCCTATCATGAAGGATGACATTGACACATATGTCAACAAATTCCTAACATGCTCCAAAGTTAAGACCAACATCAGAAACCATTTGGGTAATAGTCGACCGCCTAACAAAATCTACGCACTCCTACCTATCAAGGAGAACAACAGAATGAATAAGCTAGTCCAAACGTACCTCAAGGAAGTCGTCACCGGATACGGATAGCAGATTCACATCTAGACTTTTGGCAATTGTTACAACAAGCTTTGGGTACAAACTTGGACATGAGTACCACCTATCACCATCAGACTGATGGTCAAAATGAAAGAAAGATTCAAACCCTAGAACCTATGTTAAGAGCCTGTGTAATGGATTTTGGGAAGTGTTGAGATACTCCTCTGAATTACTGGAATTATCGTACGAGCATTAAAACTGCTCCATTTGAGGCACTTTATGGTCAAAAATTTCGATCGCCTCTTGGTTGGGCCAAAGTTAGGGATAGTCAAGTCATTGGCCCAGAAATCATACTTGAGACCACCAAAAAGATGGTACGGATACGGAACCGACTAAAAGTTGCCCACGATCGTCAGAAAAGCAATGTAGACGTAAGGAGAAAATCCCTTGAGTTCCAATTAGGATAAAGGGTACTGATGAAAGTCTCTCCATGGAAGGGCGTGGTACGACTTAGGAAACAAGGGAAACTGAATCCTCATTACATTTGTCAATTCAAGTCTTAAAGAGAATTGGACTAGTAGCTTATCGTTTAGAGCTACCACCAGAGCTTAGCAGCATGCGCAATATCTTCCACGTATCGAATCTGAAGAAGTGTTTGTTAGATAAGACTGATAAACTTTGCTTCATCGAAGAGCCGGTAGAAATCATGGACCGTAAGGTCAAAGGATTGAAGCAAATTCGTATACCCATCCTCAAGGTCATATGGAATTTTAGACATGGACCAGAGTTCACTTAGGCATGCAAAGGCCAGTTTAACAAAAGATACCCTCAACTAATCCTAAGTAACAAGACATCTGAGGAAACAATACAAAATTTCGGGACGAAATTCCCTTTACAGGGGGAGACTGTAACATCCGGCACTAAACCAGGTTAGAAATAATGACCTAGTCTACAGTCAATTATAGTCTAATCAGTGGTCATTAGAAATTAATCAAGTGATTAACAAGGTTTATTAGAAAATTCAACTCAATTAGAATCAAATTCATCAGTGCGATGAATCGGAAAATCAATTAATCCGATCGATTTACGATATGAGGGATTAATTCAACTAAGTACATAATTAAATTATGATTAGTGACACTAATCATACACTAATACAATTACTTAACATTAATTATGCAAGACTAAAACAATTCAATAAAACAATGCATTCAAAAGTATTTTTGAATTTACAAGAAAAGGAAAATACAAGAATACATTCTAAATACTTTTATACAAAAAAAAATATATATAAATACATGAAAATAATCCATAAAAATCTGGTCATAGGGTAGTACTACCCAAGATTTGATTTCAATTTTTTATTTCCCAACTCCATAACCTTTCATAATCAAATCTTTCACACCCCATTCTCCTTTCATTTCAACATGATCTTACACTCCACCTCCATTTGAAAGACCAAGACTTTGCCTATAAATAGAGGGCTTCCTTTTCATTTTCACACCAAAATATCTCTTTATCTCCTCTCAAAACCGGATCCCACACACACACACACTACAAACATTTTCATTCAAGTGTTCTTGATGAAATTCAAGTGTTCTTGGTGAACTTCAAGTGTTCTTGGTTCAAATCTTGCAAGAGTTCCAACTTCTTCTCAATTTCATACTCCAAATACATCAAAGTAAGTAAATACTAACTTATTTCATCATATATTTATGTTTATATAAGTCTTGCATAATATATATAATCACCAACAACAACAAGTTTCATAAAAACTCAAGTTTATAAGTTCTAGTTTTATTTTTAAGTTGTTTCTTTAAATGTGTTTATGAATATATGAACACATTATAAAAGTGTTAATATTATGAAAACATGTGATATATATGTGTTTTTATAACTATTATGACTTTTATACAAGTAGTCTTTGAATAAACAACAAGAATCATAAGTTGTTTTAAATTTATAAACTACGGAATTTCGGCAGAATATTTGTATCGACTTTGAAAAATCATAACTAATTCATAACCCAACGAAATGAGTTGATTCTTGTCTCAAAAGTTAGATCCATGTCTTAACTATAGATCTGCAATTTTTCATAATTTATTTTGAAGTTTAAGACCTCCAGAAATTATTTGAGAAACCGAAAGTTTGACAGCTCAAAAATGGCCAACATAGCGTTTTTAACGAGATTTTTCACCAACCTAAACAACTCGAAAAATGGCCGTTCTTAATTCTAAAAATCCTTTATATATAGTAGTTTAATGTCCTAGAAAACCAAAGTCTAAAACATTTTGGAGCTTGGTCAAAAACAGCCTCAAAGTAGGCCGAAAAACCTCCGAAAAAGCTGGAAAATTATATATATATAAACTTGACGTTTTAAGCAAATCTTATTTATAAACTTGTAATGTTGGGTGATTTAAGAAATAAAAATCTATAAATATACATATTATCATATATTAGTGATATTAAGTCCTTATCATCATTTAGGACTCGGTTAAACACCTCCGGTTTCATCACCCATCAAACAACGCACTTTTGCATTTTTGCGCGTCGTTTTGCCATCACAATTTCGGTGAGTCTTCATAGCCCCTATTTTTCACTATCTATTGGGGTGGAAATACATGCACTGTTTTTCATATGGACATCAAAACTGTTTATTTCTTATATGTATTACATGTTCGGATTCCATCAGCCCTTATATCATGAACCGTTAATTGCATTTATTTGTAAGCGCGAGTATATTGTGGATAGATCTATTGGGAGTCATGTCCCCCATTCGTGTTAGCTCGGTTCGGCTAACAGCGAGTGCATATATATTCAACACACTGTATTACGTATGGGAGTACTGCACAGGCAAACTCATTCTAATTAAGCTTCGGTTGCATGATGGTTTATGTAATACATACACGGAATTTATGATTTTATAAACTCAACTCATCTGATAACGTCCATACAACTGGTCTTTTCGCGTAAACCTATGAGCTCACCAACAATTTTTGTTGACGTATTTTAGCATGTATTTTCAGGAAATTAAGGCAAGTATGCCTTCAGAAGTAACCACTTTCAAGCTTCCGCACTTAAGGAGTCGCATTCTTTTCAAACCGTCGGAGATTTATTTGCATTATTTTGGATAATTTAATTATGTATTTAAATCTCTGTACCTTGCGAACTACTCTTTATTATTTACGGGTTATGTAGAACATTTCTACCTTTTAAAGTTATATCGATGTATTTTTGAAAACGTCCATGTAGTGGTCGTTCATTATGATTATGGTCACGCTTCCGCGACGTCACGCTTCGTTGCCAATCGGGGTAGCGGGGTGTGACAATACGTTCCTAACATACAATTAAGTAATCACGGAACAAGCAGCAACACATGTTTCCATACAAGTCAGTAACAATCACCAATAAGTACCAAGACATATGCAAGTAAGTAATGGAATCTGTCACTCACACCTGTCCTGAGCAATCCAAGTAATCAAGGAACATGCAGCAGCAGTTGTCTAGTTTCAACAGTGTCTCTCATAAGTTCCTTACATACAATTAAGTAATCAAGGAACAAGGAGCAGCAGATGTTTCAATACAAGTCGGTAACAATCTCCAATAAGTACCGAAACATATTCAAGTAAGTAATGCAATCTGTTACTCACAGCGGTCCTGAGCAATGCAAGTAATCAAGGAACATGCTGCAGCAGTTGTCTAGCTTCAGCAGTGTCTATCATATGTTCCTAACATACAATTAAGAAATCAAGGAACAAGCAGCAGCAGATGTTTCCATACAAGTCTGTAACAATCACCAATAGGTACCGAAACATATACAAGTAAGTAATGTAATCATTCACTCACACCGGTCCTGAGCAATGCAAGTAATCAAGGAACATGCAACAGCAGTTGTATAGTTTCAGCAGTGTCTATCATACGTTTCTAACATACAATTAAGAAATCAAGGAACAAGCGGCATCAGATGTTTCCATACAAGTCTGTAACAATCACCAATAAGTACCGAAACATATAAAAGTAAGTAATGTAATCTGTCACTCACAGCGGTCCTAAGCAATGCAAGTAATCAAGGAACATGCAGCAGCAGTTGTCTAGTTTCAGCAGTGTCTATCATACGTTCCTAACATACAATTAAGTAATCAAGGAACAAGCAGCAGGAGATGTTTCCATACAAGGGGGTAACAACCACCAATAAGTACCGAAACATATGCAAGTAAGTAATGTAATCTGTCACTCACACAGATCCTGAGCAATGCAAGTAATCAAGGAACATGCAGCAGCAGTTGTCCAGTTCAGCAGTGTCTATCATACGTTCCTAACATACAATTAAGTAATCAAGGAACATTCAGCAACAGATGTTTCCATACAAGTCAGTAACAATCACCAATAAGTACCAAAACATATGCAAGTAAGTAATGCAAACTGTCGCTCACAGCGGTCCTGAGCAATGCAAGTAATCAAGGAACATGCAGCAGCAGATGTTTCGATACAAGTCAGTAACAATCACCAACAAGTACCGAAACATATGCAAGTAAGTAATGTAATCTATTTCTCACAGCGGTCCTGAGCAATGCAAGTAATCAAGGAACATGCTGCAGCAGTTGTCCAGTTCAGCAGTGTCTATCATACGTTCCTAACATACAATTAAGTAATCAAGGAACAAGCAGCAGCCGATGTTTCCATACAAGTCAGTAACAATCACCAATAAGTACCGAAACATATGCAAGTAAGTAATGCAATCTGTCACTCACAGCGGTCCTGAGCAATGCAAGTAATCAAGGAACATGCAACAGCAGTTGTCCAGTTTCAGCAGTGTCTATCATACGTTCCCTACATACTATTAAGTAATCAAGGAACAAGCAGCAACAGATGTTTCCATACAAGTCAGTAACAATCACCAGTAAGTACCGAAACATATGCAAGTAAGTAATGTAACCTGTCACTAACACCGGTCCTGGGCAATGCAAGTAATCAAGGAACATGCAGCAGAATTTGTCCAGTTTCAGCAGTGTCTATCATACTTTCCTAACATACAATCAAGTAATCAAAGAACAAGCAGCAGCAGATGTTTCAATTCAAGTCCGTAAATATCACCAATAAGTACCGAAATATATGCAAGTTAGTAATGCAATTCGGTCACTCACACCGGTCCTAAGCAATGCAAGGAATCAAGGAACAAGCAGCAACAGTTGTCTAGTTTCAGCAGTGTCTATCATACGCTCCTAACATACAATTAAGTAATCAAGGAACAAGCAGCAGCAGATGTTTCCATACAAGGGAGTAACAACCACCAATAAGTACCGAAACATATGCAAGTAAGTAATGTAATCTGTCACTCACACCGGTCCTGAGCAATGCAAGTAATCAAGGAACATGCAGCAGCAGTTGTCCAGTTTCAGCAGTGTCTATCATACGTTCCTAACATACAATTAAGTAATCAAGGAACATTCAGCAACAGATGTTTCCATACAAGTCAGTAACAATCACCAACAAGTACCAAAACATATGCAAGTAAGTAATGCAATCTGTCGCTCACAGCGTACCTGAGCAATGCAAGTAATCAAGGAACAAGCAACATCAGATGTTTCGATACAAGTCAGTAACAATCACCAACAAGTACCGAAACATATGCAAGTTAGTAATGCAATCTGTCACTCACACCGGTCCTAAGCAATGCAAGTAATCAAGGAACATGCAGCAACAGTTGTCTAGTTTCAGCAGTGTCTATCATACGTTCCTAACATACAATTACGTAATCAAGGAACAAGCAGCAGTAGATGTTTCCATACAAGGGAGTAACAACCACCAATAAGTACCGAAACATATGCAAGTAAGTAATGTAATCTGTCACTCACACCGGTCCTGAGCAATGCAAGTAATCAAGGAACATGCAGCAGCAGTTGTCCAGTTTCAGCAGTGTCTATGATACGTTCCTAACATACAATTAAGTAATCAAGGAACATTCAGCAACAGATGTTTCCATACAAGTCAGTAACAATCACCAACAAGTACCAAAACATATGCAAGTAAGTAATGCAATCTGTCGCTCACAGCGTACCTGGGCAATGCAAGTAATCAAGGAACATGCAGCAGCAGATGTTTCGATACAAGTCAGTAACAATCACCAACAAGTACCGAAACATATGCATGTAAGTAATGCAATCTATCGCTCACAGCGGTCCTGAGCAATGCAAGTAATCAAGGAACATGTTGCAGCAGATGTTTCCATACAAGTCAGTAACAATCACCAATAAATACCGAAACATATGCAAGTAAGTAATGCAATATGTCACTCATAGCTGTCCTGAGCAATGCAAGTAATAAGGAACATGCAACAGCAGTTGTCCAGTTTCAGCAGTGTCTATCATACGTTCCTAACATACAATTAAGTAATCACGGAACAAGCAGCAACACATGTTTCCATACAAGTCAGTAACAATCACCAATAAGTACCAAGACATATGCAAGTAAGTAATGGAATCTGTCACTCACACCTGTCCTGAGCAATCCAAGTAATCAAGGAACATGCAGCAGCAGTTGTCTAGTTTCAACAGTGTCTCTCATAAGTTCCTTACATACAATTAAGTAATCAAGGAACAAGGAGCAGCAGATGTTTCAATACAAGTCGGTAACAATCTCCAATAAGTACCGAAACATATTCAAGTAAGTAATGCAATCTGTCACTGACAGCGGTCCTGAGCAATGCAAGTAATCAAGGAACATGCTGCAGCAGTTGTCTAGCTTCAGCAGTGTCTATCATATGTTCCTAACATACAATTTAGAAATCAAGGAACAAGCAGCAGCAGATGTTTCCATACAAGTCTGTAACAATCACCAATAGGTACCGAAACATATACAAGTAAGTAATGTAATCATTCACTCACACCGGTCCTGAGCAATGCAAGTAATCAAGGAACATGCAACAGCAGTTGTATAGTTTCAGCAGTGTCTATCATACGTTTCTAACATACAATTAAGAAATCAAGGAACAAGCGGCATCAGATGTTTCCATACAAGTCTGTAACAATCACCAATAAGTACCGAAACATATAAAAGTAAGTAATGTAATCTGTCACTCACAGGGGTCCTAAGCAATGCAAGTAATCAAGGAACATGCAGCAGCAGTTGTCTAGTTTCAGCAGTGTCTATCATACGTTCCTAACATACAATTAAGTAATCAAGGAACAAGCAGCAGGAGATGTTTCCATACAAGGGGGTAACAACCACCAATAAGTACCGAAACATATGCAAGTAAGTAATGTAATCTGTCACTCACACAGATCCTGAGCAATGCAAGTAATCAAGGAACATGCAGCAGCAGTTGTCCAGTTCAGCAGTGTCTATCATACGTTCCTAACATACAATTAAGTAATCAAGGAACATTCAGCAACAGATGTTTCCATACAAGTCAGTAACAATCACCAATAAGTACCAAAACATATGCAAGTAAGTAATGCAAACTGTCGCTCACAGCGGTCCTGAGCAATGCAAGTAATCAAGGAACATGCAGCAGCAGATGTTTCGATACAAGTCAGTAACAATCACCAACAAGTACCGAAACATATGCAAGTAAGTAATGTAATCTATTTCTCACAGCGGTCCTGAGCAATGCAAGTAATCAAGGAACATGCTGCAGCAGTTGTCCAGTTCAGCAGTATCTATCATACGTTCCTAACATACAATTAAGTAATCAAGGAACAAGCAGCAGCCGATGTTTCCATACAAGTCAGTAACAATCACCAATAAGTACCAAAACATATGCAAGTAAGTAATGCAATCTGTCACTCACAGCGGTCCTGAGCAATGCAAGTAATCAAGGAACATGCAACAGCAGTTGTCCAGTTTCAGCAGTGTCTATCATACGTTCCCTACATACTATTAAGTAATCAAGGAACAAGCAGCAACAGATGTTTCCATACAAGTCAGTAACAATCACCAGTAAGTACCGAAACATATGCAAGTAAGTAATGTAACCTGTCACTAACACCGGTCCTGGGCAATGCAAGTAATCAAGGAACATGCAGCAGAATTTGTCCAGTTTCAGCAGTGTCTATCATACTTTCCTAACATACAATCAAGTAATCAAAGAACAAGCAGCAGCAGATGTTTCAATTCAAGTCCGTAAATATCACCAATAAGTACCGAAATATATGCAAGTTAGTAATGCAATTCGGTCACTCACACCGGTCCTAAGCAATGCAAGTAATCAACGAACAAGCAGCAACAGTTGTCTAGTTTCAGCAGTGTCTATCATACGTTCCTAACATACAATTAAGTAATCAAGGAACAAGCAGCAGCAGATGTTTCCATACAAGGGAGTAACAACCACCAATAAGTACCGAAACATATGCAAGTAAGTAATGTAATCTGTCACTCACACCGGTCCTGAGCAATGCAAGTAATCAAGGAACATGCAGCAGCAGTTGTCCAGTTTCGGCAGTGTCTATCATACGTTCCTAACATACAATTAAGTAATCAAGGAACATTCAGCAACAGATGTTTCCATACAAGTCAGTAACAATCACCAACAAGTACCAAAACATATGCAAGTAAGTAATGCAATCTGTCGCTCACAGCGTACCTGAGCAATGCAAGTAATCAAGGAACAAGCAACATCAGATGTTTCGATACAAGTCAGTAACAATCACCAACAAGTACCGAAACACATGCATAATGCAATCTATCGCTCACAGCGGTCCTGAGCAATGCAAGTAATCACGGAACAAGCAGCAACACATGTTTCCATACAAGTCAGTAACAATCACCAACAAGTACCAAAACATATGCAAGTAAGTAATGGAATCCGTCACTCACACCTGTCCTGAGCAATCCAAGTAATCAAGGAACATGCAGCAACAGTTGTCCAGTTTCAACAGTGTCTCTCATAAGTTCCTTACATACAATTAAGTAATCAAGGAACAAGGAGCAGCAGATGTTTCAATACAAGTCGGTAACAATCTCCAATAAGTACCGAAACATATTCAAGTAAGTAATGCAATCTGTCACTCACAGCGGTCCTGAGCAATGCAAGTAATCAAGGAACATGCAGCAGAAGTTGTCCAGTTTCAGCAGTGTCTATCATACGTTCTTAACATACAATTAAGTAATCAAAGAACAAGCAGGAGCAGATGTTTCAATACAAGTCAGTAAAAATCACCAATAAGTACCGAAACATATGCAAGTAAGTAACGCAATCTGTCACTCTTAGCGGTCCTGAGCAATGCAAGTAATCTACGAACATGCAGCAGCAGTTGTCCAGTTTCAGCAGTGTCTATCATACGTTCCTAACATACAATTAAGTAATCAAGGAACAAGCACCAACAGGTGTTTCCATACAAGTCTGTAACAATCACCAATAAGTACTGAAACATATGCAAGTAAGTAATGCAATCTGTCACTCACAGCGGTCCTGAGCAATCCAAGTAATCAAGGAACATGCAACAGCAGTTGTCTAGTTTCAGCAGTGTCTATCATACGTTCCTAACATACAATTAAGTAATCAAGGAACAAGGAGCAGCAGATGTTTCCATACAAGTCAGTAACAATCACCAACAAGTACCAAAACATATGCAAGTAAGTAATGCAATCTGTCGCTCACAGCGTACCTGAGCAATGCAAGTAATCAAGGAACAAGCAACAGCAGTTGTCCAGTTTCAGCAGTGTCTATCATACCTTCCTAACATACAATTAAGTAATCAAGGTACAAGCAGCAGCAGATGTTTCCATACAAGTCAGTAACAATCACCAATAAGTACCGAGACATATGCAAATAAGTAATGCAATCTGTCACTCACAGCGGTCCTGAGCAATGCAAGTAATCAAAGAACATGCAGCAGCAGTAGTCCAGTTTAAGCAGTGTCCATCATACATTCCTAACAATCACCAACAAGTACCGAAACAAATGCAAGCAAGTAATGCAATCTGTCGCTCACAACGGTCCTGAGCAATGCAAGTAATCAAGGAACATGCAGCAGCAGATGTTTCACTACAAGTGAGTAACAATCACCTACAAGTACTGAAACATATGCAAGTAAGTAATGCAATCTGTCGCTCACAGCGGACCTGAGCAATGCAAGTAATCAAGGAACATGCTGCAGCAGATGTTTCCATACAAGTCAGTAACAATCACCAATAAGTACCGAAACATATGCAAGTAAGTAATGTAATCTGTCACTAACACCGGTCCTGGGCAATGCAAGTAATCAAGGAACATGCAGCAGAAGTTGTCCAGTTTCAGCAGTGTCTATCGTACGTTCCCAACATACAATTAAGTAATCAAGGAACAAGCAGCAGTAGATGCTTCAAGACAAGTCTAGTAAAAATGACCAATATGTGAAGACCACCCCTTACGGGGCAGTTCTCACCAGTCTAGGTCCCAATTCATGCAATACGATATCAACCATACTAAGATAGAGTAATTATAATGCGGAAAATTAAATTACAGTACAAATTATTAGGGTTTAAGTTTAATACAGATTACCAATTTTAAATTAAACTTATAAAGGGCACAAGTCTAATCTAATTCATGTCATCATATTATCAAAATAAATCTACCCAGATCACCACATTATCATCATCCAATTAGTACCAAAATGAGATCGTTGAGTAGAGGTCTATGATACTTCTGTCTTGATCGTGTAAGACCTAAGAACTAAGTCCGGCAGGTGACTTTCCTTCGCTTTTTCCTGTAAAATATTAAAGCAACATCTGTAAGCAAAGCTTAGTGAGTTTATAGATTTTCAATATTAACATGCGTGTCAAGCGGAGTCATAATTCTAAGCGTGATAAGTCTTGGCTGCCGCTACAGCCCTCATCATGATTGAGATATAGTATCTTAAGATCGAATGATGTTCAAACCACACTCACGCTTATATCGTGGGGATCAGCCACATACTGGGCTAGCTACCAGTAGGTCAACATGGCCGAACATCGGAGGTCATTACCAAGTTCGTGAGAACTGGTGGAATAGCCGGGTCTAGAACAATAGACCATAAGGGCTAGTCAAGCTGAATAAATCTTATCAAGTCTGATCAATGAAGTAAGCATAAGTCTTAGGAAGTCATGATAGCAACGAATCATAAAGCAAAGTCTGAAACGCTAATAAATGCAATATGAAATGATAAGCAATTAGCTATCATGATTCACTGGGCAACACCCATCCATGGTGTGCACAGGTCTCAATCCAGCTGATAAATGAATGTCAAATAATGTAACAGCATCAATATATCTCAAACGGATCTTTGCATGTTCAATTTGAATATCTATAACTCACAGTGTTGGGTCTTGGTCAAACAGATATATGAATCTGCCACCTGAGTTATCTCAGGATTTTGTCAATTCTTTTCTCTGTCAAATCAAATCTCTGACCCGCTTTAAATCTTTTAAAATCTTTGTCTAGATGTTCAGAATTTCACTGAACCTGTCCAGAATTATCATATCACACCATATCATTATTATCATTTCTTTAGTCGTTAAAATCTTTATTTTATCTGATTCTGATAACTTGTTAGTTCATATATCATCTTAGCATTGGAACATAAATCAGATTTTTGAATTTAAAGGCATCAGATTCGAATAAGCTCATTCGAATCTAAAGATTAGATTCGAAATACATACCCACTTCGAATCTGTTGGTCTTAAACTCGAACCACACCCTTTCAAACCTATTAGATTCGAAATATATACCCCATTCGAATCTATTGGCTTAGACTCGAACATCACCTTTCGAATCTATCAGATTCGAAATATGATTCTCGAATTTAATGATTTGATTTGAATATATTTCGAATCTAATTCCATTTCGAGTCTGATCTATGCATTTTCGAATCTGATCATAACATCCTCGAATCTGATCATATTTGCAATTCTAAAACATGAATTTCTAAAGCATAATTCACAAATATGATCAATATTAAACCTATACTCGATTATATTATACTTATCCTAGTTAAACTTCATAGAAATAACTTTAGATTTCATAAAATTAATAGATTCGAAAAATACCAAATATATATATATAACGTAAAACTATAAAATCTTACCTCAATTCGTATGAACTCAAGCAGAAATTAGTATATTCGTGTAGTATTCGCCGAGATCTTCCTAACGGTATATTTATCTCAATGATCGGACGGTCGGTTTAGGAGAATTCTTAGAGAGAAGTTAGAGAGAGAAACTAGAGAGAGAGTTTAGAGAGAGAGAGCTAGAGAGAGAGAGTCGAATCTGATCTTTTGAGGTTGATTCTCGTTTATATACGTCATCTAGTTATGTTTGCTAGCTAACTCACTTTCATTTTTGTATATTATATCTCTTTTTATTTAGTTTTCTTTAATAATTAATTAATTCATAAATTAAATATTTATATAATTTAATTAATATTTCATTATTAATTAAATTATAATTCAAATAATTCAACATTATTGCATTATCGGTTCAAAATATTACTGAGTTTACGACTAGATCAAAAATTAGGTTGTTACAGAATGGGCTCCACCACGCACAAACTTCGTCCCCGAAGTTAGCTACGTTCGAACAGACTGGGATAAGTTGCTTTCATTACATCTCTCGATTCCCAAGACTGATGCGAACCTTTGTGGTGTTTCCACTGGACAAGCACCATCTGTATTTCTTTATTCCGAAGCTTTTTGGTCTTCGAATCCAGAATACGTTCTGGCTCTTCAACCACTCTAAGCTTCTCATGTATCTGTAGGTTAACGTGTGGTATCTGTACTTCTCTTTCGTCAGCTAGGCTTTTTCTCAAATGACTAACATGGAATACAGGGTGTATTCCAGCTAAGTCCGCTGGTAGATCAAGACGATAAGATTGATTTCCAATCTTTTCCACAATCTTAAACGGACCAATAAATCTCGGAGCTAGCTTGTTTCTCTTTATGAACCGCACCACATTCTTCATTGGGGATACTTTCAACATCACCCAATCGTTAACCGCAAAGCTTATTGATCTATGCCGGTTATCATAATATGACTTCTGCCTGCTCTGAGCTTCAAGAATATTTCTTCTAACAAGTTGAATCTTTTCGTGAGTCAACTGTAGAAGGGCAGGTCCTGCTATTGGCGATTCACCAGTTTCACGCCAACAGGTAGGAGTTCTGCATTTTCTTCCGTACAAAGCTTCAAAAGGGGCCATCTTGATCGTTGAATGATAACTGTTATTGTATGAAAATTCGACCAACGGCAAGTGGTCATCCCAGTTACCACCTAAATCAAGAACGCAGGCACGAAGCATATCTTCAAGTGTTAGGATAGTACGCTCACTCTGGCCATCTGCATTTGGATGATAAGCAGTACTCATAGAAATCCGAGTACCCATCCCTTCTTGTAGTGCTTGCCAGAATCTGGACGTGAAACGACTATCACGATCTGATACGATAGACTTTGGCACACCGTGTCGTGAAATAATTTCAGTGATGTACAGCTGCGCCAATCTATCGAGAGAATATGTTTCTTTCATCGGAATGAAATGTGCTGATTTCGTTAATCGGTCAACGACTACCCAGATGGAGTCGTGCTGTCTTTTGGTCTTTGGCAGCTTCGTAATGAAGTCCATTGTTATATGCTCCCACTTCCATTCAGGAACTGGCAGTGGTTGCATATCCCCGAAGGGCTTCTGATGTTCTGCCTTAACCATCTGACATACTCTGCAGCTTTCAACACATTTTCCAATATCTTTCTTCATTCCTGGCCACCAGTAGTCAGCTTTCAGATCAAAGTACATTTTTGAGCTGCCAGGATGAATAGATAACTTGGACTGATGAGCTTCGGACAGAAGAGTGCTACGAATAGAACCATATTTAGGAACCCAGATTCGGTTTCCCTGGAGACAGTAAAGTCCCAAATGGTTCAGAGATAGTAATTGTAGCTGCCCTTTAAGATTCTCGGAATCAATATTCTCTTCTTTCATTGCTTCAGTTTGAGCAACTCTGATGTCTTCAATAAGATCAGAAGAGAATATAACTGGAGTTAGGGCATAGCAGCACTTTTCTGGATATACTTTTCTACTCAACG
>JAANYP010008238.1:0-32500 GCA_020465985.1 Centrapalus pauciflorus
GTTGCAACACATACAACATATAGAACAGCTTTGGACTGATATTGCAAATCACTTTTTAGGTATTATTAAGGCATAAACAGGCCTTAACTTTTACCCATCAAGTGCATCAACAGGTTTGATTAATAATCTCCCCCTCAGATGCAGAGCAGGTTTGACTGAGGCCTTTTTGTGCCTAACAATCTCCCCCTATTTGCAATAACCAGTCTAAGCTGGTCTTATCAAAAGTCACTATATATTTTTACAGTACATTTGTTGAAATAGAATTACAACATCAACATAAAGTAAAAGATCAGTTTATATATACACTGATTTTTGATTACATTAGAACAACACATGTTCTTACAAAAGTACAACTGATGTACTGATGTATATTACAACTAATGTAAAAGAAAATTACAACATATGTAAATAAAGTACAACTAATGTACATTGGACTGTTTTTGTTGGGAGCAGAAAATGGTAAGCCTGTCCAACTGATGGACAGCTTCCATTCTTTACCTACCCAGATGGTAGATGGACTTCATCACAATGGAGGGGGACCTTCAAACATCTTCTCAAGTTCCTCTCTAGTATCCTCAAGTTCTTGAATCTCACTTCTTATGATCATAAACTTAGGATCCTCAAGTTCACCTCTTTCATAACAGCCTTTGAGCTGATCCCAGATAGCTGCTCTCCACCTGCTTGACTGCCTGAATGAAACTGCAAGTCTGAAGGCTACAAGTTGTCTCAGATCCACCTTGTATAGATCTGATGCTCTCTGAAAGCATTTCTTCTGAGTTAAGGGATCTACAAAAAATGCCCCCAGCTCAGGCTCTTCAATGATCTTGCCATCTTCAAACTCAATTCCACTAGGCAGGCTGTGATCAACTCCTTTCATTTCAATGGCATAGTCACCTTGTTCTATCAGAATGAGGAGTTGTTCCATCTCAGTATCCTTCCTTGTCCTCCTGGCCTTTATTTTTGGTTGTGTCACATAGACACCTTCACTTACTTCTTTGGAGATCAGGCCAAGATTCTTCACTTTCTCCATCAGCTTCTTCACATATGCTCTGATAGTCTTGGCAGTTTCAGACTTAGACTCACTCAGAGCAACTGCCAGCTCAATCCATTCTCTGTACCCCATTTGTGCAACATCAGTGAAGTCATATGTTTCTAGTTCTGGGCCTGCTGCACCCATTCTGGTTATTTTTAACTTCCACTGACTGCCTTTTCTTGAAATTGGCACAACTTTGACAATTGCCTCCTTAGCAAGCCTTCTATCAGCAACATCTTGAAATTTTCTTCTTGCCAGGTTGTCAAAGTGAAATTGAGCTCTTGCAGAAGGCACTGAAGTTTTGGCCACTAAGGCCAGAGCACCTTTTTCTTTTTCAGCTTCCTTTTCCTCTACTGATCCCTTAGCAGCTTCCAAAATTTTCTTTTGCACAACAAGAGAGGACATCTTAACTTTCCTTGCCTCTTGAAGTTCAAAAGACTTAGCAGCTTTTGCAGACTCTTCTTCTTTTCTTAAAGCTTCCAGGGCTTGAAGCTGTTCTTCTCTAAACTCAAAATACTTATGCATAGGAAGACCCATTTCTTTGGCCCTGGCTTTGTGAAATTGGATTTCTGCAGCATTCTGCTGTTGAGGATCAGTTGCTGCTATTGCTTTACCTTTAGCTTCTGTAGTGACAGCAGCTTCAAGACTTTCCTCCTCCTCTTCTTCTTCTTCTAAGATCAGATGCCTCCTTCTGCTGCTTGGCCTGCCCTCAGGAATAGTTTCCTCCCCCTTAGATTGAGCAGGGATTGGAGATTCAACCTGAGTAGGCTGAGCAGCATGGGAGGCACTTTCCAGTGTACCTGTTGAAGCTCTCGCTTGTTGACCAGTTTGTGCTGCAGGTACTAGTTTCTCCTTAGGAGAAGAAGTTTTATCCCCCTTAGCCTTAGTCTTAGAGGCAGACGACTTCTCCCCCTTTGAAGGAGATGGACCAGCACCTTCAACACCCGGTCTGCCTGAAGACACAAAGTCATCAGGCTTGCCAGCAGTTTTGGCAGCAGGCCTGGGACCAACAAGGCTATTCACTAAAAATGCCAAGTTGTCCTTCACCTCTGCAAGCTGGGTAAGACAGGACTGAAGAGAAGAGGATTGGGTATCAGCAAGGGAGGTCAGCTTAACAATATTTTCCCTATCAGACTCAGTGAACAGCAAACTTTGAAGTTGTGCAAGACGTAATTCGAGAGAATCTTGCACATCAGCAAGATTTGATGACACAGAATTTGATAGGGAGCTAATGAGGTTGTTCAAGCTGGCCAGAGTAGTAGGAAGAGTAGTGTTGCAAGAAGTTAGGAGAGATGACATCTGTTGAGAAATAGCTATCATTGAGGACACAGAGTCCTGTTGCAGTGAAAGAATAGAGGAGAGGGAGGTGGACACATTTTGCAGCTGTGCAGTGAGTGCTAACAGCTGTGGAGAATTATCTGTTTGTGGAGTGGCAGGGAAGGAATCTTTGAACAAATCAAAGAATCCCTTAAGCTGTTCAGACACAGAGTCTAAAATAATAGAGGGTAGAGAGGTCATAGTTGTTTCCAAAGAACCAACTTTGTTGGTCAGCAGAGAAAGCTGATCCTTCAAAGGCAGGTCCTTAGGAGATGGAGGTGTATGGGTGGACTGTTTAGATTGGGTAGATGGAGAAGATGATGAGGAGGCTGGTGTATGAGGATGTGATGGAGATGAAAGAGGAACATTTGAAAGAAGCTCCATAGCCTGGGCAAAAGTAATGTGGCCCAGCTTGTAGGGGTCAAAGGGTCCCTCAGCAGCGGCTGTAGCTGCTTCATCAGGAGAAGGGGTTGATGTTGGGGGCCTTTCAGATGCTGCTTGTGTTGCAACATCCTCATGAAGGCCAGTGGGTGTTCCCTCTGCAGTGCCTTGGTGTAAAAGCACCTCATCATGGGGAGATGGGATATGCATTTCAACATCAGCAGTGGTGAAACCTGCTGATGGAGTTTGCATAGAGGGAGCAGCCTCACCAGAGGGATGGTATGATCCCTGAGGTTCATCAGCTTGTGTTGTTGGTCCCTCAGCAGCTGTTTGGTGTAGAACAGCTGTATCATGGGGAGCAGAAGTTTGAGGCTGAGCTGCTGATTGGTCTATACCAGCAGCGTGGGCACCTCGTGCAGACTCAGGGTGTAAGGAGATTTGAGTGGGAGACAGTGTGGACTCAGTATGGAGTGGAGAGGGCTCCTGTCTTTCAATATTCTCAGCCTGTTGGGAGGCTGGAATAGTTGAGGTGGTTATCTCCTTTTGTACAACTGGTTCCTGTTGGGAGGAACCAGAGGGTCTAGGCTGACGCTGGGTAGACTCAGGTTGGAGTGAAACATGCTCCAATTGGGCTGAACCTGCTCCCAATATAGGAGAGGCAGCAGGGGTTGCTTCTCTTACAACTGAACCCTGTTGGGAGGGAACAGAGGAGGTGGTTGTTTTGGCTGGTTTCTTTTTGGGGAGGGATTTTCGTTGGTAGTGAATGGATGAAGTGGGTGATTGTGGAGAGGTGATGAGGGGTTCAGACTGGACAGGTTTTGAGACTGCGTCAATAACAGGTGGGTTGGCCTGTTCCATAGTCGCAGGTGCCACAAAGGCACCAGCCACAGAGGCTTCAGGGTGAGGAGCATGCTCCCCCTCAGCCACAGAGGCTAAGAGAGCAGACTCAGACCGAGCTGTTTTGGCCTTCTTTTGCACAGGCCCAGCTTCAGCGGTTGCCAGGGTCCTCTTAACAAGTTTGGACCTGGCTTTGGATTTTCTCGTGGGAGCAGCAGCTTCTGGATCCACCCTCACAGCAGAGGGTCCTTCCACCAATCCTAACAACCTCCTCATTGGTGTGGACAGAGGAGGCTCATTTGGAAGTACAGCAGTGTAGAAAACTCTATTCCCTATTATAGGGAATGCAGCAGTATGAAGTAAAGGCTGAGAGTTGTACAGATGCTCACCACAAATGTGTCTGAATATGAGGCTCAGAAACCTGGGGTATCGAACAGCAGCTGGTCTTGGCTCTTGCTGCACCAGGTTCCTCAAGTTCAGAAAGATCCACTTAGCCATATCAATTGTAGTCCCATCCACCAGCTGTAGGACTATTGGGACTTCATCACGGCTCAGTTGGTCAAATGAACCAACTTTGCTGCTGAAGCTCATCATCACTGAGGCAAACAGAAAGCTGTAGGTAGGAGACAAATCCTTCCTATACAATGTTACTCCAATTTTGGGTTCTGCTACACCGCAGAAGCGTAGCAAATTTCCCATTTGCTCATTTTCAGGCTGGGGCATGTCATATGTTTCAGCAATGGGCAGATGAAGTACCTCCCTGAGAAGATCAGCAGTAATCTCAATGGTCTGAGTCCCATTGAGAATAGTCCCCTTGATGACTTTGGTGTTGGGGTTGTAGGCACAAGTGTACCAGAACTCGTACACCATCTCCTGGTACAGGACACCAGGAGTAGCAGTCATAGCATAGTTCAACGGATGAACTTGCAAAAACTCCACCATTTGATCATAACCTTTCCCCACATAGTTTTTGGGGATTGTAAGGTTGGCAATGTAGTTTGTGGGTTTGAGGGTTAGCATTGTGGTGACTGATGGATGCTTCTGCACATCATCACCAATAAACACTGGTAGAAAGGGGTTATTTCTGTGAGCCATTTTGGGAGTAGAGAAAGTAGCAGAAGCACAAGACACTTAGTCGAATATTTAGGGTTCTTATAAGGTAGATGATAGTAGTGAGGAAGACGAAGATGTAACAGTATGAGGTATTTATAGGATTTGAATGTGAGTGTGTATGAGAGAGAAAGATTTGGGCGGTTGATTTGAAAAGGTCGTTAACGGAAAATGGAACGGTTGTCCATGTCAGACCGTTTGTCAGACCACTTGAGCCCTTTTTAATCACTAACACACGTAACCCACATTATCCGCAGTAATTAAGTTAAATAAAAACATTAATTAAGTAACTTTAGTTTGAAGAAAGGTAATTAAAACTGTTGGTCTAAGCTGTTGGTCAAACCTGTGATGAGTAGAGTCATCACAAGCTGTTCATTCTTCAAGCTGTTCCCTCAGCCTGTCCAACTATGTAGAACAGGTTGTGTCCAATAGCTGAGCAGGTTACAAGATAATATCTTGTAAGTCAGTGTGAGGGAAGGAGAGTGAAGAATGGACCAGCAGATCAGGCTGGACGAGTAAACTGTTTGTGTTCAGCCTGTTTTATGTTCAAGCTGATCAAGGATTTCAGAAAAATGGCTAAGTACATAACACGCAGAGCCTGTTCTGTCTAAGCTGTTCTGAGAAACTTGATCAGTGTGAGACATACACAGTTTTAGACCTTTGAGGACACTTAGTCACTTTTGTTTAACATGCCCAGCTTGCTGACAAGGTAATTAAACCTTGTTTCATCCAGAGGTTTGGTGAAAATGTCTGCAAGCTGTTCATTTGTGGAAATAAAACTTACCTCCACATTACCTTTCTGGATGTGATCCCTGATGAAGTGATGTCTGACTTCAATATGCTTTGTTCTTGAATGAAAAACTGGATTGTTGGAAATGGCTATGGCACTTGTGTTATCACACAGAATAGGAATTTTCCTATACACAAGCCCATAATCTTCAAGCTGATGTTGCATCCACAGAATCTGCCCACAGCAGCTTCCAGCAGCAATGTATTCAGCTTCAGCAGTAGAAGTAGACACTGAGTTCTGCTTCTTGCTGCACCAACTTATCAACTTACCACCAAAGAGTTGACATCCACCTGTTGTGCTTTTCCTATCTAGCCTGCTGCCTGCAAAATCAGAATCTGAATAACCTGTTAGTTCAAGGCTGGAGTCTTTGGGATACCAAAGACCCAAACCTGGTGTACCCTTCAGGTATCTGAAGATTCTCTTAACAGCAGCTAGATGAGATTCCTTTGGATCAGCTTGGAACCTAGCACACAGACAGGTGGCAAACATAATATCAGGTCTACTAGCAGTTAGATATAGCAAGCTCCCAATCATACCTCTGTAAGCTGTTACTGAAACAGCTTTGCCACTGGTATCAGCATCCAATTTTACATTGGTTGCCATTGGGGTTTTAATAGGAGAACTTTGATCAAATTTAAACTTTTTCAAGAGATCTAATGTATACTTTCTTTGATTTATGAAAATTCCAGTTGAGGTTTGTTTAACCTGTAATCCTAAAAAGAAAGTAAGTTCTCCCATCATACTCATTTCATATTTAGATTTCATGAGTAATGAAAAATTCTTGCATAACTGCTCATTTGTAGAACCAAATATTATATCATCCACATAAATTTGAACAAGCATAATATCAGATTTCACCTTCTTTATGAACAGTGTAGTATCCACTTTACCTCTGGAATACCCATTGCTCATAAGGAACTCAGTAAGAGTGTCATACCAGGCTCTAGGGGCTTGTTTGAGACCATAGAGAGCTTTGTCCAACTTATAGACAAAACCTGGATGATGTTCATTTTCAAAACCTGGAGGCTGCTTGACATAAACTTCTTCTTGCAGCTTTCCATTTAAAAATGCACTCTTCACATCCATTTGAAATACATTAATGCTCTTATGAGCAGCGTAGGCTAGATACAAACGAATTGCTTCTAGTCTGGCCATAGGAGCAAATGTCTCATCATAGTCAATTCCTTCCTCCTGTCTATAACCTTGAGCAACCAGTCTTGCCTTAGTTCTTATGACATGACCTTGCTCGTCCATCTTATTTCTGAAAACCCATTTAGTGCCAATTATAGTTTTGCCTTTAGGTGCAGGAACCAGCTTCCATACCTTTTTCTCTCAAACTGATTGAGTTCTTCTTGCATGGCAATGATCCAATTGGCATCTTTTAGTGCTTCATCCACTTTCTTTGGCTCCATTAGTGAAACAAACTAGAGAACATACAGAAGTTCCCTAAGCTGTCCCACCTTGTTTGTACCCTTTTATTGATGTCACCAATTATTTGATCATTGGGGTGACATCTGATCCACTTAGGATCATTCTTCAATGATGATTCTCCTGAGTTATCAGCAGCTTCAGCAGGTCCTGTTGAACAGCTCTCAAGATTTTCAGACACAATGTTGTCTTGAGCCTGCTCACTTGTTGAACATGACTGACCACTGTTGAACATATCAGCAGAGGAACCAGGAAAATCAGCATTGATAGGTTCAGGACATGCAGTTGTAATTAGGTCAGTACACTTATTCACACAGGGTGTATTGACATAATCACCATCATGCCCATCATGATTAACAGGTTCCACACTGGGTGTTGTGGAAGCTTTTGAGTCCTCTTCATTGTTTGAATGCATCAGATCATCAAAGTTTAATTCTCCTAAAACTGATTCAGGAACAGCTTTGGTGGTTGCATTCTTGGACTCTTCAAAGGTGACATTGATAGATTCATCTATCACCTTTCTTTTGTTGTTGTATACTCTGTAGGCTCTAGAGATAGCAGAGTAGCCAACAAACATACCTTCATCAGCTTTTGGTTCAAACTTTGCCAGTTGATCCCTTTGATTCAAAATGAAGCAGGGACAACCAAATACATGGAAGTAACTGACATTTGGTTTCCTCCCTTTGATCAGCTCATAAGGAGTCTTGTTGAACATTTGCACCACTAAGGATCTGTTTTGGGTGAAGCAGGCAGTGTTAACAGCTTCAGCCCAAAATGATGAAGGTAAACCAGATGCACACAGCATGGTTCTAGCAGCTTCAATGGGAGTTCTGTTTCTCCTTTCAGCAACTCCATTTTGTTGTGGAGTCCTTACAGCTGAAAAGTTTTGAGTAATTCCTTTCTCTTCACAGAAGTCTTCAAGAGTACTGTTTCTGAATTCAGTACCATGATCACTTCTAAGCTGCTTTACTTGGGCAGAGTTCAGCATTTCCATCTTTTTCACAAATCCAATAATTTCTCTAGCAGCCTCTCCTTTGCTCTTCAAGAAGATAACCCATGTGTACCTGGAGAACTCATCAACCATTACTAGAGTGTATCTTCTTCCTCCTAGACTTGGGACATTAACAGGTCCAAACAAGTCCATATGGATTAAGAAGAGAGGAGTATCAATA
This sequence comes from Centrapalus pauciflorus, assembly GCA_020465985.1. NCBI lineage: Eukaryota > Viridiplantae > Streptophyta > Magnoliopsida > Asterales > Asteraceae > Centrapalus > Centrapalus pauciflorus. The sequence goes on from JAANYP010008238.1 coordinate 8,069, forward strand.
GAGAAGTTATGTTTGGATTTAAATGATGATTTTCTCTGCTTGCCTTTCTCACAAGCTGTGCAGAGTTTATCTTTAACAAAGGTCATAGAAGGCAAACCTGTCACCAACTCTTTCTTACAGAGTTTGTTGATGTTCTTGAAGTTCAGATGTGACAGCCTTTTGTGCCATAACCAGTTTAAGTCTGCATTTGTTCTTGTGAGAAAGCAGGTTTCAGTTGTGGGATCAGCAGATTGCATGTCCACAACATATACACCTTTCTTTCGTTGAGCACACAGCACAACTTTGCCTTGGGGATCCAATATGTAACCCAGGTGCTCATCAAAGTTAACCTTATAGCCAGCATCACATAGTTGGCTTATGCTAACAAGGTTATGTTTTAGCCTAACCACATAGGCTACTCTTTTGAACACTGCAGCACCAGCTTTAAGAGTTCCATATCCCTCAGTGGATCCCTGTATATTGTCACCAAATGTGACTTTTGGCCCTTTTTCAGGCCTGAGATCACTCAGCAGGTTCTTACAACCAGTTATATGCCCTGAGCAGCCACTGTCCAAGTACCAAACCTGGGATGGTTGTTTTTCCTGCAGAGTGATAAGAAAAATATTAGATACTTTTAGGGGAACTCATCACAAAGATGAGTTCTCCTACTTCATCAACATTTGTTGATGGACTTGTGATGTCAACACTAATATTCCCTATTTGAATGGTATCAGTTTGAATACCATTCTCATTGACTGAGATGTTTCCAACACTGTTTATGTTGGCAGTGAGAGAACCATCAGAGTCAGCAGGTCTCATGTCCTCAGTATGAAGACAGTCTTTGGCCAAATGTGTCTTCATTCCACATTTATAACATTTTCTTCTTTTAGCATTTTTGGAAGAAGACTTTTCAGAAACACATTCTGGGTTATTTCTATTGATTCTATCAGTAGATTTAGCAAACTTATTTCTTTTTGATGAATCAACAGCTTGAGTGGAAAGTTCAATAACCACAGCTTTGCCTATCTCTTCTTTCCTCTTTTTAGGAGGGCAGATATCAAAGATAGGAAGCTTGATTGGCTTTTGACCTTCCACAGGTTTAGGAATCTTATTCCCAGATCTCTCAGGCTGAGCAATGGCTTTGCCTTTGCTCTTCCTGAGATGTGATTGATGTTGCCTATCAACATAATCATTATTCCTGGTTTTTAAATACTTATTCTCATTTAAAACCAGTTTACCACTATGATTAGAAAACTTATTTGAAATCACAGCAGTTTTGCCTTCAACCTGAGACTTACTCTTGTTAAAGGCAGACTGCTTTCCCTTTGAAAACTTATTTTCAAAGTGTTCAGCATTAAAAGGATTAGTATGCCTTTTTACACCAGCTTTAGACCCAAAGTCTGTTTTGTCAACAGGTTTGGTGTCCACAGCTGCAGTTTGGACATGCTTTCCTTTCTTTTGCTTGTGTGAATCAGCAGAACACTTAGCAAGCTTATTAGATGAAAGACTGATTTCATCAACAGCTTTTGAGCTGGGTTCACACAAGCTGTCAGTGTTTTGAGGCCTGACAAACCTGTTTGTTGAGATTGATTTACCATTCACTCTTTGAATAAAAGTGTTTGGAAGCTCACCAAGAGTGGACAAGTCTTCTTTTAAATTATTAACCTCAACAATGGAAGCTGTTGTGTCAAGATCCCCTCCAAGATAGGCTTGGATTTGTGCAGGGATCTGCTGACTTATACAGTGGCTGACTTTTTGTGCAGATTGGCACCAAGAGTCAACTATCTTTTGAAGCTTAGCATGTTTTATATCTGTTTCTCTCTTTTCTTCCAGTAAAATGGAATTGATGTGTTTTAATTCATCAAGCTCAGCTTCCAACTTATGGAAGCTGTCCAGTTTACTAGACTTTGTTTCAATATCAGTTTTAAGCTTAGAGATTTTAGATAATAAAACAGCATGCTTCTCAACAGCAGCTTTTAGATCAACAAGCATATATTCAAACATTTTAACTTTTTCTTCAAAACTGTAATCCATAAAATTTTGTACCTTATACATCATTGTAGGGTTCCAATTCTCCAAGCTGTTGAAAGCTTCAGCTTCAGCCAGATCCTGTTTGAAGTTGCTTGTTGATGGGACATCAGTGTTGGCCATCAGACAGTTGTTGTCTTCTTCATCAGATGATGAATCAGACTCTTCCCAGTCACAAGTTTCAGCCATTAGTCCCTTTTGCATGTTAGAAACCACTGAGTTTTCTAACTTCCTCAGCTTAGCCACGGCCATAAGGTACTTAACCCTGTAGCCATCATCCTTGTTTGTCTTGTGTGGTTTGGATGTCTGACCAACAGCTTTTGACACACAGTCGGCAGCTATATGGCCAGTTTTGCCACATTTGAAGCACTCAGCTTTGGTCTTGTCAAATGCTTTCTTTTTGACAGCATTTGAGCTTCCCTGTAGCATATTTCTTCCAAACCTTTTCCTGTTGAACCTTTTGACAAGCATGGCTATCATCTGCTCATCATCCAGTTCAGCACTATCTGCATTGTCTTCCTCATCAGATATTTCCTCTTTATCATCAGCCTGTTGATCAGGTTGAATGAACACATCACTCACTTGATTTACAGGTTGTCTCACACTAGCCACAAAAGCTGCACCTTTCTTAGATATTTCCAAGGCAATTCTCTTCTGTTGCCTTGATTGCTTATCATTTAGTAAGGATCCATATAAGTTAACAAGATCCATACTTTTGATGGTACCTGAATTCCTTAAAATTTTAGAAAAATAATTCCATTCTTCAGGCAGAACATCTAAGAACTTGTTTACCAAAGTCAGGCTGTCCTTGGTGATCCCAACAGCTTTGAGATCATTTACAAGAGCGGTAAACCTGGTGTAGGTTTCAGTGAGAGTCTCCTTTGATTTTGCAAAGAAGAGTTCATACTGTCTAACAAGATTGTTAATCCTGTTGTCAAGTGTGATTGTGGGTCCATCATAGACGGTACACAAAGTATCCCACATCTCCTTGGCAGTCTTCATCTTCTCAACCTGTTTGAACACATCATCAAGTAGAGAGATGACCAGATTGTTTCTGGCTTTTGCATCAAGAGCTACCAGTCTTTTGTCTTCATCAGACCATTGAGCTTTTGCTTTCTCAAAAGTTCTGATCTCTGGAGCAGCTCCTTCAATAGCAGGAGTTATTGTTGTAACAGAGGTTGGCACATAGGGACCCTCCATTACAATCTCTGGTAGTTGTACATCCAGATTCTCTAAGTAGAGCATCATTCTGCACTTCCAACCAGAAAAGTTCTGATGATTGAACTTTGGAGGTTTGCCCATTGAGCCATTGTCATAGTATGAGGAATTTGCAGCACTGTTGTCCATGGAAATTTTGGGAGAATGAGAGATCTAGAATGACACACACTCTAAACTGCTCTGATACCAGTTGTAGGTCCCAAAAGATATCCCAAGTGTATAGCTTTAAGCTGTAGAGGGGGGGTGAATACAGCACTTTAAAAACTACACACAATTTTCTCAATGTTTGTATGTATTATTAACAAATGTTAATTACAAACAAGCTTGAATGCGGAAAGGTTCAAGCTGAGATGACAGATACAACAGTATATCTAACTAGTCTAAGACTGACTTAAACTAATTACAATGAATACACTCACTAAGAATCACTCACTGTGTTTACAAGACTCTGAGGAACAGCTTGAACAAGAACAGCTTAGACACTGAGTACTGTTTTATTCAAGCAGACTTGCATGCATGAAAGACACACTTTGAATGCACGTTCACTCTTGTTTTCAGCACTTAGCTTTTTGGCTTGATCGATCAATCCTTGGAAGTTTCTTTTTATACCCACTCAGAGGATCTAAGAGAAGCTTCTTCATTGGACGAAATGAAAAAGGAGAAGTCTTGTTGAAAAGACAACATAACCTTTTCTGCACCTTTCTGAAAAGCAGACTTGTCTTCACATGTGCAGAACTTTTGTCTTTTCACTTTTGTCTACTGTTGCATTGCCTTTAACCAAATAAGGAATGTCAACTTTGTGTTTTTCTTCCTTGTAAAGGCCTATTTTGATATAAGAAAAAGGTCTGTCACCCTTTTTCAAATAACCTTTTGTCTTCATGTAACAGAACAGCTTGGGCAGGCTGAGCAGTTCTGATTTCTACTTTGTCTTCGACTTTGTAAACTGATCTTGTAGTCAAATACAATACATGAGGACTTGGAAACACATTCCATAAAGTGTTTAGCCTGTTCACAAAGAACAACATCTGTTCACAAAGAACAAAACACTTGTAAACTGCCCAAGCTGCTCATCAGTGTAGAGCAGCATAGACAGTTTATGTCCAGCCTGTTCAGCAGACTGAACAGCTTGGGCAAAACTGCCTTTGTTGCAACACATACAACAGCTTTAGGCTGATATTGCAAATCATTTTCCGGTTTCAATAAGGCATTTAACAGGCCTTAAATTCAACCTTCAAAAGCATTGACAGGTTTGATTAACAATCTCCCCCTCAGATGCAGAGCAGGTTTGACTGAGGCCTTTTTGTGTCTAACACTGACGTCTATTGTTCTCGTTCTAGTTTCACCAAGATGTCTAGGGTGTCTTTTGTTTACGTTCTCAATCTAGTCTCTCATTCTTGTTATAATATGCACCATATCTTTGATTAGGGTGTCTCTTGTTCTCGTTTTTGTTTCAATAGGATTTCATTCTTGATATGTTGTTTTTAGTTCTCATTCTCAAATAGGATGTGGTCATCACTGTAGTTTAGATTTAAACAGGATGTCTTCTATTAGGGCATTCTTATTTGGTCTTTGTCGGAGACTTAACAAGACGAGGTCACCGATGGAGATGTGGTCTCCATCGATCGACAATGATATAGAAAGAATAGTGATATGTTGCGTATAAAGAGAGAGAAAGAGAGATCGAAACTCGAAAGAAGTATATATAGAGAGACGTGTGGATCAAAATAAGTAAAAAACATTTACTATTTGAATGCTTTTAAAAAAATAGTTTTGTAAAAAACAAATATTTTCAGTTTTATAAAAAATTAAAATAATTACTATAGTAAGTTTTGTAAACGAAAATTATATCCAAAATTTATCATTTTATATTCTATCTTAATGTAACTGCACATAGAATTCTTATTTAGATACGTTATATGAGGAAAATTTTACACAATTTATTTATTTTAGCCATTATAATTTTTGTATGATTATCATTTTATAATATTGTTATAATCTAAAAATGTTTAAATAAAAAAAACACATTATTTATACATCTATATACTAATACAATCCATGTATATATTGATAGTTTAGGACTATACATCCATTAATTAAAAACTTCAAGAAATTTTTAACCCAAAATGATGCACATTTATGAATGTTTAACTGATACTGTTATGGTTATTGATTCTGTTATTTTACTGTTACTTCTAAGTTTATACATTTGTCGTCTATTAAAAACCTTTTATAATTTTAATCAAAAGTCAAACACGTATATCAAATCATGTATAAAATCAAATGTGTATAAGTTTTAAACAATAATAATTAATATATACAATGATAATTAACATACATAAATATACAAATATAAATGCTTTCAAATTTATAAAAAAGAATTCATAGAATTTCTTCAACGATCATCTTATATATTTTATATATAATTAACTTCACAATTGTATGAAACAAAAGGAATCATTCAAGGAAGTTGGTAGAATTGGGAAAGTCTTTCTATTCGACACTTTTTAAAACAAATAAATTAATATAAATATAAATAAATAAATAGTTTACGTATAATTTCTTTAATCTTTTTAAACAATCATTAACTTGTTGATTAAAGGGATCGTATCAAAAATACATAATTAATTAAATATTTAAATATTCTGTCAAAAATGTCAGGAAACTCTGAATTCAAAAGTCAGAGAGAGAAAACCATGCATCAATGGTTGTACAGTACAATAAAATATGCATGGAAGTTTTGTAGAAAGAAAGGTGATTTGTACACAAAAAGTTTTGACATACCCAATAATTTTAAATAAATAGATTATTTTTCCCAAATTAACAAATTTATTATCATTACATTTTATCTATAAAAATAACGATAAAATAGTCGTATATGGTTTTGTATGATAAATTTTTGTTGCCAAGAAATCACGGAAATAGAGAAAAGGTCTGCAGGCTGTCAGAAAGGACAAGAGAATGTCGAACTGTACATGACCATAAAATAAATAATATTCATAATTAAAAATAATAAAAGTAGTATTAATTAACTAAAGATAAATTAAAATAAATAATCCGGTGTTCTATTATTGCAAGACTTGACTTATCATGCATTCTTATCTCAATGGAAGCATTTCCAAATCTTTTTAGTTGATTTTGTATCTTTTGATTCCAACAAAGTTTAATGTTATTTTTGTTAACATTTAAAATTGTAAAATTTACAAACTGAAAATGGATATAATTTTGGTTTTTATTGGCATCACATATGAGATAAAAAGATGTGAAAGAAAATATAGGAAAGGAGTTGGATGAGAGAGAAGAAACAAATCCGAGTCTAAGTGTCAAATCTTAAGAGAATGCATATCATATCAAAAGTAGGAGTGCAAATAAAAATCCTCTTTCCATCACCCCCAAATTGTAGGTCATGTTTGATGGATTCCGGATATTTTGAATATGAATCCTCTTTTTAAAAACTTATAAATTTATATCATACGAAGGAACTTACTGTCATTATTATTTTATTTCAAAAAAATCCATTTAACTTTGTTGGAATGAAAAGTATGATTTTTATAATGGTGGTTTTTATAAATTGTTAACTAGATATGATTGTTAATTTTTTTTTATTTTGTTGACACTTTTAATTTTTATATCTACACCGGTAAAAGTCCATCTAAAACAAATAAGAGTTGCGTATATATTTAGGTGTCTAATTAACATTGCAATTGTAATCTACAAAAGTGGCTACCCGCCCAAAACTAACACATAGTAAGTTTGAGTTTCAATTTATGGGTTTAAAGTGATATGATATGAATTGAATTCGGTTTACATATGGTTTGAAGTCAGTCTACTATAATTCCTCGGTTTAATTAGGCTATAAATCGAGTTTGGGGTACTTCCCTGGTTTGCGCATATGTATAGCAGATCCATGTTTATTCTTCATTGATCGTCGGCACGATACTCATGATCGCATTTGTAAAGAAGTATGGGGGAACACGGGGCGTGACGAAGAGTATGGTCGAAGTGAGAAGAGCAGGGATGCGATAGGAGCACGACCCATTTTATTTGTGATAGGGAGCGCGACCGCGATCCAGGTGGGCGCAACCACGATCTGGGTGCATATGACATAATTGAGTATGGGGTTACCACGGTTATGAGTGGGGTCTATGGGTTGTAAGTGTTTTTTAATGTTTGTTGTGTCTATTGAGATTTGTTAGTGATACAGGGTGTTGTTATATGATATTTAGGGTCACGAGCTATTCAGGATAGGCGATTGAGAGGGAAAATTAAGACTCGAGGTGTTGAGCTTGCCCAGGCAAGATGCCCATCTGGTATGAGCAGTGATATACAACTGAGAGGTCACGGGTTCGACTCCCTTCGGATACAAGTTTGAATTTAGGTGGTAAAAGTAAGTTCTGAAGTCCCCATTTGGAGCAAATGGGTAGTTTAGGAATAGGAGTATGTTAGTTTGACGTTCAAAAACAAAAGTATTTTATGAGATGCATGTACGATTATTTATCATCAATACATGCATGATGCTTAACTATTATTATGGTGAAACATAATTTTTCTATTAAAAGAGTTTAACTTAATCATGCTTGTATTAATGTGGTTTAATTGAGTAATTGTGTTTTAATGTGAAGTCTGAGATATACTGCATTACTCTGGCTACCGTTTGACTAGGTTTATTCGCTAGATTCCAACCATTTATGGCTTTTCGATGGCTGCTTTGTGCGGTCTAGGAAGTTGTGTGTGTAGAGTATTTCATCGGGTTCATATGAGAGTTATCCGTATCACCTTGATTGTGTTAATTAGAATTCATATTATTGCTTAGTAGTTATTACTAATCCTTATCACCAGGGTTTTTATTAAATCCTACTAACGCTTGCATATACATCTGGCGTGTTTTCTATTTGCATATAAAGTGATGAGAGTGAGATAGTCAATATGTCGTCCTCGAGTTGTATCATCAGAGTTTAGGGAAGACTTTCACCTAATACGTGAGAGGTAATCACCTTTTGTATGTTAGAGATTGCTTCAGATATTATGTACTAAGTTATCGAGACTTGTTTGTGTAAATTTAAGTTTAACATCATCGGTATTTTGTGTAATATTACTAAGGATAGTAATGTATTATAATATTAAACTAGTTTATAACCCACGTATTACGTGGATATTTTTAGTTAAATTTATTTATATAAAATGTATATGAGAAAAATAAAACATACAATAATAATAATTGTATTTATTTTTTATTATTTACAGATTAAAAAATAGAGTATATTTATCTTTTTTAAAAATATTAAATTGTATTTATCTTTTATTTTTTATAAGTTGTAATTATCTTTTTGGTGAACGTAGAGGTGACACGTGACATTTGATGTTTTCCTTTATTATACATAATAATAATAATAATTTCCACAACTAAATCAAAATTTTACATTTGGATCTAATTATGATTATTATTGATAATAATGATAGATATTTATTTTAGGTAAACATTAATTTTAAATGTTACAAAATCTAATTTATTACTAATTAATTAATGAAAAAAATAAAGTCAAAATTTAATGCAATTAAGTTAAGGTGTTAAATTTGGAAAAAGATGTGGAAAAATAAAATTTTCTTGTATTGTAGAAGTGACATATGACATGAATTGTTTTGTTTTATTATAATATATAGGTTAATCAACCCATGTATTACATGAATTGATTTAGAAAATACATACTTTTTTATATTTTAATAAATTATTATAAAATTTATATATAATTAAAATAAAAAAATTGAAAGCTAGTTAAATTAAAGATAAAAAAATACTTAGTTTTTTGATATTAAATAAAAAAAATATTATTATATTGTATTATTAAAAACAGATAATATGTGTTTGCAAAAAATGTTTCTTTTAATTTTTATTTACTTCAAATATGAAATATCAATGGAAGAAACAAAAAACTTCAATTATGTAAATGTGTATATATTCTGAAAATGATAAAATATAAAAATGGAATATCTGAAAATCAACAACCAAAATTTATCATATTCACAATTGAAGTTTTATCAATTAAATTTTAAATCTTGTTAGCAAAATAATTAACAAAAATTTTTAACTTTATTTACTACACTTTACATTTAAATCCAAATTTTTACATTTGAATTTAACTATAATCATTAAGAATAATAATGACACATATTTATTTTAGGTAAAATATTAATTCATTAATGAAAAAATTAAAATCAAAATTTAATGTAATTAAGTTAAGGTAGTAAATTTGGAAAATGAATTATAAAATGGCATAGGTATAATTATTGATTTTAATTAAGGGTATAAGAGACATTTCATAAATAATTATGAGTTGTCATTAATCAGGACCATTAATTTCTTTCCATCCAATGGTCCAGAAACTTCAAGTGGTTTTCTTATTTTATATAATATAGATGTCCTTAGACGTGTCATTTACGTGACATTTCAGAATTGATGTTATAGTATTGAACATTTATTCATACTTTCATAGGGTACTTTTTTAAAACATAAATATCACCATCATTATCAACTATTAACAATTTTAGTTATCTTATTTATTAAGCGGTTACAAAAATTAATGAAAAAGGATGATTGGTGACTTCTTTAATTTCAACATTGTCAGTAGCTTTTGTTAAACGTCTACAATAAAAGTTTTTTCACATTATTTTTCAATATATATATAGACTTATGATATAAATAGAATTAAGATATTTTAATAACCAAAATATATCTTGACAAATATGAAAAATACTATCATTTATTAGTTTAAAATATTGATTTACTTAATTCTGAATTGATGACTCATATTTATAATTTCATAAAAAAGATGAATCAATATATAGATGTGGTAAATCATAATGTTTTTTTTTTTTCATTTCTCGAGTTATATTTTGTTTCTCATTTAGTTTTCTTATATATATATATATATATATATATATATATATATATATATATATATATATATATATATATATATATATATATATATATATATATATATATCTGGGATATTGTGATCGAGAACCGTTTATTTCATGAGAACGCTAGAACCACATACAAATACATAAATTTGTATATCAAATGCATAAATTTTAAAATTAGATCTATAACATAAAAACATTGTTACTCTTAAGTATTTAATAAACATCATGATCTCATACTAAATTTGCACTTAAAATTTAAAATAGTTAACTTATACTCTAAATGCACAAATTTAAACATGCATAAAATTTATCAAATTTATAAAATCGTACATCAATTTCATAAATTTTAGGGTTAATATTGAAAAAACTCAATAAACTTTTCTCATTTTTCTCAATTATCTTAAACTTTTTTTTTCTAATTGTTTAAATCCCTAAACTATATTTGTTTTATTCAAAAGTATATATTTTTACAGGCTACTGAATTACCCGCTAAATAAAAACTCATAAAACAAAAAGTTCAGGAACTTAATCGTTAAATTATGAAAAGATGGTGGATCTTTTACAATATTATTCAAGTGAAAAAAAGCTAAGAAAACTTGTTCGGTAACTGGTCAAACAAGTAAAATACACATTTTTAAATAATAGAAAAATAGTTTAAGGACCTAAACAATAAAAAAAAAAGTTTAGGGTCTTAATCACGAAAATAAAAAAAGTTGATAGGGTTTTTCAGTATTAAATTATTGCCCTAAATTTTATTATCAAATGCGTGAGTTTGTAAACCAAATGCATAAATATTATAAAATTAACACATTTACAGATCAAATGTATACATTTACCATCAAAATCATAAATTTTAAAATGTCATGTTTCACAAAATAAATGATTCTCATGACAACTTATATATAAAAGGTATTTTAAACATGCATATATATACTATTATATGTATATATTTTATTATATTTATTTAGAAATAAAACAATTATGGAAGTATAAAAGTTGTGGGTATTGGTTGATTGTTACCTATTTTAGTCTTTTCTTTTTAATTAAATAAATTAAAAAATAAATATTAAATTGTATTCATGTGAAGGTTTTTATTGACATGGACTGTAATGGAAAAGGATTTGTTGTTTGAGTTCCTGTTGGTATTTTTACTAAATAAATATCTGTCCTTTTATATAACCCCACCCTACCACTGCTGTCACTAGTCACAACTCATTGATTCCTAAATATTTTTTTCCATTTTTTTTCACTCTAACCCTTCTAGTTTTCTTTCTATACGCTTTCGGTCCTCGTACTAGTTTCTCATAGCAATCCTTTTTTATCTGAATATATGGCAAAACTTTGCGTTCAAAAGAAAAATGAATTAAGAAGAGATTAGGATGTTTTCTTGTAGTTTTATATGGATTCATCGATTTTTTTTTTTATCATTTAGTTCTTCAGCGTGTTACGTATCGTCCATCCGAATTGTCTCCATTACAGCCAACTCCCATGTCTCTTTCCCTATCGAAAAACTAGCATGACTCTCTTTCTCCATTTTTTCACACCAAAACTAGGTGCAAAGCGCGAAAGATGATTCATTTGTTTGCACCTGGAGTTCTTTTCCCATTTTACCTCTGAATTGGTTGATTTGTAGGCCGTGATGTGCCTTGAAGATGGTCGTCTCCGCCCCCACCCCCCACCCCCGGTGGGGAATCCGCTCCCGGTCGTCGCTCTGCTGCGTCTAGCCCGTCCTCTAGCTTTATGAGTATTATAAAGAAGAAATTTTGTTAAATAGTTCGACATAAACTGTATTGAGAGTGATATTCGTTACCGTTTAAAGAGTTAATATTGAAAAAATCCTATCAATTTTTTCATTTTCGTGATTAAGTCTCTAAACTTTTTTAATTATTATTTAAGTTCCTAGACTATTTTGCCTTATTCAAAAATGTATATTTGACCTGTTTGACCGGTTACAAAGCAAGTAACCTTAGTTTTTTTTACTTGGTTAATGTTGGAAAAAAAAAACCCACAATCTTTCCATATTTTAGCGACTTTTTGTTTTTTCAGTTATATTTTACCGGCTAATCCGGTAGCCGGTCCAAAATATACACTTTTGAATAAGACAAACATAGTTTAACGACTTAACAGTTGGAAAAAAAGTTTAGTGACTTAATTAAGAAAATAAGAAAAATCGATTGGGGTGTTTTTTTTTTTTTTCGATATCAACCCAATCTAAACTACTGAAATCTCATAAAATGGAATTTTTAGACGAACAGAAAATAATATTGGATTTGAACTTTTATAGTCAATTGTAAGCATATAATTAAGCAAAAGATAATTGTCAATCAAAATCGTCTAAAATTGGTATGATTTATGCAACTTTATTTTTCTTTTTTTCATGTAATATCTTAATCAATATAACTTAACATGTTCAAAGATTGTAGTTTACTCAACAAGCTAGCGTTACTATATATGCATGTACTTTAAAACATAAAATAAAATTAAATATATTTACAAAATTAAATCATTAAATATATAAGCAATAAAAAATGGTACATGAAAAAAATTGTTGTGGTTTGGCATATTAGAATAATATTATTGCTCTTCCAAGATAGGTACATTTGTCATTGATATATCTTTCACTTTCAAACAATATAAAAGCGCAAATCATCATGAAAAAGTAGAAATGAATCCAAAATGTTTAGCATCAAAAGTGAAGGGGTTTAATTATAAATATTACCAAAAAAAAAAAAATTCAATTAGGGATTTTATACGCACACCTTCGAATTGTTAATAATACATTCTCCTCTTAATGTGAAAATGGATCAAGTTTAATCACTCTGGCCTCTCTGGTTTGGATGTAGCTTAGGGCTTCGCGTTGGGAAAATCAGAGTCGATATCTTTACCGTCGTTAGCTCATTATTGCACCCCATTAAGTCAAATGTGACCCGAAATATCTTTTTATCCTCCATGGCCCCTTGCTTCCACGTGATGGTCTATTTGGAAAGCATGAAGTAAGTTTATTTTTTTATCAATCCTCGCTCTTCCCTATTAAAGTTATTTTGGAATCTCAAGCAATCGAGAATGGTTTCAACATTGTTACAACTCCTGATTCTCCAACAATTATATTGGCTAAAAATGATGTTCCGCATGATAGTTCACCAAAGTGTATCCCCTTCCCCACTTTAAATATAATAAAGTTAATTGCGATGCTATCGAAGTTGTTGCGAGACACGCCACTGGAACTTCATTTGTCTGCTTTGGTGAGATATGTCAATGAGAATCTGTTTTAGCCGCAGAGATTCAAGCAATTCAATCAGCTTGTGTATACGCAGCTAAGAAATGTTGGGCTAGTGTCATCATTGAATCTGATTCACGATTGGGGATCTCACTGACCTCCACAGAACATGTCACCTTATGGTCACAAGCACCATTAGTTTCCAACATTCGGTATTGGACTTATCAAATGAATTTGCAGCTCCTGTGTACATCACGTTTGGTAAATTCGTAGCACATCATGTTACAAAAGTGGTTTATAATTCATGTGTAAATTTTACCTCCATCGCAAGTGATATCACTTAATAGTATTTATCTCTTCGTTCAAGAAAAAAAAAGCAAAAAACATGTAAAGATGGGATGTATCATGTATGATTAGTAAAAATTAATGAAACATGGTGTAAGTATTTTCAATTGCTTTGAAATATTTCACACATTTAACTCAACTAACTCATAAATTTTTTAAGAGTTAATATTAAAAAGACCCCGTTAACTTTTCTTGTTTTCATGATCAAATCCTACATTTTTTTTCCAACTGCTTAAGTTTATAATTATTTTTGTCTTATATAAAAATATATATTTTTGATCAGCTACCGTATTAGTCAGTAAAATATAACTGGTAATACAAAAGGTTTGGACACTTAATCGCATCATATAAACTTCTTAATTAAGACAAAATAGTTCAGAAACTTTAACAATCAAAGAAAATTTAGAGACATAATCGTATAAATTAAAAAAGTTAATAAGAATTTTTCAATATTCCTTTTTTATTACTCAACAATGATGTTTTGAATTTATTTTCATTATCTAAAGTTTTAAATACAAACTAAACTCAAATATTAAATTCAGTTTTAATCATAAACTGAAGTACCAAAAATTTAATTCAAATTCAATTCAACTCATTCAAGTACAAATTTAATACTGAACACCAATATAACTTTTAATATGCATCATATAAACTTTACTCTTTTATAAAAATAACTAGATTATTGCCCATGTAATCATACATGGGGCATGTGTAAGAAATATTTATATTTTTAAATATAATAACTAAAAAACTTATTATAAAAAATAGTAAAGTAATAATAATTTGATATTAACTGACATAGATAATTAACTAAAATTATATTTGAAAAAATTTTGTTATTCTTATTATAATAAATATATATATTGAAGATATGAATATATATTTGAAATACTGATTATATTACAATAAAAACTAAATCAATTTTGTAATGTTTTTGCTTTTTAATTTGAAAACAATATTTACAATATCTTCAAAAGTATTACTTTTATGAAAATTATAATCGTGTTACTTTTTTCATATTTAGATGTGTTTTTAATGATAAATAACTTAAAATCTTGCTTTTATATATAAGAAATTTTTTGATTCAATGAATTATGAATGAAAAATTAAATAGATTAGGATTGTTAACATAATTTTAAAACAAATATTAATATACAAATTTTAAGAATGAGAATAAATTTTAAATTGATACATTTAATATACGATTAAACATTTAACCTTTAGTTTAAATTTAAAAAATAGAAAATTATAAATCAAATTATTCATTCTAGATAAAAATTTTTAGGTAAAATTAGAGTTTAAATTAGGAAGTATTTAAAATCAATTATTATATAAGTTTTCCTTTAATATTTTAAGTTTTCTAAAATAAATTAGATGAATTAATTGAGAAATTTATTTTAGGAAAAATGAAATATTAGAGACTCATGGAAGCGACACGTGACAATATTTTTTTTGCTTTATTAATATATATTGATAACATATAGAAAACAATGACCTCGAAATATTAAAATAAAATTATATGGAAAATAGTAACAAAATCCAATATAATAACACCAAAAATTTATTTAAGGTATTAGAGTAATCGTTGTTTCATATAAATAATAATATTTCAAAAGAAATTGATTTTAAGTACCGTTAAAACTATTTTACATTTTCTAGCAATGTGTAGCATGTATTTAAATAAATACGTTTTAAATGTTTATAACATTTAATCAAAAGAAATTGCTTTGAAAATTTTTTTTAACCCCATTGCCTTGAATAGTCTCGAGTCCGGACCAAACCGAAACAACACAAGTATCATTCAATTCGGTTTTCAGATATTGTATTTTTACTTTTTCAATTTGCATGATTTCAGTTAGATCCGATTTTAAACCGTTTTCAGGGCCGGTCCAATCATTTTCTGGGTCTCGGGTAAAAATTAAAAAGAGACCCTATGAATATATATATGTATATTCAAAATAAACAAATTGAAGTATAAATGACAATTAAAAACAATAAACTTATAATTATATAATATAATATAAACTAAAAATTTTGGCAAGTCAATAACCTTATTTTATCGTTAATATATCTAAGTATTTATAATAGATTTTTTTTGGAGAATTAATGAGCCCCTATGAATAATGATTGCTGAGCAGTTGTCCGTGTTATCCTTGTTAAGGTCAGCTCAAACTGTTGCACACATGATTCCTAAATACATTTTTCTTGCAACTAAACCAAATTTATATAATAAAATTGTAAATTTGAGTTTTTTTGAGGGCTCACCCTCCTATTAATTTGAACCCCCACCCCTCCACCCTACCCCTCCATTTTCAAAACCTTCTGCAAGTCTCAATCCTCTCTCTCTCTCTCTCTCACTTCTCCTAATTTGCTATCAAACTCTTCCTTTTTGAGTGACAAAAATTGAAAAAAAGTAATCTTAAAATTCAAAAACCCTTTTGAAGAATCTCAATCTGCCTCTCATTCCACATGGGAAGGCATTCTTGCTGTTATAAACAAAAGCTTAGAAAAGGCCTTTGGTCACCTGAAGAAGATGAAAAACTCATCAAACATATCACTAAATTTGGCCATGGATGCTGGAGTTCTGTCCCTAAACTTGCAGGTGATTAAGTTAATTAATTACCCTTAATTATCCTTTATAGTCTTAATTAATTATTTTCTTTAATCTACAGGCCTTGAAAGATGTGGCAAAAGTTGCAGGTTAAGATGGATTAATTACTTAAGACCTGATTTAAAAAGAGGCACATTCTCTCAACAAGAAGAAAAACTCATTATTGAATTACATGCAGTTCTTGGCAATAAGTGAGTTTAAAGTTTTAATTTTTTTCATTAATTTTGTAATTTGGGATTTGGGTGTTGATTAATAAGTGTTTTTGTGTGTGTTTGTGTTTGCTTTTTTTTTAGATGGTCACAAATTGCAGCTCAATTACCAGGAAGAACAGATAACGAAATCAAGAATTTATGGAATTCATCAATCAAGAAAAAACTAAGGCAAAGAGGGATTGATCCCAACACTCATAAACCGATATCCGAAGTCAATGATGATGATCGTAATAAAGCTCCGTCGGGCAGTAACGAAAAGAACTCACAAGGGTCGTATCAAGTATCGAATCTCGACGAGAAACCCGAGTCGTCGTCGGTGATCGCAGCGTCGTACTCTTCGCTCATTGATCATCACACAACTCCACCACCTGCCACACATGAATTCTTCTTAAACAGATTTATAACAACAACCAAGCAGCCGGATTCTCATCACCTCGCCGGATTCCTCCCATTTAACTATACCCAACAACAGCAACAACAACAACCGCCGCCACCGCCGCCATCAGAATCGGCTGATCTTTTCTTTACTACAAATGATCATTCAAATCCATTGCTTTCAGCTCCGCCGCGCACTACGGCGACCGCCAATTTCAATAATTGGGGGAGTAGTAATACTAATAATGGTGGATTTTATCAAACAAACAGTACTGGGTATCATCCATGGGGGTTGACTGATTGCAACAAAAGTCAAAATCAAATGAATGGTGGTGATCAAGAACAAGAAGATGATATAAAATGGAATGATCAGTTTCTTGAGGTTCCATTTTTGATGATGGGGAAATCATCAATTGAGAGTAAACCAGAAGTGAATAATGGTTTTGGGATGAATCATGAATTTTATCATGGTCAGCAAAGTGTGGATAATTACAGCAAGCATTTTCAGAGGATTTCAACAAGCTATGGACATTTTTCATAGATTTTTTTTTTCAGCAAAATTCAGAATTCATACTGGTGTGCGACTCTTCTAGAGGTTTTTACTTTTTATTTTATTTTATTTTAATTTTTTAAAAGTTCATTTTTAATTTAATTAAAGTTGTGTAAATAGGCTCTTATAAGGATTTGTCAATTTGTTTTGTTTTATTTTGCTTCAGTTTCAAACAACCTATTATTTTCTAAAAAATTTCATTATTATTTATTATTAATTATTATTGTTATTGTTATTATTAATCAACATTATTCTTTATACAAAACATTATTATAATAGTTAAGACTTGATGTTATTAAAAAAATATTATGAGTTTATCTTCGGCTTGTTGGATCCACCCATCTCTTTTCTTTTATAAGTGATTCCATTCGGCTTAAACTTGTGTGATATCTTTTTCAACAGGATTGTGTAAAAATTAGTGTTGAATTGTAAAATTGCAAGATCATATAAGAATCGTGCTGATTGAACTGATCAGAATTGAAATCGATACTAAAAGCTTGGTTCTTAGTTTCGTTTTTTAGTTTCTGTAATTTGGTTTGGTTTTCGTTCAATCTGATTTATATCTTTTCAATATGTAGATTTAGGATAAACAGTGATGTGATGGATCTTATCTAATTGTTACAAAACGATCTGGTTTTCAATTGTTATTTAGTTAGTTATTTTTATTAGGGTAAATTACAATTTTCGTCCCTGTGCTTATAGAAAAATCATGGTTACCGTCATTTTCACGATAAAATTACAATTACAGTACTTATAGTTAGCGTTTTGTTATGTTTTTGATCCCTTTATCCATAATTTTTTAAAAAATGACAATTTTACCCTTTCACTTTATTTCATTTTTGGTCCCTCATCAAAATATTCTTTTATATTTCATTTTCATAATGATTTATTATTATTATTATTATTATTATTTAATATATTTTTTTATTATTACTATTAAAATTTAAATGAAGTAATAAATTATTTAACATGTTTTATTTTCGTTATTTATTTGACATTAGTATTACTAGTATTATTATTATTTTACTATAGTTTAAGTATTTACACGAATAAGTAGTAGTAGTTAAAAATAACTTGTATATGACTAAGTTTAATATATTGTATTGTTGTTAATTATTGTTATTAATTTTGTTAATATTGTTCTTACATATACAATTTAAACATACATTGAACTATTTATTTATTTAGTTATTAAAATGTAAAGATTTTAACTATTTATCATTTAACTTATTTGTCTTTTGTCTCTACTTTATATTACTTTATAAAAATACTTATAAATTTGGGCATAGTTTTGTCCAAATTTATACGTCTATATATTAATTTATACATTGAATTTTAATTTTAATTTTAATTTTAATTTTTTCTATTTTTATAAACATTATACGTTCAACGTAATTTTAACTTAACAAAATATATTATTTAACGTGTAATCCATCCTAATTTATTTATTTCATAAAGTTAATATTCATATAAATTAAAAATGTTCAATGTATTAATGTATTATGCATAACAAAAACTACATACGAATTTATAACAAAAATTAATAATTTAATTAAATTTATACATATAATATGTCAAATTATTATATTTTGTTAAGTTTAACTACCTTTAAACATATGCAGTTTATATACATATAAAAATTTTAGTCTCAAAAAAAATTATATATTTCATTAAAACGTTAGATATATATATATATATATATATATATATATATATATATATATATATATATATATATATATATATATATATATATACATGTATGTATGTATTCTAAAATAAATCAAAATATATTCACTTAACAAAATAAATAAATTAAAAATAATAAGTATTTTTATGAGTAATATATAATATTAAGATAGATAAATAAATTATATATATTAATAATTGTAAGTTTTAAGAAAGAAAATAAAAAATTTTAAAAATAAATGTATATATAGTTGAATAAATATTTGAACTTAATTGTAATATTAATAATAATACAACTTATTAATACACAAGTCCATATATGTTAAGATTATTTTAATTATTTCTTGTAATAATTAATAAAAAAAATATAATCAAATAAATAAATAAATAATAATAGTAAAAGAAAACATATTAAAAGAAATAATACTTTAGTTAAAATGTAACAATAAGAAAAAAATCAAATATCAAATATATAATAATATGATAAAAGTAATTAAAGTAATATAAAAAAGAAAATAAATAGTTAGGGACCAAAAGTGAAACAAAATTAAAAGGGAAAAATAGTCATTTTTAAAAAAATGATTGGTTAAAGGATTAAAAGCATAACAAAACGACAACCATATATACTAAAATTGTAATTTCGACGTGAAAAATATCATAACCAGGGGCGGATGTAATGAATTCTAATGGGTGTCACTCGACACCGATAAATTTTCAAAATACTGAGTTGCGTATGTATCAAAATTTTAGCGACACGTACAATTTTTTTTAGTGACACCTGCCAAAACTATGTAAATGTATTATATACATACATTTAATTATATTTGTTGTTTTTATTGCCCACATTTATTAAAATATTACTGATTTTTAATCATAAAATTTAAAAGAAAAAAAAAGCCAAATAGAATTTTAAAAATATAAGCAAATAATCAGTCAAAACCTTAAAAAAACCCAAAAATCTTGTTATGTGTTAAATTTGTGTTGGTAATCCATTTCGGTGACCCGATTCGTCTTCAAATTTTTTTAAAAAATTGAAGTATTAAATTTACTCTAAAAAGTGACACCGATAACTAAAATTTCTGGATCCGCCCCTGATCATAACCATGATTTATATGTAACCACAGGAACGAAAATTGTAATTTTCCCTTTTTATTATGATTATGTAACTTCGTCTTGGTTTTTTTTACAATTTCATAACCCAAACTTTGAATCGGAGGTTTAAATGTCTTGTGATCGTATGCCTCGATCAGTCTCAAATGGGTTTCCTTCTTATTTAAAAAAAAAAGAGTAAAAGACATTTTTGGTCCTTGTGGTTTGATGGTTTACCCGAATTCAGTCCCTTAACCATAATAAGGTCAAATTTCATCCCTATTTTGCTAATTTTGTGCCTTTTTAGTCCCTCATCCGTTAAACTTAACGACACAACCGTTAAATTTGTAAGAATGACATTTTTACCCTTTTCATTGAGACGCTTTTAGTCCCTATGGTTTTATTATTTACCCATTTATAGTCCAACATGTATTTTATTTTATTTTATCTTTATAATTATATTATTTATAGATATACTTAATTCATTTTAAACACACTTATTTTATTTATAAATATAGTTATGTTTTGATGATTTATTTACATTTACTATTGTTCGTATTTTATTTAAAATTTAACTTT
Organism: Centrapalus pauciflorus; assembly: GCA_020465985.1. Classification (NCBI taxonomy): domain Eukaryota; kingdom Viridiplantae; phylum Streptophyta; class Magnoliopsida; order Asterales; family Asteraceae; genus Centrapalus; species Centrapalus pauciflorus. Next base: position 28,882 of record JAANYP010008238.1, read on the forward strand.
TATTTTAATTTAAATATATATTTCTTTACTAATTTATTGAAAGTTCATCTTCTTTATTAATTTTAATTTTTATAATATTATTGTTGACATTTATATATGTAATTTTGTTAGTTGTGTTTAAGTAAATATAATATCGTCGATATTTTTCATGGTGAGATCATGAGATCATTCGATATCAAAATAACGTCAATGCAACATTGCATATACGTTCATTACTAACAGAGCCAAAATAATAGTCACAATTAGTAGTCAAAGTTGGTGGATTTAACGAGAACGGTTATGATATATATATTTTTTTTTTTCGTAAAAAAATTTTTACCCAGACCACGATGCAATATATCATGGTGAGATCATGAGATCATTCGATATCAAATGAACACTTTGATACCGTATATTTAACGTCGATGCAACACTGCATATACGTTCATTATTAACAGAGATAAATAATAGTCAAAATTAGTAGTCAAAGTTGGTGGATTTAACGAGAACGGTCATGAATATATTTTTTTGAAAAAAATTTTACGTGTTTATTTTTCGTAAATTTTTTTACCCATACGACCATTCGATGTCGAATGAACACTTTGATATCGTATATTTAACGTCGATGCAACACTGCATGTCCATTATATATTAAAAGAGTAAAAAAAAGTCAAAGTGGACAGTCAAACTTGGTAGGCTGCTATTAATTCAATGTTAATTGTATAATTACCATATTATCCCTAGTGTTATATTATAATCTAATGGTTTAGATTGGTTCTATGGTTCTGCACTAAATTAAGGTTCTGCAATGATCCCAACCCTATATATATATATATATATATATATATATATATATATATATATATATATATATATATATATATATATATATATATATATATATATATCCAAGACATAAATTATATAATATACACATAAACATTATGTGTATTAAATTATATACACATAAATTATATACATATATATATATATATATATATATATATATATATCCAACACATATAATATAATTTATGTGTTGATAATTGATTAGGTTGGAAGATACTTGAAGAAATAGTGACTTTGGAAAGGAAAAATATCGACGATATTATATTTACTTAAACACAACTAACAAAATTACATATATAAATGTCAACAATAATATTATAAAAATTAAAATTAATAAAGAAGATGAACTTTAAATAAATTAGTAAAGAAATATATATTTAAAATAAAATAAAAGTTAAATTTTAAATAAAATACGAACAATAGTAAATGTAAATAAATCATTAAAACATAACTATATTTATAAATAAAATAAGTGTGTTTATAATGAATTAAGTATATCTATAAATAATATAATTATAAAGATAAAATAAAATAAAATGAATGTTGGACTATAAATGGGTAAATAATAAAACCATAGGGACTAAAAGCGTCTCAATGAAAAGGGTAAGAATGTCATTCTTACAAATTTAACGGTTGCGTCGTTAAGTTTAACGGACGAGGGACTAAAAGGGCACAAAATTAGCAAAATAGGGATGAAATTTGACCTTATTATGGTTAAGGGACTGAATCCGGGTAAATCATCAAACCACAAGGACCAAAAATGTCCTTTACTCTTAAAAAAAAATTGTTTTAGGTTAACAAAAGACCAAAAGTTATTGTTCAAATACTAATTCTTATATAATTAAAAAAACCATATTATTTTTTATTTTATTTTTAAATAAATAATGGTTTAGATGTTAATATTGTTTTGATTAAATTGTTATGCCCGTGATTCTATTAACAAAATTTTCATTTCATGGTAAATTAATTTGATCAAAACTACATGAAAAATAAAATATGATCATGAGAATATAAGCATTTAATTAACTAAACCATTCTTTGAATTATATCAGAGATATTTGGTATGGTGGAATGAAATCATGTGATGTTTACATGTATCTTTTTGATGTGATGAGTACCATAAAATGTATAAATTTTAGCATCGGATACATGATTTTATACATTAAATGCACAAATTTTAAAATGGTTCTCATTTTCTCACGGAATTAAATGGTTCTCATTTTCTCACGGAATTAAATGATTCTTACCAGAACCTACACACACATACACACATAATTACACACACGCACAATAGGGATGAGTTCAATGGAGAATCTCTATGCATCGAAGAACATTGGAGAACCACAATGTATCGCTAGAAAATCGTAATGCATCACGCCAGAATTTGATGCATCACGTGGAAATAATGATGCATCACTCAGGAATTGTGATGCATTTGTGGTGGTGCATGGAGGTTCTTCGATCCATGAACGTTCTCAATTGAACCCTAAATGTTTGTGAGAACCTATGAACTAAAGGGCAATTCTGGAAGAATTTTTTTTTACCCCTCCAATTTATATATTCTCTTTTTTCTCTCTATCCTTTTCATTTAAACCCTAAAATAAATATGCTCACTCTTCCTTTCTCTCTCTCTAAACACTTGAAACCATCCTCCAACCAGGTCCATTTCTTCTCCACGTCCCTCTCGTACTTCCTCTCGCTCGCTTGAGCTTTATCTCGATCTCTCAATCGGCAGCTGCGGGCTACAACAAAATCCTAGTGCCGCCGCACCACCACTCAGTCGCCTCCATTGCCCTCACGACTGCCACCACCACTCGGTCTATCCACGATAACACTCACCAAGAAACGAAGGTTTTTTGTAAATATGTTTTTTTAAATGTTTTTGTATATGATTCACAAGATTTGAATATTTTTTTTTGTTTAAAAATTTGTTTTTGGTATATTTTATATCAGTTGCATACCAAGTGTTTGATAAAATGTCTACATGAAATTTTTTTTGTTTCAGTTCGTCTGCGATACCCTACGTAGAATATATGTTACTTGACATTCTACGTGATACCCTACATAAAATGCTTGACATTCTACATAGATTACGTTCATCGGTTCGTTGAAGGTTCTGTTTCCTAATGGTTGTGTCTTTGATGGTTCAACGTCTTTATGTATTCTATTTAGATTTGGTTTGTATTTTTATACATATATGATAATTTATATAGAATAAATAGTATTCTATACAGATTGATTGTACCTAGTTTGTATCTATGTAGAATATTGTTATTGTTGTGCTAGTAAATTGTTATTGTTGTATCTATATAGAATACATGATATTCTATACAAAATTGATTGTAGCTAGTTTGTATCTATGTAGAATATTGTTGTTGTCGTACTAGTAAATTCTTATTGTTGTATCGATATAGAATACATGATATTTTACATAGATTATATGATAATCTACATAGGATATGTTTGCCGGTTAGTTTGTTAAAACTGTGTTTTAATGTATTTCTACATAGAATACACGATACTCGATATAGAATACATGATAATATACATAGAATACGTTTACCAGTTTATTTGTTATTGTTGTATCTATATATCTTATATATCATTCTATGTAAAATATGGTTATTGTTGTACTAGTTAATTTATTTGTAATAATAGATATGAAATGTATAATAAACATAAATTTCTACATAAATTATGAATAGTAATATTAATCTACATAAAAATATATAGAACCATATAACATTCTATATGGATACATAATATTTCTATATAGAATATGTTAAAATTT
>JAANYP010008238.1:37500-45132 GCA_020465985.1 Centrapalus pauciflorus
ATTATGTTCGTTGCCATCACAATACTGTAGCGAGGAGTAGACCAATGATTCAAACCTGGGAATATACAACCCTAAGAAGACGAGAGGGGGATGAGTTGAAGAGTGGAGGATTTGGGATTGGAGAGATTCTTGATGATGTTGAACAAGTAGACGATGACGATGATAATGCTGAAAAACATGAAGATGATGAAGAGGCTGATAAATCTGGAGATGTTTCGAGAGAGATTCAGAAAATTGAAAACAAAGACAACGAGGCTCTGGAGTGCGAGGAAGTTGTGACATCAATGGTTAGGGAGGCTTTGGATAAGTTTCCGGACAATGCTGATTTGAGGCATCTGGAATCTAAAGTGATGCGATTGTTTGGGGGAGATAAAGAAGTTCATGGAGGGACCACAATAACTGAGACCCAATTATGGAATTCACCGGGGTTCATAGTAGAAGTTGACAAAAGCATGGATAAACTGACAAAACAAGGTCAAACATTTTGGTGGGGCAGATGACACCCCCAAGCTTCAGTCTGGGTCTAACACAAGGTGAGAAAAAGAGCACAGAAGGAGTTGTAGAAGGAGACAGTTTGAAAATGGGGGAGGATGTTATGCCCGAAAAAGAAGATAGTGTTAAAGATACGGAGGCTGGTGTTGATAACAAAGAAGAAGGGGCTGTGGAGATTTTGGCCGGGGATGTGCCCCAAGATGAAATTGCCAAGGCTGACAAGGGAAAGGAAGTTATGAAAATTGTTGCTGATGAAAAAACACCAACAGATGTTCGAGTTCGAATGCCATCGTCGTTTTTAAGGTTGCCGTATGTCTCGCGTATGGGGAACAACCTTACAAAGCTGGACGACGTCGTGAGGACTCTTTGGCATTTCATTTTCTGCTTTAATAACACTGATCCATGGTACTTTATTTCCTATCTATGTTTTTTAAGTAACTTTTTATTTTTTATAAGGTATTCGGTTGTATTCTATTTTTTTTAAAGCGCTTATTTCTATGTTCAATAAAAATCTTATATCGTTCTCAATCTGATTTTTATGTCAGCGAAAGCATGTTCAAGACTGAAAGTTTGGGTTTTAGTACCCGTGTGCACTTTGAAAGCCTAGCTCATGATGCGTGGGTCTATTACGGGGTTATAGACCTCTGGGAAATTGTATTGAACGAAGAAGAACCAAAATTCATTCACCGGAAGACAGACCCCTACCGCTTGTTCGTGAATGTTGATGCATTGGTAAGTTTTTCCTATTTCTGACTTGAAGGAAGAAACCAACGTATATTGTATATGTAGATTATATACTCTGACTTCTATCAACAAGCTACATAGATTGTTTCTTATATTATTCTATTCTACATAGATTGTTTGAACAATCTACTCATAAAGTTTTCGTAGAATGTGTCATTCTCCGTAGAATGTTTATGATCTACGTAGAGGGCTTATTTTTAGGATATATCAAACTCCATAGAATAGTTTTCCCCGAACCTATGATTTCAAATATATAATATAGCTTAGGAAATATGAAACATCAAAAGATAATATAAACTCTAATAAAAGAATACATATTAAATAATCCAGAATCTATATATGCTTATAGAATACCTATCCAATCAATAAAGAATAACAAATCTTTGTAGATTTGAAGGCATTCTACAAAACTCTATGTAGAATAAACAATATTCTACGTAGATTGTTAACCACACTTTATTTTAGTGTTTCAAAATGTGTATGCTTATCTTTATATTGTTTCTTAATGATCTCAGAACGATGCCATGATTAAAAATCATGAGTTTGATATGAAGCTCCAGAACGTATTCAACGCAACCATGAACTCTATGTGCGAAGTTCCAGGGTTGCCAAAAGTTGAAATGTTCAAAGTAGATATGGTATGAACGCTTTTGGGAGTTAATAACAGATTATGAACAACATTCTGGTAATTCTTCTTATCATTTTGTTAATAGCAGGTGTTTTTTCTGATCATCCGCTCTCAACACTTCTATTTGATAGTGTTTAACTTGAAAAAGCCGAGCATTGATTTGATTGACAACAGCGGCATGGAAGTGGAATTTTCAGCAAAATATTCAATCATACCCGAACGCCTGGTACTATATAATTTATTAAACAACAATGTAAGTATCATAACATATTGTAGTTTTCTTCTGTCCGATTCCCTTCAAATCTGATTTCATTCTAATCTTTTCACGTGAGCATAATATCCATTCTTGAAATGTATCATAACATATTATGATTTTCCTCTGTCTTGGCAGCATACATACTTCTCACACTACCTAGCATTGATAGAGCATCCAAAGGCAGATGCGATTGAGAGGTGCACACTGAAACGTTTGAAAGTGAAGTGGGCAACAAAGGAGAACAATGTTGACTGTGGGGTATTCTTGATGAGACATATGGAGATGTACAAGGGGCAAAGGGGATGGGACTGTGGGCTTGAAACTGAGGGGAAGAAACAAAAATCAATTCTAAGAAAGCTGAGGGTGAAGTACTTGACGAAGATAATTCTCTCTGATGTGAACCAGCTAAAGAAGGAGTTTCTATTGAAGTGTGAAGAATTCTGGAAGATTGGAGAAGAGAAGGTGAAGGAGTTGGTTGAAGAAGCAAATATGGCGGCAGAAGCCCGTCTAGCTTTGCTTGATTAAAACAATTTATGCATTCTCAAATTGTGCAAGGTTTATGGTTGGAAAACAGAAAACATTGTCCTTTAAAATTTTATTTTGAGCTACAGATTCTGATGCTTGGGAAGAAAACTTGGTAGTTTCATCGATATTAAGTGTGTAGAATCTATGAACATGACATATCTAACATGCATTTTTTTGTTTTGCCGGGGGGGGGGGGGGGTGGTGGGGGGATGTGTTTCAATTATTCCATATAACAAAATTAATGATATCCATATATGAAAAATCTGAAACATTCTATGGAGACTAAAAACAAATTATCAATGAAGTATAATCAGTATTCTGGAAAAAATCTACAACTATATGTAGATTAAAAGGCATTCTATGGAGAATTAACAATATTATATGTAGAGTAAAACAAATTTTTATGTATATTAAAATTTATTCTATGGGGTATGAACAAAAGTTTATGTAGATTAAAATGTATTCTATGGAGTATTAACAATATTATATGTAAATCAGAACTTATTCTACGGAGTATGTACAGTAAAAATTATTCTATGGATTTTAAACAACAATCTATGGATATTAAGTATATTTCAAATATATTCTATGGAATATACAAAAATATTTTATAGATAAAACCCAACATACAAAAACATTCTTCGAAGATTGTTCAAACATACTATGTAGAATATAATAAGCTGTTTTAGCAATGAAATAAAATGTTTTCACATTCAATACAAAAAGTATTACTGACAAAATTTAGCAAAGAAGATCTTGCAAAACTACCCAAACGTAGCCGCTCATTTCCCTTTGAGCGGGCAATTACGAGAATCATGATTTGTTTGACTGTTACAAGACCTGCATAAACGAGTGCGTTCGTGGCTCTCGACTACCTTTTTCTCCCTTAGCCCGATCAACCTTTTGTTTGTCTCGCATCCTTTGTTGCGAATCCCAGTTGGAACATCAATACTTAATGTTTCTTGTGGTTTTGATCCCAGAAGCCTCTCAAATGTTTCGTCCTTGTTATAGCTAGCCATACACTTCCCATCAACGTCAACCTCCCCCACGTCTTTCTTGAACATTTCAAAAAATCAAACTAATCTTTGCTGTAGAATCGTGTAGACACAAACAACATTCCTGACGTAACTCATGAAATCATATGCTTCCTTTCTTAAATTACTGGTTTCAGCAATATCTTTGCGCATACGATTGAAGTACGCCGTCTCTTTGGACCAATGGGACATGATGTAATTATGGGGGATCTTTTCGACGTCGTTTACATTTAGAACACAAAAAATGTGTCTGCAAAGCAACCCCATCCGAACGAACATCCGACAATCACAATCAATGGTGCCCATGATGGAATCTTTTACAACCTGTATTAAATACATACTGATCAACCGATGACGTAAAAAATGTATAACGTTTCAATTGATATAGATAGCGGTATTCTAAGTGAAAATCTACGTAGAATATCTGTTATTTCTAAGTAGAATGTCGGTATTCTATGTAGAATATGAGACCATTCTATTTAGAACAACACACTGACCTGGCATCGAAAACTTATTCTACAAAGAATTTATGTAGGTATTGAATAAAATAGTTATAAAATTGGTTCCAATATATGAAAAAAGACTAAATAAAAAGTTTTTTTAGGGAAATAAACCTTGAAATCCTTTTTTTTATGATTTGCAGCAGCTTTATCCTTTATTGTGATCACCTCCATTGATTCATCGTATGATGTTGCGATCTGGGCACATGTTGTTAACCCCGAAGATATTTCATCCTGGACGTACTTGAAAATCGAATGAGAGTATACGTTATGGCATGCCTCTCAAGATGGGTCTTCATTGTTTCGCTCCTTGTGTCATCTTCTACATCCAACTCAAATTGATCATTTCTCTATTTTTCCATGGCGCCTTCGAATCGCATCATGAACTCAACTAAAGTAGATTGGTAGTTTTTGCAAACTTTAAAGAAAGAATTCTCACTTTCAGAAAGAGATGTTGTTCTCATTAACCCGTTCATCGGAACATCAATGAAATACGCTGGAATGCATAACTCACGGTCCTTGTGAATGTCATTAAACCATTTGTTGCATGATAAATCGTAGTCTTTTATGAATAAATTCCACTTCCTTTCAAACTCATCAACTTCCATGTTGCGAGACCACACTAGATCGTTAAACCTCACACGGAAATCATTGTCGTTGAAGAGATCGTAGCACACCCGCATCCATTCAAGTAAATGAGGATTAATGACATGAAAAAAAAACATACCCCATATGACTCTAGTATACGGAAATTAATGCAATTGCAAAAAACTTATGGGGCAACTTTTGAGTTATATGCCACATGCACAGACAGTGTTTGGCGGTGCTGAAAACATTTGCTACTGCTTGCTTTACTGAAGCATCCTGGTCAGTAACAATGAGGTTTGGTTCATGCCCCATATTACGAAAGAATGCATCAAACAACCACCCATATGACTCAATTGATTCGCTTGCTATTAAACCGACTCCGAATGTCACACATTTCTTGTGATTATCAATTCCAATGAATGACACAAACACCATCATGTATCTAACGAGATGAGACAACGCATCAAATAACTAAATAGATAAAAACAAAAACGATGTAAAAAAGGCTACTCTATGTAGAATAACGGAATTCTATGTATAAAATGAGATCATTCTATTTAAAATAACGTATTCTATGGGGAATATATGAAAATTCTCTGTAAAATAATGATATTCTATGTAGAATGTGAGATCACTCTATTTAGAAAAGAACACTGGTTTCGACAACCCAAAAACAAAAATACTCCAAATTATACGTACATTTACTTGTTTGCAAAGTATGTGGCGTCAGCAGAGACAACATCCCCAAAAGCTTTGTAGTTCAGTTTCATGGTTTCGTCAGCCCAAAACAAACATACTAACTCGCCCTTGCTGTTGCATTTATACTCACAGGAAAAGTTTGGAACGTCGTTTGCTTTGCTTATCAAGCGGTCAACCACCATTTGAGCGCCGATATCACCAATGAACCGATTCAGATCTCTTTTAAAATTTTTTGATGCGTTTCTACTAAATTTTAAGTTCTTATAACCACCGGCAATGTCGGACAAGTATCCACGAGCAACAACAGGACCAACATTCGCCCTGGACATGTCGTGTAACAAAGACTTATCAGCAAAGTCAAGCTGTCTGCGCTTCTTAAGCATGTGTTTCTGGTTATCTGATAACAACCGATGGCTGTGCCTCTCGACAAAATCATATACAAGGTACTTTTTGAAGCCATAGATAACAACTTGATCTTCACACAGACGCCACATTCTGCTCGACCGCTTTTCCCTCTACGGAGTTTGTTCTCAGGCGCAAGATTGCCTTCTTTGTTGCATAATATATATTTGATTGTAACAACCCCATCGCTGTTCTTTTTTGTCGTTCCTTTCCTAGTGTCAAAACCAGATAAATCAGCATACCTTTCACACATTCCAATATCATCGTCCAGCAACGAATACACACTGTATTTTTGTGGTTTTAAATGAGACGGAACGTTGGGAATCCAATATCTCCCTCCACCGGGAGTTGTCTCCTCAGAACCCTCATCGTTTAGCAAGGTCTTTAGCGTTTCATCTTTACCCGAATCTGTGATTTCAAATATATAATATAGCTTAGGAAATATGAAACATCAAAAGATAATATAAACTCTAATAAAATAATACATATTAAATAATCCAGAATCTATATATGCTTATAGAATATCTATCCAGACAACAAAAAATAACAAATCTATATGGATTTGAAGGCATTCTATAAAACTCTACGAAGAATATAAAGTATTCTACGTGAAATAATAGTATTCTATATAGAAAGCATTATATTCTACGTAGAATACATAATATTTTACATAGAATGCAATATATTATACATAGAATACATAATATTCTACGTATATGCGTACAATCTTTAATAAAACTATGCGGATTGCATACAATCAAATAAAAGAAAGGCTTCAGACAATTATCTAAAACTAATATTGATAGTAAAACTACTATCAGAAACTTAGAATAATCATAGAATAATGATGAGAATAATACACTAACAGAAAAACTACAATTTAACACTTATTATGAATAAACATTAGATAAAGCAACGATTACTCTAATCAAAGATAAACATGACCCGGATTAGCAAAAAAAGATCATCGACCTCCTCATCGGCTGCAAAACCATTTGGAACTACATTACATGGGCTCTGTTGAAATATATCGGTCGACTCCATGGCTTCAGGTGAAAGAAAAAAAAAATCACAGAAGGGTTTTTCGGGGACAAAAAGGAACTGAGCTTCTTCTTGCCGGAAAAAATGGAAGAATAAGAAAAAATTAATAACAAACTCATTAATGATTGCAGAGTTAATGATATGGCAGAAGCATGGTAACTTACTTTTCTGAAGAGTCGCATGAAATTAGGAAAGAGAATGACTGTTTTGCCCTTAGTGGGGACTGCCATACTTGAAAATATTTACAACTATGCCATCGATTATCCACCCTTGATCCTATTAATCCAAGGGCTGAGAATAGTTCTTAGGTTCCCACATTATTTAAGGTGCTTAAGGGAACCCAATCCTATATATATATAGAGGGAGGTTCATTGGAAAACCAACATGCACCGAAAAACCTTGGAAAACCTCCATGCACCACTACAAATGCACCACAATTCCCGCGTGATGCATCAAATTCCCAGCGTGATGCACCAAATTCACGCGTGATGCACCAAATTCCCGCGTGATGCATCGACTTTCTACGTGAGGTATCACCTGATCCAATGGCTATAAAGTGGTTTCCGGGTTTTCCGATGCATATAGGTTTTTCATTGAACTCACCCCTATATATGTATGTGTGTGTGTGTGTGTATATATACACATATAGATATACACATACATACATATATATATATATATATATATATATATATATATATATATATATATATATATATATAT